>OZ014489.1:26114770-26462770 GCA_963965965.1 Trididemnum nubilum | reverse complement strand
CATATTGACGTCATCAGAAAAATCATCCAGTAACAGTAACCTACTCCCAAGCTAAACTTTTTAACTTGAGCAGCAAATAGTACTATAGATACATCGGATGTGACAAGGAATTTAATATTCCACTGCAGGCTATTACGACGTCACTATGACGTCACGTAGGTAAAAATAAAAATATTCTGCAATGTTTTTTGTAATTTTCATTTCAACGTTTAAGTTTGCTCCTGTATAATACTTTAAATAAAATCACACAAAATTAAAATCAAATTCACGGATTTGAGCTCTCATGACGTCACTTATACAACATTGTGACGTCATTAATAATAAACAGAATTACTGATTATCTACAATAACCTTTGTAGTGCCGTAGCGAGTCAAACAAAAATTCTAAACTTCTTTGAAATTGGTTAAAAATCGATTTTAATATTTTTCCGCTAGATGACGCTAAATGCAAACTTTGGGGAGGATTTTGAAGACTTTCCCCCACTCCGATTTTTTGGCACCGGTTCGGATATCAATTAGTACATCAGGAACACCATTTTATGAAAGTTTGACACCTTATTCACGATGTGAACGATTTTCGGCTTAGCTGCTCTACTAGTAAACAAAATAATAATTACGTATAATCGTGTGTTTCACAGTGGTTTAAAGTTTTGTTGCAAATTACATTTCAACCATTACACGTATTATATTACAATCACCTCGTATTAAACAAGTTTCGAATATATTGTGTTTCTGATTCAAAAAGCTAAGTACGACTAGTAAACGGAAAAGTTTTTTAGCTTATTCAAATTAGCACCTTTTTAATAGTCAAATTTTTCGATTAGCAACTTGTGATGATTGTCATTTTCGATTAGCAACTTGTTGTCATTTTTGTGATCTTTCTCTTTAATAAACTGAAAGTTTTGGAGCTTATCGAAATTAGCACCTTGTTATTGTTCAAATGCTTTGATTTTGCGAGCAGAGAAATTACGATAATTTAGCGTGCTGATATCAAGCGTGTGAACGTGTTGTTTTGTTTTTTCAAAGTGATTCAAAGTTAAAAACTGCGGTTGCAAAAACTAACAGCTCCATTAATCGAGATTAAAACTAAATAAATCACCTATTGGGAAATTAATTAATAAGATGATTACAAACTACTGCACAGTACTTTTAATCTATTCTCATTCTTGGCCGTAATTTCAACTTTAATTTCAAACGTTGTCTATCGACAAACTATAGCTAACATAAAACTAACAATTTTTTTTATAAAAATGAGTGTACAATTGCAACGTGGTCATCCAATAATAATAGGCAAAAATAATATCCTAATCGCTGCATTAATTAACTTCAATTTGCGGTACTTGACAGAATTATATTATTAATAATTTCTTTACCATACAATTCTTTTAAAGCATTTTTCTCTGTAAATTAACCACACATATTACTATTCATCAAATATCTACGTGGTCGTTTAATAATAGCAAAATATATAACTTTCAATCGCGGCATTCGGTCATCGTTTGAAACTTATCGCCAGCATTTTTACAGATTCGCTAACTTGGCGTTTGATTTTGTCAAGATTCTTTTCGCAAAAATACAACTCGCTTTTGAGTTGTTTCTGCAAAACAGAGATTCCTATGAAGTTTGCAATTAACGAAAAATAGTATACTTACGTCAGAATAACCGAACGTTAATGGTTTTGAGAAAAAAGCGTTGCCGTTGTGTAGCGCGAAAAAAAGAAAAAAAAAAGAAAGAAAAAAGCAGAGCGCGAAAGTTTAGAGGTTTTGGCGTCAGGATGTCCCGAGAGTCGGGATGTCCCTAGCAGGCGCGTCGATTCCCGGGGGGGTCGGGGGGGTCGTGACCCCCCCAAAGATATTCATTGGGGGGGTCCAAAGAGTAAAGGACCCCCCAATAAAAATGAACATGTTTGCTGTTTATCATGAATACTAATAAAATAACATTTCTGTCTTGACAGATTTTTCTTGCTCAAAATATTGAAAACTATACATCACAGCGCTAGGCCAAGATTTTATAATAATATTCACAATAATACGAGTATATTTATTACCTAGCCAATATATTGCACAACTTTTATTTGTGTACGCCACAAACTCATTATTGTGACTGTGTGTTTGTCAGTGAAGCCCAGATGAGAAAAGTCCTTACTGTTACATTAGGGCACTGGGGGCGAGGGCAGACTGAGACTCGCAGCGTCAGAGGAAGGTAGGCGAAAGCTCGTTTTTCCGTTGCTGTTTCGCGCGTAGTAGAAGTAACTGTTATTAGTAGTAGCAATTTTTTTGTTTCCGAGCAAAAACAAATACATAAATTGCAAATTCAGCAAATATTTAAGGACAAGATTTAGCACGACGAGAAGGAGCGAAAGACCAAAATAAGAACGTCACCTAATCAAGCGACACGGTCGCCGGATCTGCTTCTCCTTTTAGAAGTAGTACAAAATTCGGTTGCAGGATTTCTACACTAACGGAAAGTTTTGTTTTGATTTTCGGTAATTAGAAAAAAATGAAAACAAAATTGGTAAAAAAAGAAAAGGGAAAACAGAAAAAACACACACACAGATAGGCCTGCATTTTAATATCCACACAATTAATAATGGTTTCACTTATAAACAGGAACGGGATTTAAAAAAGTAAAACTTTAGTATCTTTGATGATGTTTTGTCGCTGAAAGTAAAGACTTTGTCTCTTGTATGTCTCGGTAAACTGTTCCAAATTTTAACACCACAAATTTTAAGCGATTGATTAGTTTGTAATTGTAATTGTAATTACATTTTATTCACCAAGTTGCCTTGGCCAGGAGACAGCAAAGGGACCTTTCGGTCTTCGAGTCAAGCTGCCACCTGCCCATCTGTCTACCACACACGATGGAAGCTTCACACTGTCCCTTTAACTGCTGAACGTCAAGCAGGGAAGCTGTGAATACCAATTTTTATAGTCTTTGGTTTGACCCGACCGGGAATCGAACCCGAGTCTACCGCATCAGTAGCAGACGCTCTATCCACTCGACCACCGATCAGTTTTTACCAACAATGTGCTTTGCACATAAAAATTTTTGGAAGAAGCACTTCGGGTCAAGTACGAATCGATACAGGACAGAGTTCTAAAAATTGTTAATTGATTGCCACAAAATACAGGCAATTTATTCAAATTAACTTTGGCCATAAATTTGGCAACTTCTAATTTGTAAGTTCTATGAATATTTAAGACTTGCAGTTGTTTATATAATGGTTTTAATCCAGTTTTTGCTCGAAATTTGTTGCATAATGTTTTTATGATACGATTTTGTTTGACTTGTAGTTTGCGTTTAATGATTTTGGAACAATTTCCCCTGCAAATAATTGCATACTGGAGATGAGAAGATACTCAACTTATATAATAAACTGTGGTTATTATTTGCGGTATATTAAAGCTCTTTTCGGTATATACTTGCGGAATTTATAGATGGCACCAGAAGCAGCCGTTAATTTGGTTTCAAGGTGTTTAATGTTCTTGTTCATAGTGAGTTTGTCAAAAAGAAATAATCCTAGATATTCTACGCAGTCGGCCTGTTTTATTTTACTATCATTTATTTGCGGAAAGATTTTTTCTTTGCTTGTGGTAAAACTGTTGTACCAAAACCAAGCAGCTCTTCGATTAAAGAAAATAATTTATGCTCATTTGGACCATTGAGGACAAAATAGGCTACCGGTATTTGTTTGGAAAAAGATTAGTACCAGCTAGCCAGATTGATTATTTAGTGCAGTTGTGAAGTCGCTACGCTAACAAGTATGGAACGGCAGTGCCGTCGATAGAAATGGTGCTATCAGGGTGATGACTTAATGGACGGTGTCATCGTAAATGAGCCAGGATGTTTGATTGGGGGGGGGGAGGAGGACCAAACCACATGCAACGACGTCATCAAACAATTTGGAAATGAGAAACTTTCTACAGGACAAAGATATCGTAAAATGGAAGATCAGAAGCCGTGGCCTGGTTCGGCCCGCAATCACAATTTTGCTGAAGGGGGAGGAATTGAAGTAAATTTGAAAAGCGAAAATGTCTAAATTTGGAGACATGATGAGCAAACTAGTGTAACTCAAGTGTATCACAGACGGGGATCTTGGGGCAAAGTTCCCAGCCGCTGGGTAATTTTTTGTAATATTTTTTTGAAAAAAATAGCTATTTTAATGCCATTGAATCACATTTTGCGCGTTTTTAGAGTAATTTGAAAAAACTAGATTTTTAACATTCAGAAAGCCAATTGAAAAATTAAATAGTTCAATTGTCTTTTTACTCACAATTTTAGTCCAAAACAAGTTTAAAATCTTGCAAATGGGTTTGCTCTGTATGTGATTTGTCCAGGTAGGCGGAAGTAACATAAATTGCCCCTCCTGCAATATTTTAGCAGTAGATAACAATCCATTTGAAGATTTGCCATAAGAGATTTTGTTTTGTCATGAAAACAACCAGTTGTAGGAGTACATGTAACGACCTAGGGGCTCAGGCCCACTCAATTTAAATTCAATGATTTGTTCAGAGAGCATTTTCGTTGACGAATTTTTTTTAAAAGCATTTTGTCGCGTAAAAACTGGGAAGGTGGAGCCCGTGGAGGTGAATTGTTATCGAAAGTTAATTGGTACCTTAGATCGTTATTGATGAGGCCTATAACTAATCATGCTTTTGCCCAGGCCGGATTTACATTGCACGGCGCTCCTGGCACTTTGGAGATTTTTGCTGCAATTTTCAGTCAAACATAGTTGAAGACAAAAAACTGTTAGGCCCACAATCTAAGCGCGGGCCCCCTGGCACTGTGCTATTTGGTAAGTCCGGTCGTGGTTATTGTAGTACGTTTATAAAAAGGTTAGATAAGTGCCTGAGGTAGCAATTTTTATGATAAAACTCTTGTTTTCTCCCGGGCTATACATTTAAATTGGTTGGCAAAATTTTAAATTAAGGGAGCCCGGGTCCCTGTTCGTCCATATTAATATTATTGTTAATTACTGTTGAACGCGTGAACGGTTGTACGAAGAAATGCTAAAAGAAACTGAAACTGAAGAAACACTAGGCTTTCTTTTAATATTTCCATCCTTGAGGGCTTTTTAATTCAGGGCCCTGCCCCCCCTGGGCTACGCCTATGAGTGCGTCACCTAAAGTAGTATGGACAGGCTTGACGGAACGATTTTCAAATTTTCGAAGTCGTGACACTGGAATTATGGGGCCAGAAAACCACCACAAGGTTTGGTGTGAAAGAGGTCGCATTAAAAAAATACGGCAAAAAATATTTCACTCAATTATATATCTCTAGATACCCTTTCACCTCCACCAACCCACTTTTGGCCGCGATGAGTTTTATTTTTCCTTTTCCAAAATTCCGTACGCTTGTTTTCTAAACGGCTTAACACCAAAAAAAAACTGCATCAAATGTGCTATTGCGACGTACAAACGAACAATGCAAACAAAATCTACGATTACTAACAGTGCAAACAAAATTCGCGAGATTTTGCCAAAAAAGTTCTGGTTATTAAGTTGGACCCCCCCAAAGATTTCGAGAAATCGACGCGCCTGGTCCCTAGCATCAGGATTCCCGGGGTGAGTTGTCTCGCGTCAAGATGTCGCGGACCGTACTACAGAAACATAGTAGGCTAGTGAATAGCAGTAGCGACACTACTTTTTAGGGTAAGTAGCAATAGCGCAGCTACCTTTAGCATTAACCTATCCCACTACCACTACTGTTACAGAAGCCCTCCGTAACTCTGCTGATAGTTGCTCCAGCGAACTCTGGAGCCTTCACCGTCCGTCTTGCCAACCACAAATAAGATTTCCAAATTAGACTTTATTTTTTAACAGAAATAAAAATAATAAAAAGGGCAGTACGGCACGGCAAAAAATAACTGAAATTTAACCGTAAAATAAAACTAAAAGAGCGCCGTACGATCAGTCTTCCAAATTAAAAAACACGTCCGTTTGCCCGAGCTCTAATTTTAAAAATGAATGCTAGAACAAAGGTAACTCGGCTAGAGACAAAAAGGCGGGCAAGAAATTAACAAAAAGCGCGTGATTTTATAACGCTTGCAGCCAACGGCTACAGGAAATAAGATAACGTGCACAACAGAAGTGGAGTCCTCGAGGACGTCCTTGGCCTCGAGGACGTCCTCGAGGACAGATTTTGAAGTCCTTGGCCTTGGCCTCGAGGCCTCAAGTCCTCGAAAATTGGCCTGTCCTCGGCTCGAGGACAGCACTATTTTTTGGAAAGTTAAAATTTTGTGGAGCGGTTGAAAAATTTTTTGGAAAACGTTTTTTCGTGGAGATCGCTTGAAAAATTTTTGTGAAGACCTTTTTTTTTTTGGAGATCGCCTGAAAAAATTTTTGTTAAGACCTTTTATTTATTTATTTTTTTTTTGAGATCGCCTGAAAAATTATTGTGAAGACCTTTTTTTTGGAGATCGCCAGAAAAATGTTTGTGAAGACCTTTTTTTTTTTTTTTTTGGAGAGCACTTGCGCTTTGTGTTCTTGGTCCTTGGCCTTGGCCACCACCGTCATTCTGGCAGAATAATCAGCGTCATTCTAGCAGAAAGTGTTGCCGCATAAAAAAAGGCAAAAACAAATCTACGTCACAAACATTCAGAAGTGTTGCCAACCTCCAAATATCAAATGAATTACTACGTCATAATTGAAAACTTAATCATTAAACAAAATCATACGAAAAAACAACGATGTTGCCAATAAAAAACATCTCAATTTACTAAAACAAAAAAAAAAACTGGTTTGGACGCAAAATTTCAATTTTTTCCCATTTAACTTTCCGACACGCCCCGAGCTTCGGGTTTGGGTGCAATCGGTAGCCCGCGGGCCCCTCTACCAGACCCAAGTCTAAAAAAGGGTACCTTTTCAACGGGGGCCCCAGCAGAATGGTTTAAAGGAGGCCATTGCGTTTTGTTTTTTTTTCAGTTGCAGGAAGTTATTTTTGTTTCTTTAGTTTTTTTTGGATTTTTTGTGAAGCAAAATGCCAAATGTAACGTGTTTTTAGATGCTGGTAGTTTTTGCCCCCTATTTTTGGTGGTGTGTTTGCTTAATTTAAATCGTGTTTTTTTCAAACATTTTATTTTTGTGTTTTTTAAATTTGTTATATTTGGTGTTTTGCAATTACGTCATTTGATACGTCTCAAATTGCCTGATTTTTTGATGGTTTTTACTTTTTGTTTTTTAATTCTTTTTTTGTTTTTGTATTGGCATTTGTTTAGCTTCAGCACTATTTTGTCTTATGCTGATATTTTCTTTCCGGTGGTGGTTCGATTTTAATATTTTGGTTTTGACTTTTTTACTTATATTTTGTTCGTATTCGTTATTACTACGTTTTAGCTCAATCTTAGTTGAGTAACGAAATTGCAGTTTTTGAAAGTATTCGATATCAGTTTTGATCATGTTTAATCTTTATATTCTAACAATATTTCAAGCTTTTCGCATTCAATAGATTGAGTGTTGAGTTATTTGTGCAGTATACGAGCAATTGCGCTGAATGAAGTAAAATCAAGAATACTTGGACAACGAAGGGATGCAACGACTTTTTCACGCTTAACATTAAAAGTGCTAAGCATTCGAGATGTACTTTTGGAATGGTGTTCTCTTTCAATTTTGTTTTAATACGTGATTACTGCACCCAGTCAGCTTGGATGGATTTCCTAATGCTGGAACTTAGTTCCTTCCTTTCTTTTGAATAATGGAATTATAATCTAACTGCCTTTGTGAAATAATCGGATTTCACCAATAGTTGCCATTAATCCGGTTATTGTACAAATATCATTTACAGCAAAAGGACTGAACAAAAATGAAAAACAAGCTGACAGATCGATGATACCCTGCAAAATTTGCGCACTTTGTGGTACGTAGAGAAAAGCGCGCATCCATGGTTAATACTAGTGATACAGTCATTATAACCAATGACAAAAATTGCACGGAAACAAACGTTGGGTTGCGACTAACTTGGGATCTATGTTGCTTTCTGTACAATATTCTACCAGCAAAACGTGGGACAAGCATTTTCAACTTTTTCTGCAAGGCGGACACAACACAGACACGTCTGGTAAACTTAGCTCAATACTGAGAATGAACAACGAGAGGACGAAGCAGCCCTGGTCCACCAGTACTACAATGAACATCATAATATAATCCGGACTACCTCAAAACCTGACTTGCATATTGCTATGATACTGTACAATTTGTAGAAAAAGTGCACCCGAGCTACTTGGACATTAGTGAAAATTTTTGGATCACCAAAATCAAAGCTAAACTGAACATAAATAACACCTATATGATTAAATTCAAATAACACCGTCAATTTGGAATCTAACCCGGTTTCGGTGCTGTTTTGAATTGTAATGCTTTTTTCTCCGCTGGTCTTGTATTGCTTTTTAACTTATGGTTTAAGTCCTTTCCTTTCAGCAAACTTCTGGGTTACTGCCAAACCAGGTCGCGACTTCTGATTTTCTATTCTACGATATCTCTGTCCCACAAAAAACTTCTTTTTTCGAAAATTTCTGATGACGTCATTGCATGTAATTTGTGGTTTGCTCCCCCCACCCCCCCATTAAAAATTCTGGCTACGCCTATGCCCAATGCTAGAACTAGTTTGTATTTTTGCTTTTTACACATCCTTTATCCGCTACAATTAAATAATTTAATTGGTTTCGAGTACAAAGTTCCATTAAAAATATAACGCTAAATCGAATTTGAACCGATATGCAAGAGTTTTTTGGTGTTCACGCTTGAAAAAGATATTGTTAGAAAGTTGAAAAAATTTCTTCACAAAAAATAACTTTTCATTAAAAAATGCCGGAACAAAAGGAATTAAGAAGCGAAAGAATTTATTCCAAAAGCACGAAAAACTGTTTACAAAAGTGACTTACAAAAAAACGCACAAAGAAAGAAAGAAACTTCAATTTACGAAATTAAATCAAACTTTTTTTTTACTTGCTGTGTTACGCCGCAGCGTGTAACGAGTTGGCTGGGCCCACCTCCGCTTAATTTCGCCCGGGCAACACAGCTTCTTTCGAAGAAATGTTGCAGCGGAGCGAGCCGTTGGCAACACTGTGTCCGATTTGATCGGCCCGAGTTCTGAACCTCAGACCTTCCGCTCCAGAGACAAACGCGTAACTGCCCGACCAACTGGCCGGTTAACTTCTATTTATAATTATAATACCTCAGATGAAACAAAAAGAGAAAAAGGATGACACTTTTACGACACCTTTTTTTTTGAAAAATTATAAACCTTATATGACTCTCAAATTTTTGGCATATAATTATCTTGTCCAGGAAATTCGACACAGTTGCTTAAAATTTCTTATTTTTGAGTGAAAAAGCAATGGAATAACCTCAATTCAAAATTTGCAAGAAAAAAAAAAAAGTCAAAACTTACGAGAATGCATTTGTCAAGAGATTTTCGCGCTTGGCAAATTGAATCCAGAACGGCAATATGCTGTAAAAGAACACCTATCATGTCACTCAGAGATACGTCACAAAAGTAAGCAACTGAAGTTTAAATTTGGCTTAGGAGATAAGCGATATTTTCAATTTTTTGTGTCAGTTGTAGCATTGGATCTATTTAGGTTCTGAAATCTAAACTTTTCTACTATTTACAATAAAAAGTTTATGGAGAAAAGACTAATACTTCCAAAAAAAAGAATAATAGGACAGAACCAGAAAGAAATGAAAAAAGGTAACCTTCCTAGATAAAGTTTGCGAGGTGATTTGATGTTTGAAGTTTGTAAGGTGACGTTCAAGGTGTACAAATTGCTTTTTTACAAAAATGGTAATTACTGTACATCGCATCGCACGCTTTTTTTCCAAAAAACCGCATCGAAACCCGCGAAAAACTCGCACCCGTTAACGCACCATAGAATTTGAAAAATAAAAACCTGCAATTTTTACGATTAATCTGATTTTAGTCATTATTTTTGTTGATTTGTTCAATTTCGTCATAAGTAACATTTTGGGCAGAAGTTTGAGAATATTTTAGCATTTGTTGCGTCACAATTACAATACTTGTTAAAGTAAAATCTTTCTCTGATTGAGTTTCAATTTATAGAATAGATCACAAACTTTAATTTCAAAGGTCATTGATGCGATTGCAATACTTAGTTCACCCGTTTCCTGGGTGGTTTTGGGTATCAAAATAATAGCAATAAAACATATTTAGCAGTTTTTTTGGCAATTTTTTTAAAATTAAAATCAAGCGTATTTCATTTTGATTCAGCATTTTCTAGTGTACATTTTTACCATTTCTTTTTTTTTTTGGATCTAGCATTTATGCGATTTATGGGTAAGGTTAGAATGAATATTATCAACCCTTCCAGTCACATCACGTGATTAGCCTATCTCCTTTTTTTCTTTTTTGCAAAAGTTGTGGTTGTTTATAAACTTCGATAATTTCGCAATCCGTGTCACAAAGCGTATACGAGATTGAAGGAATGATTGAGCAAGTGTTATGGAGATTGGACAGTGCAAAGTAAATAGCTACATAACTTAGGCTTGCATTTGCAACACAGGTAGATATAAACCCGAAAACAGTGAGAAATAGATATTATTTATTATCAAAAAGCCTGTTGAGGAGTGTAATTTAATGCAAGTTGTAACTAAAGTGGCTAATTAGTAGGCTGCACTGTGTAGCCTAGTTTAGATACTGTAGTAATAGCATTAGCAGATATACTGTAGGCTACTGCAGATATAAAAATATGCCAACTCCTGCTTGCTGCAATACGAAGTAGCCTTGTTTGTAGTTGGGCAGGGGGCAATAGGCCTACCTAGTTTCCACTAGGCCTACTTTGCTACTTCAATTTTTAACCGGGTAGTAAGTATGGTACCGGTACTTAACCTTAACGCAATCAAAAGTGTAGCCTTCAAATTATGTCTGATGTTGCAGGTCTAGATTTACTAAGTGAGGGTTTATTGTTTAACGCTGTCTGATCAGTGACTAGACGATAAAAATGCCATTGCAAGAACAACTGAGTCTTTGTTACCCCGAAGTTTAAAAGTTAAAAGTAGGCTAGATAAGTCTGAAGTTAGCTGATCTGTAATTTTCTTACTGAATAACATTGCATTTCACTCTTCAGGTTTACAGCTTTGAGGTCCATGCTCCAAGACGTTAGATTGGTCTAAAGGAAAAAATATATTCCTAAGATTTACAAAGCTATGCAATATGCATTTGTAAAATACAAACATAAAATTAATTGGAGCCATTAACTAACGTCTAATGTAAATCATTAGGCTACCTGAAGTATATCACCGTTAATACCCCAGCTCAAATTTGTCTAGAAAGTGATATATACATAAAAAACAGTAAAGCAGTGCATCAAATCTTCTATCTGTTTATATGTCATTTATCTTTTGTGTTGTGGTATATTGGTCGATTCAAGGTCTTGGCTACTCTTTTACAGTCACACCAATTTTGTTGTTTTAAGCCCAGAAACAGTGCGAACAAGTCCTACTAAAACATACAGGATCACATTTACTGAAATAATTACAAGTACTGCAGGAATTTCAAATCTAACTCGAACTTGAATCTTGATCCTTCAAATTGTGATCCTTTCGATCTTTGTGGTCTTGTATACGGTATATTTATATGATAACCCTAATACTCATCCTGTTTATTTTTTGAGCATCTGGGAAAAGTTTTAGATAGTTCCAAAAATGTGACAGTAACAAATAAGTAAACTTAAAATTAAAATTTAGAAGGAACACTACATACAAACACTATATGGCAAAATTATTAAAATGAAGATACTATTATGAACAGGCATTATAATTGATAATGAATCTTCTTTAAATATGGCATCATATGCAAGACTTTTATTGTCATTTCACAATTTTGTTTGGGTTTAATTAGACTGAATGAGAGGATTGTTCAACTCACAGTCAGATAGTTAGCTATTGGTGAAGATGGATACTACCAATTATGGTGAAAGTAAACACTTAATTCATATGTTTTGTTCTATTGTATCTACTGTAATTGTTAATTTAATGTAATGCAGCTTACTTATGATTGCAGTGGTTGTAAAATTCATCAAACTACATGTTCCAGAAAGAATATTATTATATGAAGTGGAATTATTTCATTTTGCAGATCTAGTTAATATTGTAGTTTTATTAAATAGCTGCTAGATGTTTTGCAAGGAAAATCATTGGGTGTAATAGTAAACTGGACCTACTGTACACTACATTGTACTGCATGCAGAATACATATCAAACTTTGTTATCTATTGTAGTTTTGACATTATCTGTGTTTTTGTATAACCAATGAAAGAAAATATGATGTCAAAGCTAAGTGCTGATGACTATGATTTAACCAGAAACGATGAAGTTTATTACAGAGTATTGCAAGTGAGTGTACTGTTTTATTGAACTTAACTACTTAAAAGGTTTTGAGCTGACATCAACCAGACAAGCCTTGGTTGTTCAAAATCGGTTGTTGACTTAGCCTTTTCATGTTTGTGTTGTAGTATCCACAATACGCTCATCACTGCAAAACTACACAATAAGAGCAATGAGCATGTTGAAAATTCACTGTTAAAATTTTATAGAGGTGGTGTATCAATGATTTGTAACTAGCTGCTGTGCTTTTCCTTGCAAAACTCATTGATTTTATTTATCGTTTAAATAGAGTGAGATTCGTCCATTCAGTTTACAAGCTTGTGCCCATTGTGTGCTGTACTGGTAAGTTTCTGAAAAGCTTGATACTGTATGTCCATAGATAGTAGTTTTGCTACCTGCAAGGATACTACAGGAAATTTATTTTTCAAATAATCAGAGGTGGAGTCGAGGACACAAGGCTCGAGGCCAAGGACACAAAAAAAATCCGAGGCCAAGGACAGCCTTTCTGAGGACAGACACTCTCGAGGCCAAGGCCGAGGACCAAGGACACAAGCGCAAGTGCTCTCCAAAAAAAAAAAAAGGTCTTCACAAAAATTTTTCAGGCAATCTCCAAAAAAAAAAAAGGTCTTCACAAAAATTTTTCAGGCGATCTCCAAAAAAGAGGTCTTCACAAAAATTTTTCAATAGTGCTGTCCTCAAGCTGAGGACAGGCCAATTTTCGAGGACTCGAGGCCAAGGCCAAGGACTTCAAAATGTGTCCTCGAGGCCAAGGACGTCCTCGAGGATGCCACCTCTGCAAATAATGTAATAAAAATTTCTGTTTTTTTCACGTGGCTATTTATCTTTCTAGATATTGCAACCCAAACAACGTACAGTATGGCATTGCTATCTTCAAGAGAGATGAAAGACGTTGTAGAGACAATTTCACCAGAAAATACCGTGATGGTTTGCCAAAATCCTGACTTGGTAAGTTTTCAAATACCTTTTCAAATTATGATCTCTGAACCTTCCATTAAAAGCACCTGTATTTAACTAAAAGCCCAAATTTTCTGGCTTTGCTGTGCATTCCATGCAAGGGGCACCCAATTCAGTGTATGAGGATCATTCAAAAGTTTATCTGGAACTTGTTGCAATCTCATGACATGAGTGATTTCTTTGTAAAGATTGTTTTAATGAAGTTGTATTGAAAAAAGCTTGGTGTATGGTATATAAGCCTGGTCAAGTCTACTCTGGCAATGGACATTTTTTATTCTTAGTCCGGTTGCTTATGGGCAAAAAAGGTTCAAATCGTGCATTCCATATTACATAGAAGCAATTTTATTGTTGATTTTGGGAGATCAAACCGTGTATACTGAAAAAATTGCTTTGATTAAAATGTTCATGTATTCGAAGCTTTTCGTCTGACAGTCTTCAAAGTTTCGAAGACATGAACGTTTTAATTAAAGCAATTCTCAAGTTTTGTACCACTAATCAACTTTACTAAAAAAATGTAAAAAAATCTCAAGAATATCGCGAGTTTTTTAATTTGGCCACTAGGTGACACCAGCGCATATTTTTAAGTCCCCCAAACCGAGGCCATGGGAAGAGAATTTGCGATGTCGCTGTGTCACATTTTTTTAGTATGTTTTGATCTCCCAAAATCAACAAAATTGCTTCTAATATGGAATGCACAATTTTTGTCTTATGCGACCAGATTATCAGAGATACAGAGTATGGGTCTGCAGATTGCAAAATAATCGTATATTTCGTTTATGAAAGAAAGATGGGTGAAAGAAGTGATAAATTAGACAAACTAACAAATTATCGTAAGTTTTTAACTTCCAGAACGACGAAGAAAGCTTAAGCCATTGTCATTTTAGGCAATATAAAAGAAAACCATCGTCATGTGCCCTGTGAAGTGTAGTGGAGCGGATTGGTCATTTGATTTCAAGGGTTTGCTACGGTACGTTACTGTGTGATGTTCTGTAATCCGTTCCTCTAAAAATATATCGTACCGTAATTCCGTACTTCATTCAATTACCGTACGTAAATGTACAGTACGGAAAAAATTTCCGTGTCTACTTCGTACCACTGGTTTGCCAAGTTTACAAAATCTGTTGCACAAATGAAGGTATCGAAAAGTTGCAAAAATGTTGCTGATTTGTGGAGCAGACAAGCAGTGAAAATCATTTTGATTGCGAAAGGTGTAAAAAAAATGCCGCATACATATACGGATCAATCAATGATCGCGTGGATTGAGCGTTTTCAACTGAAATGGTGGATTCAAGTTCGCTTCCTATGGGGTCAAACCAAAGACTTAAAAATATGCTATTCACAGATTTCCGGTTGACGTGCGGCACTAAATATGGGACAATGCGAAACCTCCACCGTGTGCGGTATAGACAGGTGGGAGCTTGAGTCAGAGATAAAAAGGTCCCTTCACTGTCTTCTGGCCAAGGGAACTTGGTGGATAAAGATGTAATTGCATCTATACGTTCTGCTGCTGTCTGAAAATGTTTACTGTGTGCTTTCCATGACAAGTTCACTGCGATTGTAAGAAGACATTAACAGACTAAACAAGCTCTAGGGTAGGTACTGAAAAAATAATACTGTATTTCCGTAACGTAACGTACTTCTCTGAAAAATACCGTTCGTAATTCTGTACCTTACTTTTTCGAAAAATCGAAGCGTATTTCCGTACAGTACCGCAGTAACCCCTGTTTTTTTCTCAGCGTCGCAGTTGCAGTGTAGCCATGCTCCTTTGCGACAATTGTGTGGAGCAGAACGTAAACGCCCAAAACCAGTGCGTAGACGATTATCCGGACCCAGAAACGTCTTGGAAGATGCATTCGTGACGGCAGAGAATCAATGTAGGGAATAAACTGATGGGAGTCTTGTGTTACTTCATTATTCCACGAATATTCTGTTAACCTGATCGCTTACTGTTCAGTTGCGAGCGGTTCAGCGACACGCCGTGTTTTAGATACTTCAGTGACGAAACTGCTTTAGTTACACATGTATTCTTAACTAAACATCGAATGAAATGGATTTAAAAAATAAAATTCATCAACCAATCAGTGGTTGGAGCGTCTACTACTAATACGATAGACGCGGGTTCGATTCGCGGTCGGGTCAAACCAAGTAGTTGTTACTTAGGTTGTTATTCACTGCTTCCCTGCTTGACGTTTAGCGATGACAGTGACAATGTGACGCTTCCACTGTGTGTGGTAGACAGGTGGCAGCTTGATTCGTAGACCGAAAGATATTTTCGCTGTTTCCTGGCCAAGGTAGCTTGGTGAATAAAATATGATGGCAATTGCACATTAAATTTTTGTATTTCCAAAATTGTTAATACAAATGATGCTATCTTAAGTACTTACATACTGTATTTCGAAAACCCTAAACTCCATCAATTTTTGGCCATGCAAATAAATTCAATCTTTATGTTGTGTATCTGTTGGTTGTTTATATATTAAATTTGTGATGGAATTCTAACTATGGTGTTGATGCATAGCATAGCTAGTAATCGCATTATACTCGCGAGGTCAACAACGCACAAGCGAAAGCAGGCCCACGTTCACAACCCTCGCATGACTAAGCACACTTTCGCCAGGAGCTCGCTCTTTATGGTAATACACTCTCTTTTTTATAAGAACAAATAAATTTTGAGTTGAGGGTGGCTGTTTTTGATTTTTTGCAATTTTGAGCCTCATTTGTTGGTACATTTTGAGAGTATCGAAGTCAATTTTAGCGACCGTGTTAATTTTCAATGCTCTGCTTGAGTAAAGGCATTTTGTGCTGCTTTTGTAGCATCATAAATTACAAGAGCGAAAAAGCGAGTTTTTTTCCAAATTAAACGACAGCCTAACGTTTCCTCCGTTGCCTGCGCAATAGAGCTCTATTACTGAGTCGTTGCTACTTCGCAAATACCGGAAAAATCACTTAAAATTTCATCGTTTTGAATTCGAGCAGGATTTTTTTAGATTAAAAATTTGTTCCTAATTTTTTTTACTGCCAAGGCTGGCATTGTTCTTACATTTCGAGAAAAAATGAACATCGTGTTCTAGTAAAAAAAAAGAGTGTAGTCAAACATAAAATACCAATCTTTGGGTCTATATACAATTATCAAGTTTATTTTACCACAAGTCAGAAGTACGCCGGTAAGAAGTAGCGAAAGACAATGCGGTCATCTACGTCAACTGCATATAATAGCAATACTTAAACAGTAACAGGCGTAAAGTTAAGCTTGGCGATAAACAAAAAATACAAACTAACACAAGCAAAATAAACGATGTCAACGGCAACTTTTCCATGAAAAAAAATACTTGTTTCAAAATATAAAAAAAAGAAATAATAAAAAAAGTATTACATGTATTAAAAAATCAATCTTGTTACAGTTTTTTGGGTTCAGCAGAAATGAAATTATGCCATTGTAAAAAGTTAGCAACACCGTCCCCAGCTAAAACATAATCTGAGACGGATCACTCTGCATTTCATATAGAAAAACTGCTCAATTGATAAACCCAGCACAGAGCATCATGCAGACCATCAAGGGACTTGTAACTCTGATACGTGGCACTGTTAACCAAAACAATGACCAATTTGCCGTCAACCAACTTCCACTCAGAACAACAAAATTATAACAAAAAATCGGTGGAAAAGCAAGTATTTCATTAAATTTTGGCGATTCCCCTGGCGGATGGCACACACTTGGTCACTAATCCGACTGACTATGCACACTTCCCAAACTCTTTTTTTCGACATCGATGAACAAAAACCAAGATCACTCTTGAAGTAATTTATGAATTAAAAAAGTTATTATAATCAGTAATATAGCCTCTCATACATTTAAAAACAGTATAGTCCCTCAAATTTGGAAACTTAAACAACAGTAGATTAGATACTGATTCTGCTTAGCTACAATTATACAGTACCTAAAATAATTTTAAAATATCTGCTCAGGCTCATGTTTTGTAACAAGAAAAGTACAGCGTTATATAACCATGAGGGAGAGATTTTAGCAAGCACTGCTGCAGTAAAAATATCGCTCGAATTGGTTCACGTGGTCTCGTATGAACGTTTAACTGAACTGCCACATTAAAACTGAAAAGCCGTCGCATTTGAAAATCGGACAGAAAGTGACATTTTGAGCGCGAAAACGGCAAGGGCTAGAACAGGCAAAAATACAGTCACATGTAAAGCATTAAATTCAACACAAAAGTTCATCTTCTGTAGCATTGAGCTAAAGGGAACATGGCTGAGGCAGATTGGATAGCTTGGGCATGCAGGGGTAGACTAACGTTCTCATAACGTGGGAGCTACACCTCTCAAAAATTATATTAACAAGGCCGCTTTGAAAACAGTTGAACTCCTGTACGATGATGAAGTCGCGAGCACACCCCATCAACGATGCAAGAAATAAAAGTATTACAGATGACTGTTTTGGATAAGCTAAAAGCAAAACAATGCGTTAAAATCAGCTTTTTTTGAGATCGAAATACTTAAGCCTAAAGTATTCAATTTATTGTATAGTAAATCTTTACATCATTATTGCGGCAGAGTATTAAAAATAACAAGCACATTTTATTCCACCGGAAAAATGGATCAACTTTTTTTTTATTTATTCCCATTTTGTACTACGCCACTAAAAGGAATAAATTAAGACTAGCATGCATATTTGCGTGTTCTATTTGATTTGTTTTTGAGTTATATTTTCCGGTGAAATAATTACATTTTAATAATTTTACTCACTTACTGCTGCTAAATCATTTGGCGCAACATTGCAAGAGAACTAGCGCACACATTTCTCGCCGTTGATTAAGCAGTATAAAGAAAAACGGAACACTGTTAGCCTATATGTTACATTATAATTAATTCCAATATCAACAATGATTTCTACTGAGAGTAGTGACGAGTGAAGCAGCACTGTTATAGTTCAATATAAGCTAAACAATGTTTCCGTCGCAATCTAGTAAGAAACTGACACGTGTACCGTAGTTTACCACTCAATCTACAAGGTATGATAACGGGAAAATGGCGAAATTGTAAAAAAAGATTGATGATGCAGGTTAATGTACCATGGTATATTAACTGGAAACGGCCAGTACGATGCCTGCCCTTCGTTTCTTTCAAGATGTTTTGGGCCAAACACAATTTTAAAACATGTTTTGTTGCAAATTTATGTTTTCCACTAACTCAGCCATGATCTTCATTGCTGCAGCGGTGCAGCTCTCTTAATCCTCCAGACACTAGGCACTGATGGCTTTGCTCAATCTAAACCAACATAACGCTTCGATCCCAGAAAGCAGTACTTCGAGGTAATATATGGAAGTTTCATTCCTCACATGAAGACCAGGATACGATATGTTGTTCGCTTTGCAAAGTTTCTTCCTTTCCTTTTATGATCTGATTGAAGACATCTTCAACAACAAAAAAAAAAGTACTAGTTTCAAAATAAACTTTTAACAGTAAAAATTTTACTTTAAACGTTCCGAGTAAAAGATCAACCGAATACCCTATTCAATTAAATAAAAAATTAGCTCCCTGTAAACACCTTTAACTCTTACTCTACAATGCTGGCTGTGATGGCGCCCTAAAGTGCAAGAGGGTTGCAACTACCAACAGACAGCGTCATTTCATAGGTCATAATCATTTGTTTAACTGTTTAAGATTTATGTTGCTGTCCCACGGACGATGTGATTCTAAAAGGCAATGCATGATAATCTTTTCTGTACCAGTACCAGAATAAAACCGGATTCGAAATAAACGACTTAAATTTGTGCAGACGTGAAAAACAGCAAAGTGCAGTGGAGTAAAAGCGGTCTTCCTGACATTACAGGAAAACATTCCGTATATCGCAGCCTTTCGATAACTGAACAGAACTTGGACGTGAATGGTAGTTTACTGCTTTGTTACACCTAAAATGGTTTTTAATTAAGGCCCACTGTTAAAGTTGGATGCACAACATCGTCACAACCCGTTGATCTGACTGACTGACCTACCGGGCTCCAGAAGGAAGACAATCTTTACCATAGAACAAAACAACAACAGTGATTTATTTTTGGCTCATGCATTAGTATTTTTAAGTCACATTCGTTTTCACGTTTATTACCTTAAAAATTACTGCACTTTTTCATAAATGCGTAAAGCATATTTAATCGTCCATGACTGCAGGACACGAAGATGTTTCCACATCCCTTCACTGTCTCTTCTGCAAGAAAAAATTGACAAAGTTGTCAATCGCGAACCTAGTCAAGTAACGCCAACATTAGAGTTCGTTGGCTGTCACTTATCGTGGATCCGTCAATCGTCCAACCTTCGATAGACAGGCCCTGCTCCAGTGCCCAACCAGCGTGACATCACATAATGGCATGTGCCTGATGACAATACCAACGAAGGTAAAGTTCATCTTTCTCTTACGTCTAATTTCGCTCAACCAACCAGTTGGCCGAGCGGTAACGCGTTCATCTCTGTAGCGGGAGGTCTGAGGTTCAAATCTCGGGCAGGTAAAATCGGACACACGTCACCCCTGCAACATTTCTTCGAAAGGACCTGTCGACCACACACACTGGATGCTCCACACTGTCAGTTCAATCGCTGAACGTCAAGGAGGGAAGCTGTCAATACCAACTTTAATGGTTTTTGGTTTGACCCAACTGGGAATAGGGATGGGCATTTCAGAATACCGAGTCCAGAAGGATCCCAGTTCCAAACTATCCGGAATCCAAATTGAACTTTAAACCGGATAATTCGAACCGGTTCTTAATCAACGGTATTAAGTTGGTAAAAATTGTTGGCAGTTAATTCTCACATAAAAGTTAAGTGAGCCATTTGCTCGGTAATTAGGACTTCGCGTGAGCACGTAGCACCTTTGTTTTTGTTGGCGAGTTTTGCCAGATGAAGACTGATTTGCTTATAACTATAAAAACGGTAAAACCTAGAAAGTTGAAATTTGGACTCAACATAAGAATTAATGAAAGTGTTATGTATGCCAATTTCAGGGATCTAAAGTCACGTGATAGTAAATTAAGACACGAAAAACATTAAAAAAACAACGATTTTTCGCTTGAAAATTTATTAATTCGCCTATAACTCAAAAACGTGCAAAGCTAAAATTTGAACACAAGGTGGGTGCTGATGAATGCTTTATTTAAACCAAGTTTGGGGGCGCCCGGTCACGTGATCAAGATTTTACAGGCCGAAAATGGGCAAAAAGTTGACAAATTTGAACCGATATATCTCGGTAATTACCGATATTGATGAAAAATGGCTTGTGATTTTTCTGCGCGCTATTATCAATCACCTTTCTTTTGGTGATGTTCATTTACCCCAATATGAATACCATTTTTCTTGTTTTGTATCTTTGTTTTTTTTTCTTTTTCTTTTGCCGCTATCTACTTTTGAACCGCGAAACGCACTTATTGAAAGTTAGATCAATTGAAGATATCTGGGAGGACTTTTATGCAACGGAAATTGGGGTGCCAGGTTGGGGGATCCTCCTCAACCGGGTCCTCTAAAATCTTGAACTTTTAAATCGTTACAGCTAGATGGATCAAATTTTTAGGAATGGGTAAATATTAAAAATAAACTTAAACCTAACAAAAATTGGGGATGCCACAATAGGGGTTTCCCCCTCCCAAACGGGACCTCCAAAATTTAAACTTTTTAGCCTTTTAAGCTAGACACATGAAACTTTTAACGGTGAGTAAATAAAAAAAAAAGATAGAATTTGACAAAATTTGGGGGTACAAAATGGGGGTCAACCCCCCAAACAGGGCTGTCAAAACTCCAACTTTTTAACCACTCGTGCAAGGCTCATGAAATTTTCAGGGTAGGCAAATATAAAGAAAAGTTTCTCCAAACGGAGCCCTCCAAAATTCAAACTTTTAACCTTTTAAGTGGGACACATGAAATGGTGGTCCACAAATTCTTGAATTCCCCATTTGAAGCAACTTGCTTTAAAATACCTTTGCATTCCTGCAACATCAGCTTCTTCCGAAAGGTGCTTCTCGAGTGCAGGCTTGACTGTGAGAGAAATAAGAACGCAACTAAGTGGTGAACATTTAGAAGCACTAAATGTCAAGAACTGCAATAAAGTGCTGCTTTGATTAAGCAAATCGTTGAATACATTTTTCTAGATATCGGTGGTGGTTGACTGGTGTTCACTTTTTCAGCAAATTAAGTTAATATAAACCAGAATAGAATTCGGTATTCTGAATTCGGTTTTAGCTATTCATAATAATTCTGGAATAGCCAACTATTCTGAAATGCCTATCCCTAACTGGGAATCGAACTAGCGTCCATCGTTTTAGTAGCAGATTGCCACTTCTCTACCGCACACGGTGGAGGCTTCGCATTGTCCCATATTTAGTGCCGCACGTCAACCGGAAATCTGTGAATAGCATATTTTTAAGTCTTTGGTTTGACCCCATAGGAAGCGAACTTGAATCCACCATTTCAGTTGAAAACGCTCCATCCACGCGATCATTGATTGATCCGTATATGTATGCGGCATTTTTTTTACACCTTTCGCAATCAAAATGATTTTCACTGCTTGTCTGCTCCACAAATCAGCAACATTTTTGCAACTTTTCGATACCTTCATTTGTGCAACAGATTTTGTAAACTTGGCAAACCAGTGGTACGAAGTAGACACGGAAATTTTTTCCGTACTGTACATTTACGTACGGTAATTGAATGAAGTACGGAATTACGGTACGATATATTTTTAGAGGAACGGATTACAGAACATCACACAGTAACGTACCGTAGCAAACCCTTGAAATCAAATGACCAATCCGCTCCACTACACTTCACAGGGCACATGACGATGGTTTTCTTTTATATTGCCTAAAATGACAATGGCTTAAGCTTTCTTCGTCGTTCTGGAAGTTAAAAACTTACGATAATTTGTTAGTTTGTCTAATTTATCACTTCTTTCACCCATCTTTCTTTCATAAACGAAATATACGATTATTTTGCAATCTGCAGACCCATACTCTGTATCTCTGATAATCTGGTCGCATAAGACAAAAATTGTGCATTCCATATTAGAAGCAATTTTGTTGATTTTGGGAGATCAAAACATACTAAAAAAATGTGACACAGCGACATCGCAAATTCTCTTCCCATGGCCTCGGTTTGGGGGACTTAAAAATATGCGCTGGTGTCACCTAGTGGCCAAATTAAAAAACTCGCGATATTCTTGAGATCTTTTTACATTTTTTTAGTAAAGTTGATTAGTGGTACAAAACTTGAGAATTGCTTTAATTAAAACGTTCATGTCTTCGAAACTTTGAAGACTGTCAGACGAAAAGCTTCGAATACATGAACATTTTAATCAAAGCAATTTTTTCAGTATATACGGTTTGATCTCCCAAAATCAACAATAAAATTGCTTCTATGTAATATGGAATGCAGATGTAATATGGAATGCACGATTTGAACCTTTTTTGCCCATAAGCAAGCAACCGCACTAAGAATAAAAAATGTCCATTGCCAGAGTAGACTTGACTAGGATTACCTTCTTTAAATCAATGAAACAATCTTTTCAATGAAATAATATCACTATAGGCGTCAGCAGAAAAATTTTCAGGGGGGGCCAATAAAAATAGAGGCAGAATTAACTACTAAAAATGGAAGAGTTTTTGAAATTTGGGAGGTTCAAAAGAGAGTGTGTGAAAATCCAGGGGAGCCATGACCCCCTCTGCCCCCCTTGCTGACGCCCATGAATATCACATGTCACGAGATTGCAGCAAGTTCCACATAGACTTTTGATTGATCCTAATACACTGATTTGTGGACCTCTTTGCATGGAATGCACGGCGAAGTCAATAAATTTAGGTGTTTGGCTAAATACAGGCGCTCTTAATGGAAAGTTCAGAGATCATAATTTGAAAATATGTTTGTAAACTTACCAATTCAGGATTTTGGCAAACCATCCAGATAGTTTCTGGTGAAATTGTCTCTTTAACGTCTTTCATCTCCCTTGAAGACAGCAATACTGTATCATAGATTGTTTGGGTTGCAATATCTAGAAAGACAAATAACCATGTGAAAAAACAAGAAATCTTCATTACAATATTTGAAAAATAAATTTACTGTAGCGTCCTTGCAGGTCGCAAAACTACAATCTTTTCAGAAACTTACCAGTACAGCATACAATGGACACAGGTTTGCAAACTGAATGGACTTTTTTTCACTCCATTTAAATGATGAATATAATCAATGAGTTTTGTAAGGAAAAGCACAGCAGCTATTTACACATCATTGGCACCACCTCTATAAATTTAACAGTAGAGTTACGACAAGTCTATTACTCTTATTGTGTAGTTTTGCAGTGATAAGCGTATTGTGGATACTACAACACAAACATGAAGAGGCCAAGCAAACGGCCGATTTTGCACAACCAAGGCTTGTCAGGTTGAAGTGGGCTCGAAACCTAATAAGCAGCTAAGTTCAATAACACAGTCTGCTCACTTGCAATACTCTGTTCAAAAACTTCATCATTTCTGGTCAAATCATAGTCATCAGCACATTGCTTCGGCATCATATTTTCTTTCTTCAGTTATACAAATAAACACAGATAATGTCAAAACTATAATAGGTAACAAAGTTTGACATGTATTCCAATGATTACCCTTACAAAATGTCAAGAAGTTAATCAGTAAAACTGCAATATTAACAAGAACTGCAAAACGAAATAATTCCACCTCGTAATATTCTTTCTAGGACATGCTGTTTGATAAATTTTACAACCAATGAAATCATAAGGACACTGCATTATATTCAATAACAATTGCAGTAGATACAATAGCACAAAAGATATGAATTAAGTGTTTACTTTCATCATAGTTGCTATCCATCATCACCAATAGCTAACTATTTGACTGTGAGTTGAATAATCCTTTCATTCAGTCTAATTGAACCCAAACAAAATTGTAAAATGACAAAAAAAGTATGAGTGAAATGTGCTTGCATATGATGCTATATTTAAAGGAGCTTGATTATTATGCCCATTCACTCAAGTATCTTTATTTTGATAATTTTGACATACAGTATTTGTGTGTAGTGTTCCTTCTAAACTTTAATTTAAGTTTACTAATTTGGTTTTGTGAATTTTTGCAATTGAAAAAACCTGACACATCTTAGAAATGATCTTAACAGGACAAGGATTAGGGTTCTCATATAAATATACTGCATACAAGACTACAAAGATCGAAAGGATCACAATTTGCAACTTGGATCAAGATTCGAGTTTGGGTTAGGTTTTAAATTCTTAGGAGTCTGCGTGATTATTTCAGTACTTGTGATGATATATGTTTTAGTAGGACTTGTTTCCGTTGTTTCTGGGCTTACAAGAACAAAACTGGTGTGACTGTAAAACAGTAGCCAAGGCCTGAAATCTACAAATGCACCACTACACAAAAGATGAATGAAATCAACAGATAGAAAGTTTGATGCACTGTTCTACTGTCTTTTGTATATTATGTGAATAATATACATATGATAGCATTTTCTAGACAAATTTGAGCTGGGGTATTAACTGTGACATACTGTACTTCACATAATGATTTACATTATTTAGTAGCTACAATTTAATTTCGTGTTTGTACTTTACAAATGCATATTTCATTGCTTTGTGAATCTTAGGAATATATTTAATCCTTCAGATCAATCTAATTTCTTGAAACATGGAACTCAAAGCTATAAATGTAAAAGGCAGTATCTAGAGCACCGGCATGGTTTCCAACATGAAAAAGCTGCTGCAGTGGTGGCACGTATTATTTCTTCTTGCACGTGGATTTGCTATCTCTCAGGCTGGCATCGCTGCGGGAACCTTTAACTCTAATGCAAGGTTCTGAAGGAGAACAATAAAAGAATGCAGCACAAATCTGCTAATCACGAGACTTGCCGAGCGCGTTCAGTAGGAATCGAACTCAAACTCAAGATTTAGCAGACACACGCCTTTACCACTACACCAATGGGGTGACGCATTGAATGCGTCAAAGTGCCATATTTAAGCTGAATTAATGAAAAAAAAAATAATAGAACGTAACAACCAGTGCAGCCGGTGCAATAAATTTTCATGTTGGAAACCAGACCAGTGTGCTAGACACTACCAATCTGAATTGCAATGTTGTACAGCACACCGGCACAAAATATGGCCCTCGAAGTGGTTTCATTTGATCTTTAAGCATCTTTCAAACAATCCATATTTGTTGTATTGTGACGTGGTGTCAAATGCAATTGTATCAGATATGTACATGTGTAAAACTGGAATGAGCTTGTTGCCAACAAAAGTGGTAACATTTCACATTAAACCTTATTTTTGAGATTGGTGTTTATTGTTGACATATTGCGATATAGCCATTGTTTATTGTTGACTTGTGTTTATTGTTGACATATTGCGATATAGCCAATGCTTGCAAAGTATATAGCATACCTTACATTGGTACAATTTGCTATGATTTGTCCCTGCTGTGAAAAGGTTACTAATCCTAAAAATAACCGATAATAGTTACAACCCTAGTACTGTAACTGATAAAAGATGACAATGAAGAGAACAGCAATGATGTTTTTCCTGCCATTACGTATCAGAGACAGCAGTTAGATGTTTTAGCATGCAAGTAAAGAGGAAATGTTTATTTTTTACTTTCCATGATGACAAGACATTTTGGTGTAACGTTGGTAGCTGCACCAGCAAAAACGAGCCAAGTCAACTGACCACGACAAACTGACCACAAAGCGACGATTTTGTTACAGTGGCTTTGTCACTGATTTCGTCACAGTGATTTCGTCACAAAGTGAGGGTTTGGGCAGGATGGCTCTGGGGATAGTTAAAATATATTTAGGATTGCCCTTTTCAGCCAATCGGCGTTGTTTGCTGTCAGTTTGCTTGCGATCAGTTTGTCGTGGTCAGTTGTCGTAGACCCAGCAAAAACAAATGGTCAGCGACAAGTAGGTCAATGGCATTATGGCCCTTGTACAGCACCGAGCAGAGCAGGCCTGTTGTACAGTAAGATAATTGCAGATTAGCTAATTCTAGCTCCAATGATTATTTTGTACCAAGATCTTATCATGTCAAAACAAACCAGTCAATAATCTGAATAACAGGTGCAAAAATATGGAATGCCCTACCAAGTAAATTGGAAAATAAGGCTGGGAATACCAATCATAGACTGATGTCTAAACAGCTCAAAGAACATTTTTTATAGCAAACGTAAATAAAGCATTTCAATTCAACCAATTATTTTCTTCGATAATTTTTTTTTGTTGGATTTAACTACATTGAACTGTTGTCAGGTTGTAAGCTTTACTGTGTTGCATTATTTATTTATACTTTGAACCGTCCGAAAAGTTATTTCTTGGAAATTTATAGGTTTTTTTGTAAAAAGTCTCCTTTTCTTTATGATTAAATTGAAATGACATTTGAATTACGGTAAATTTTGTCACCTTGGACTTGGATGTAGAGGAGTCGCAAACTCGACAACCCGTGAGCTACGCTTGCTTTTTGGTCTTTTGTGACTCCTTTATGACCTAAATGCAGCAATCTGTTTGTAATTTGTTACGTTTTTTTGTCTTAATTATATTCTTAAATTCTAATTTGTGTTTTTTTTAGTTCAAAAAAACTCTCTCTATCTAGCCTACTTTTAACTTTTAAAATTCAGGTAACAATAACTCAGTTGTTCTTGCAGTGGCATTTTAATTCTCTTGACACTGATCAGACAGTGTTAAACAATAAACCCTAATCAATATATCTAGATCTGCAACATTAGACATTACCTGTAGGCCACACTTTTGATTGAATTAATACCAGTAGATGTTAAGCTGTAAGTAGGGCTCCCGAACCTACAATAGTATTTTAGTAATACTGACCCCTGCCTAACGAAGCTTCTTCGTACTGTGTAACTTACTGTAGAAAGTAGAAGTACTGGCATAGCTCTATTATCTGCTTTACTATTAGTAATAATAGTATCAGTACAGTATTACAAACTAAACTACTGAACTAGAGCGTAGCCTTCTAACTACAGTAATTAGCTACCTCAGTAACAACTTGCATTAAATTATACTCCTAAACAGGTTTTTTAATAATAAATAATATCTATTTCTCACTGTTTTCGGGTTAATAACTACCTGTGTTGCAAATGCAAGTCTAAGTTATGTACGGTTGCTATTTACTTGGCCACTATCCGATCTCCAGAAGTATTTGCTCAATCATTCCTTCAGTCTAGCATGTGCATTGTGACGCGGATTGCGAAATTATCGAAGTTTATAAACAACCACAACTTTTGCAAAAAAGAAAAAAAGGAGATAGGCTAATCACGTGATGTGACTGGAAGGGTTGATAATATTCATTCTAACCTTACCCGCGATTTATGATTGAATAAATTCTTCAAACTTGAAAGTTTAATTTTTTCTAATCTTTAGCATGTGTAATTGTGTATAGTTAAATTGTAAGACTTAAAATCTAAATTTGTGAAAAATGACCTTTACTAGTGGCGGCCGTTGGTGCATTTATAGGATATTTTGCGGTCGGTAGTAGTGAAAAGATTCTTTGGACTTTGTTGCTTACATTGTTTATATTGAGTATACAGTAGAAGTCTTAGCAGCGGCTCTATCAAAAAACATGAATTTCAAAATTGTCTTAAATGAAATATTCAAAATTTTACAACCAAAACTATATATAATTGGTTTGTCAATGCAAGGATCTGCTGACCCTAATAAAAACATTTATTTCAGACTAAAGGCAGTCCATATGAAAAATATTTACACATGACAAACGAAACACACAAAAAAATACACTCCAAAAAGCAAGCAGTTCAGAAGGCACCAACACTTGGCATACAAGCGCTCTTTCAATGATTTAAACTACTCAGAATCGTAAAAAGCGTCAGAATTCATAAGGTTCACACAGAGTTGTAAACGGGCCGACTAGTTCAGGCCCGAACCCGAAAATATAAGCCCGAACCCGGCCCGAACCCGAAAGCTATTTTGAAGCCCAAATCATGCCCGAAAAAGCCCGAAAGTTAGATTAAGTCTGAAAAATCTAGCAATTTTGCAAGGTTATTTTAATTATATTTTTGTGCACTTAAGACAAGAAGTAGATTTCAGGCCCGAAATAAGCCCGAAAATTTTGTCAAGTTTAGGCCCGAACCCGGCCTGAACCCGACCCGAAAAGCCCCGCCCGACTTACAACTCTGGGTTCACAACAGAGGCGGCTCGTGCCGGTTTGAAACGGTAGGGCTGCAAATGTTTTTGTTTGGTAATATTGCACAGAGCTTATTTTTCGTCTTTCGTACAAATCTACGAAATTAAACTATTTTCGGTTGGTGTAGGCCTACCTCTAAACTTTTTGCTTTATTTTAACTTATTGTTGCGTTTGCTACGGTTCTTTGTTACGGTAACATGACTGTAGTGCTTTTTTACGAATAAGTCTGAAATTGTTGATGGGAAGGTCCAGAGAATCAAACCCAGAACGAAGAAGTACAAAATGATTATTAAGTGGAAACAGTTCATTAATGATGAAACATGGAGTGTATTCCCAAAAACAGTCAATAATTCTTAAAAAATACCAAAAGTTATTCAAAGTTCCACAAAATGACAAAACCGATCCCGGCCTCAAAGGGCCATCGCTAGGGATCGGTTTTGTCTGGAATTTTGAATAAATTTTGGTATTTTTTAGAAATTATTGACTGGTTTTGGGAATGCATTCCATGTTTCATCATTAGTCAGAAATTATGATCATTTTTGGCTAAATTTCACTAATACACGCAAAACAAGAAAAGCAGTAATAGGCATTGTACTGAACATTGAAAATGCATACACATATAACAAAACAGACATGAAACCGGTTAGGATTTTCTCGACCCGACCGGTAAATTTCAAAATCATCACCGCTTGACCGGGCCAGTCGACCGGTTTTTTTTACAGAAGGTTTTTGTTCACTGTTCAATATATCTAATGAAAAATTTTTACAAAGGGGGGGGGGGGCATGGGCGAGTTGTTAAAGTTTGTGACTTTGGACGGGGGTCTCAGAAAAAAAACGCAAAAAACTTTTTCGTTTTTTGCAAAAATGACTCAATTTTAAAACCTTTTTTGGTTAAGTTTCGGTTTGAATGACCTGTTTCGAGCAGCACAAAACATGCACAAAATAAGCAAAAAAAGCACTGGAGGGCACAAGCTAAATTATTAGACGTTCTTTCTAATAATATTTTGCAAAAGGCCAAAAAATGAAGTTACAATTTTTTTTAGCTGTTGGTGACAGATATTTGCAATTTGCCGAGCAGCAAAAACTAAACTTTTTTTCGGCAGTGCTGCCTTTGCAGTTACAAAAAGATAAATGAGAAAAAAATAACAGCAGAAGATAGGTAACAGTAAAAAAACATATGAACACCACAATACTTTTTCTATTATACCCAAAAACATTAAAATGATGAAACAATAACATTTATGTAATATTGAAAAATTATGTCACTAACAGCGCGAAAAAAAAGAATATTGAAATATTATGTCACTTTAAGAGTGAAAAAAGAAATACTAAAAAATTATGTCACTAACATCATGAAAAAATTTAATAATACTCATAACAACTAGCTTCTTCACTAACAGTTTGAGAAAGTATGAAAAGGATTTATTGCAAAACATTATGTACTGGAAAAGGTTTTTAGCTCCGTAAAGATTTATATACGAACGGAATAATTAATATAAATCTCAGTGGAGCTAAAAACCTTTTCCAGTACATAATGTTTTGCAATGGATCCTTTTCATACTTTCTCAAACTGTTAGTGAAGCAGCCTAGTTGTTATGAATATTATTAAGTTTTTTCACGATGTTAGTGACATAATTTTTCACTGTTCCTTTTTTCGTGCTGTTAGTGACATAATTTTCAATGTATGTATAATGTTATTGCTCCATCATTTTAATGTTTTTGGGTATAATAGAAAAAGTATTGTGATGTTCGTATGTTTTTACTGTTACCTATCTTCTGCTGTTATTTTTTTCTCATTTATCTTTTTGTAACTGCAAAGGCAGCACTGCCGAAAATTGTTCTGATGATTCTTACCGGTTTGGGAAGCGAAACGTCAAACCAATAAATAAACTAATCGGTAGTACGAAATGGTTATGAATAACTATCCCGATGAACGCAACGCGTCCGTTATTTTCATTGACAACACTAAACTGTTATGACATTGGCTAGAAAACATTCGAAATATAATGTGCCCCAGCAGTTTGTAGAAATGCTGCTACTTCAGAACAAGCCATGGCTAGTTAGATATAAAAAAATAAGCGCTATGTCTTTCTTGCCCAGTGTAGATTGTGGTAAATTTAAGTTAAACAAGCTTTTCAAAGCGGCAAAATTTTAGCATGTAGTAAAAATCTGAAATCTGCGCCACTAACTTCTACTCTTAAGCTAATCAAAATGGTGCCAAATTCCAGGTAGCGCAAGCCTCTTCCACATGCATGCTTTATTAGAATCTGATTACGCGATTTTAACGTATATTTTGCACTTTTTTGCTTTGTGCCGTGGCCTATAGTCGGGAGGCATGGCGCAATACTCCCAGCCTAAATACTAGTGATGTAGTCAAGACCCTGATGGTCGAAACCGAGACCAAGACCAAGACGTGGAAAAAATTCGAGACCAAGACCCGAGACCAAGACTCATTAGTGCACAATCTTTAAGCTTTTCACGAATTCTTTTTGTTGGCAGAGGGAAGGCTTAGAAGTTTTGATAAAGTGGCTTCAAGAGCCGATAGATGAAAAGGAGAGCGGCATTGGGCAAGAATAGAGAATCTACTGTCATCATAATGTTGAGCACAGGTAGGATTTTGTAAAAAATGAAGTCCAATGGCTGAATCAGAAGCAAGGTACTGGGTATTAGTCTGGGTGGAATATTTACGCCAACGTGCAGGAAGTAAGCGTTTCTGGGAAGAAGAACAAGAACGGATAGATTTGAGGACATGTCCATCGTCTGTGATACGTATAATAAGTTACACTAGTTTTCTCATCACGAGCCTCATTTTAAACGTTTTTAATAAAAAGAACTAACTTTGGGTTCAAGTTCTCTCGCTCAGCAAAATCCCCGTTACGCGCAACCCAAGCACCGGCTTCTGATCCCAATTCTACGGTATCTTTGACCCAAAAAACATTTTTTTTCGAAAACTTCTGATGGCGTACTCATTGCATATTTGAGCCCCCCTCCCCCCAATCAAAAATTCTGGCTACGCCTATGTTCAAGTTTATCAAAAACAATGAGTTTTGTTAAAATCATATTTGCAATTAATTCAGTATGGATACTTTCAAAGGACATAGTACCTTAATCTTCCTTCACAAATACTGTATTTGCAAAAAAATCAGTTTTAGTTTTATGAAAGCTTCGTACTTTTGTCAAGTTATTTGAGGTGCCCAACAGTTTTTCCAAGCATCATCAAAATCAAAATACAGATATTTTTTTAAAAAGTCACCAATTTTTTTATTATTTTGGAGCTTCATCTCATCCTCTGCCCAAAACCTTGTTCAACTTATTTGAAAGTCTAATCAAAAATATTACTTTCTTTTCACAATGCTATTTTTCATATTATTCTTTCGACATTTTACTGGTCAAAAAAAAAAAAACGATTTCAATGATCTTGTCAATTGAAATACCGCGTTAAAATATCTTCAGTTCTGTTGTGTACGGTAGGTAGCCTAGCAAGTTCAGGTTAATGAAATGAAATCAAAGCTTGAATATACGTACATGTTAGGGTTTGCAATTGCCCGGTTTTGAAAGAAATTTGAAATTGGGAAATGTTTTACTTCATCCCGGGATTCCGAAAAAAAACGGAATTATCCCGTTTGCATTGTTATACAGCTACACAATAAACAAGAAACGTACAAACAACAAATGCATCAAGTTTGGCACTAATAGACTCACGAATGAACTTACTCTTGCCTCTAGCATGGATAAAAAAAAAAAAATCTACAGCTGCAAGTTAAGAGGCAATACTTTGCAAACATTCCTTTTTACCTACCAGAAAAAACCTAATCGATTTCAGGTTAATTTTTGCTTTCTTCGAAAAACGAGGTTGATCTTCTGCGCTTTCTAAGCAAAGTTAGTGCTTGCTTTTCAAGTGTCAAAAAAGACCACCAGTCAAACTACCTTTACGCGATATTTTTTTGAGCAATGAGAGCAAAGTAGCACTATCATTACCGTCACCATGAGTAAAATATTTCCAAACTTTGAATGATTTATGTATTCCATAACTGACACAAATGTTCACCTACCTGCTCTTAATCGGGCAATGTGTATAATAAGCTGGCTCAAACTACTTTCCCCAGCAATCAACGCCAAACAGTTCAAAAATTGTTGCTAAGGTAAATGAGTATTGCGTTGCCACAGCGCGAATGAACATGATCAATTATAATGCTATACAAAAATAATTGCAAATTGTTCTTTACTCGAATTCCATGAGGATATTAGCTGACAAAACCGGGAATTTGTATTTAAAAAACCGGAAAGCGGAAAATCAAAAAAGTCACGAAAATTCGGGAATTCCCGAAACCGGGATCCCGATTCGCAAACCTTAGTACATGTATTTGCAATAAATACAGAAAAATAAGCTGCGTTTACAAATTGGAACCTGACCACAACGCGAAAAAATTTAATTCGCTGTTCCGTAAAAATTTTACTTTCCATTCAACTTTACATGTCTTCCAGTCAAATTTAACGTCTTCTGCTATTAAATGGCGTCATCAATGACGTCATTGACCTTAATGTGCGTGAAGATTGAAGCATGTTACGATTTAGTGCTAGTATTGACATTATTATGTATGAATCAACATTAAGCTGAACATTAATACCTTTTTCTCGATTTTGACCACCGGGTAAAAATAAAAAACAATTAGGTAAAACAGGGGCACGTGAATCAAATGTCCCAAGGATGTCATATTCACATCAAGAAGACTATATTAAAATAAGTTCAGAATAGTCAAACATTTTAGGCGTTCCAAAATTTAAATTTCATTATTATTTTGCCAAGATCAAAAATAGATCTTGACTTAATAGGAAATAAGTTAATGAAATTGATCCTTTGTTTCAACAAAGAGCCATTAGAACAGTTTTATTATCATTGACGTCATCATTAAATTCTGACGTCACCTGTAACTTATTCATAAAAATGAATTAGTTAATGAACCATTGCATAATCTCTATCGAATACAAAAAGAAACGTTTAGATGCTAAATTATACGTTTTTTGACATATTAATCCAGTCGAATGTGGAAAATGACGTCATGAAAGAAAAAACACGTTTAGCATAATCAGATTTTGTAGACTTTTAATACGTCATTTAGTAACCCTATTCCTATTGAAATTCGTTGAAAAATCGTTTGTTGCAATTTTTTAGGGGTTGAACAATAAATCCACTCGACTAATAGCTAAAAGCGAAAAATTATTTTTGAAAAGCTTTGTTCTCGTTTTGGGATGGTGGTTGCAAAGATCTTCATCAAATATAAAACGATATTCTCACAAAAAGTTTTTGAAAACCCTATATCTGTTTTCTCAGCCTGAATTTTCAGGACAAAAAGAAACTAAATGTAATTTACCCTTGCAGTAACATCATATGACCTATCTAATTTTGGTAAACCCTCCTTTTTCTGGAAATTCAGGCTGGGAGAATAAATACAAGGCTTACAAAAACTTTTTCAGGGGGATATCTTTTAGTATTTGTTGAATAACTTTGTAACTGCATCCACAAAATGAAAAGGAAAACTTCAAAAGTTATATTTAAATTTTGACTAACCGGAATTAGCTGGTTTGTTTCATTCTTTTTAAAATGGAAGTTTAGTTTATCAGCAGTAAAACATTAAAAATCATATTTTTGGGTTCTATCAAACTGTATGTTGTTCTTTACCGTTTTCGTTTTTGCTCGTTCACCTTTGATTTTTATGTTTTGTGTATTTGTTGAGCAAAGAATAATTAATAAAAACCCGGATCGACTCAAAACTCTAAAATTAAAAATGTTTCCGTTTGCCAAATCGCTGCAAAAAAAAAAAAAGAACTCCCAATCCCCAAAGCTATAAGTTTATAGGTTACGCAAATTTTGTCAAAAAGGAAAATTAACACCCTGATAGCTTCGACTTAAAACATTTCACATATTTTTTAAATAATTTAGAAATATTGTAGAAAAAAAACTTGGCTTATAAAAATAAACAATGTAACAGGATATAAGGTATAAAACCAAGACGATAAAAACATGTGTTAAGGTAGTTTCGAACTCGAGTTTTCATTTTTGTCGTTTTCCGATTCTGTAATCCATCGGATTATCCAGTATTGCGTTTTTCTTGACGTTTTTTTGCGTTTCTGCTCAAATACGTAATACTATACAAGCCGGCAAGTAACCTTTTTTGCTCTTATTATTTTTGACTTCGGTGTTTGAAGACTGTCAACTGTTTTAAAAGGCAGTGCTGTATTTGAACAACTACTGTTTTTGAGATTGGCGACAGTATTTGAAAGCCAATTTTCGGACGTCAAAACGAAAACACCAGCTTGCACGCCAGCTTAAGCAGTGTGACCAACTGACCGCCAGCTTCACCATACCACCATCTTTTGCATTTGATCATTCAACTGAAGGTTTTTTCCTTTCGTCGTTGAATTTGGCTTTATTCATGAACTTTACTTTAACCCCTCAGAATCGGATCCATTATTTAAATCGATTAAAACTTTCATTTTATTCATACCGTAAAATAAATGAAATTGCAGTATAACTATATCTTTGTTGTCTTTGTATTAAGTTTCTATATAAATTTAAGTTTTCAACAGCGACACTTTCAACTAGCATTCGATTTTTTATTTTTATTTTTTAATCGTTTGCGTGCTATCTGGCCTAAAGGTCACCAGCGCGGAATACTAGGAAAGAGCCACCAAAACGGCGACTACTTAAAAACAAGCAATGCGAAAAAGTTGTCTTCCGGCAGGAATCGAATCTGCAGCCAGGGGTGCCGAAACCCGGGGGTGGGAGGATATATGCCCCCCAATAATTTGACTGCATTCCCCCCAATAGTTGAGTACATCTGCATCCCCCCCAATAATTTGACTCTGGTGTGCATTTGAGCGTAGGTGTTCATTTGAATTTAGGAAAAAAGTGTTCCATTTTTGGTGGAGACCTTTTTTTCTTTTTGTTTTTTTGGTCTTCACTTAACTTGCTCACCTGAACAAAATCGTGGTCGAGATTCATCCCCCCCAATGTTGAAAATAGGCTAAAATTAAGGTAAAATTGCAAATGATCCCCCCCATGCTCAACAAAGATCGGCACCCCTGCCTGCAGCCTTTGGATTACCGGTGTACTGCTCTACCACTTGAGCTAGAGAAGACGTCTCCTCGCATGCTTAGTTTTGGCTGTTTAAACCCAGCATTAAGTTGCTTAATTTTGGCTATCTAAACCCAGCATTAAGTAGCTAGGTTTAAATAGGCAAAATTAAGCTAGCGAATTAAGCATGTGAATGGAGACGTCTTCTCTATCTCAAGTGGTAGAGCAGTGTACCGGTAATCCAAAGGCTATATGTTCGATTCCTGCGGGAAGAGAACTTTTTTGCATTGTTTGTTTTTAAGTAGTCGCCGTTCTGGTGACTCTTTCCTTGGCTTCCGCGCTGGTAGCCTTTGGGCCAGATAGCAAGCAAGCAATTAAATATTAAAAGCTCTGGCCAGCAAACGTCAAAACATCGAGACTAAATTATTATTAACATTCGACCGTTGCAATATGGTTTAATGGACAATACTTTGTTGAGTAGAGAACAGAAACCTATTAAATTGCTTGCTGTCACGAAAAATAGAAGTTAATCACCAACTGAAATTTCCTAAAAATATTCACAACATCGAATGAATTGGAGTGTTAAAAAAGTTAGTTATCACTACAGTGTTTATTGGTTTGGATTGCTGGATTTTAAAGTCAGCCAAAAGACAAAAATGATTGCGTTGCAAATCCGTGATTCAAAAATCTTGATAAATGTCTGATTTCAAAACTTTGTAAAATCAACCACAAATTTCAGAAAGAGAAACACTGATCACGATGCCAATTGATAGGGGCTTTGTTGAAAAACTTTTCTCATGAAAACAACACAAATTCATCAAAAATAACAAACTTTATAAAACAATAACATACAAGCAAAATTTATGTTTCCCTCAATTTTCTGATTTGTTTTTCGTGAGATGACGAAAGGGTTCGAAGCGCTTTTATACAAAGAACAAGGCAAGTGTTCAACGAAAATGATTTTGTTCCAACAGTTCCTTTACCCAATCAGCTAGTTCTTAACCATCTCAAACAAGAAGGTTAAACTATACGCGTAATATAATACCTTTACTCAGATTAGCATATTTAGGTTAAAATTTTCTCAGAAATACCACGACAACAAGGGGATGCGAAGGTTTCTTTCACACTTGGCGTTAGAAAAGCTTTTATGCAACAAAGTGATAATAATTTATTTGCTTTTATGCAATAATGTTAAAACTCCTATCTAGGGTGCTATAGGCAGGAATGGAACCGGGCAGGATTTTCTTGACCCTACCCCAGGGTTGGGAATCGATACTCAAAAATGTAAAGATTTAATCGATATTCGATAGTTCATCAAAAAGTAAAGAATAATTCGATTTCGATGGCACTTCAAAAAAGTAAAGAATAAAGAATACCATAATCGATATTCGATTCCGGGTATTTGGGAAAATGATAGATGGAGAGCGATGGAACATGCAGACGCTTTTCGCTCACTTTAGCAATAAGCATCAAAGTATCGGAGTTCCTTGCTCAAATCTCAATCAAAGCAGTCAGACAAACAACAGAAAACGAGCCAATTACAGCTTCCAGATCCTAATAAAATATGGAAGACAATAAATGGTTTCAGCTGTCTAAAACCAAGAAATGCAAGTGGTAAATGTAACAATTAAGCTATCAAAGCAAATCTACTCACCAGAAATCAACTTACTAACGTTAAACTGAATCGCAAACTTCTTCCTTTTTGCTGCTATTTGGCTACTCTGAAAAAAAAATCGAATATCGTTTTAACCTGGAAAAAACTAAAGAAAACAGCATATTCGATACTCATTCCAAAAAGTAAAGGATCTGGTGTATTCGATTGAAAAAAAGTAAGGAATATCGCAATCGAATATCGATTACAATCGATTTTTCCCAACCCTGCCCTACCCGACCGGTAAATATCAAAATCTACGCCGGTTAACCGGCCGGTCTACCGGTTTCTGACCGGCCCGGTCGAACGGGTTTTTTTGCAGAAGGTTTTTCTCTGTTCAATGCATCTAATGAACAATTTTCAAAGGGGGAGGACATGGGTGAGGTGTTAAAATTTTTGACTCCGGACTGGGGTCTCACAAAAACGCAAAAAAATTTTTGCGTTTATCCAAAATAACTCAATTTTAAGACCTTTTCAGGTTAAATTTTGGTTTAAAAGACTTGTTTTGAGCAGCGCAAAACGTGCGCAAAATAAGCATAAAAAGAACTGGGGGGCACAAGCTAAATTATTATACGTTCTTTCTAATGATATTATGCAGAACGCCAAGATGAGAAGTTAAAATTTTTAGCTATTAATGACAGATTATTTGCAATTTGCCGAGAAGCAAACACTTAATTGCTATGACATTGGCTAGAAAATTTTCGAAATATTATGTGCCCCAGCAATTTGTAGAAATGCTACTTCAAAACAAGCCATGACTAGTTAGATATAAAAAATTAAGAGCTACGTCTTTCTTGCCCAGTGTTGAGTGTGGTAGATTTAAGTTGAAAAAAACTTTTTAAAGCGACAAGATTTTAGCATGTATTAGAATATCTGAAATCTGCGCCGCTTCTACCCTCAAGCTGAATAAATTGATGCTAAAATGCCAGATAGCGTAAGCCTCTTCCACCTGCATCCTTTATTTTATCTGATTACGCGATTTCAACGTATATTTTGCACTTTTTTGCTTTGTGCCGTGGCCCAAAGCGGGAGCTTGGCACAATCCCCCCCTAAATACGTCCCTGGATGTGCATGTCCTAATAATCACAACATATTAGTATAAGCTTGAAATCATTCAACAGGTGTTTTCAAAAGAAGTGGTTTGTTAAAACTTTTTTTTTTATAAAAAGTTTTATTTATAATAGAGTGAGTATATACGTATATTTCGGTTGGTGACTAGATGTCTTTTAGTTGTAAGAAAGGAAAATTTGACCTGTGTTTCAACCGGCTTGACTGCCCGGTCAAAGAATCTCGACACGACCAGTAACCCGACCGGCCGGTCGACCCGACCGGTTTCCATCGCTGGCTATAGACTCAATCAATGGCTAAAAATACGGTATTGGCAGAAATTAATTTTGTGATTAAAAGCACATTCTTAGTCTGCAAAGCAAGAAAGTACGAAAAACTAAAGACACTGCACTGTATGTAACATGGTACCTAAACCTATCTCAATCACGCATATAACCGCTCGACTGCATCCAAATCTGAACCACACACCTGCAACACAAACAAGATAAATCGTGCAAGACGCAGACCAAAGAATACTACAGGCCAGCGAAAAAAAAAGCATTACAATTCAAAACAGCACCGAAACCGGGTTAGATTCCAAATTGACGGTGTTATTTGAATTTAATCATATAGGTGTTATTTATGTTCAGTTTAGCTTTGATTTTGGTGATCCAAAAATTTTCACTAATGTCCAAGTAGCTCGGGTGCACTTTTTCTACAAATTGTACAGTATCATAGCAATATGCAAGTCAGGTTTTGAGGTAGTCCGGATTATATTATGATGTTCATTGTAGTACTGGTGGACCAGGGCTGCTTCGTCCTCTCGTTGTTCATTCTCAGTATTGAGCTAAGTTTACCAGACGTGTCTGTGTTGTGTCCGCCTTGCAGAAAAAGTTGAAAATGCTTGTCCCACGTTTTGCTGGTAGAATATTGTACAGAAAGCAACATAGATCCCAAGTTAGTCGCAACCCAATGTTTGTTTCCGTGCAATTTTTGTCATTGGTTATAATGACTGTATCACTAGTATTAACCATGGATGCGCGCTTTTCTCTACGTACCACAAAGTGCGCAAATTTTGCAGGGTATCATCGATCTGTCAGCTTGTTTTTCATTTTTGTTCAGTCCTTTTGCTGTAAATGATATTTGTACAATAACCGGATTAATGGCAACTATTGGTGAAATCCGATTATTTCACAAAGGCAGTTAGATTATAATTCCATTATTCAAAAGAAAGGAAGGAACTAAGTTCCAGCATTAGGAAATCCATCCAAGCTGACTGGGTGCAGTAATCACGTATTAAAACAAAATTGAAAGAGAACACCATTCCAAAAGTACATCTCGAATGCTTAGCACTTTTAATGTTAAGCGTGAAAAAGTCGTTGCATCCCTTCGTTGTCCAAGTATTCTTGATTTTACTTCATTCAGCGCAATTGCTCGTATACTGCACAAATAACTCAACACTCAATCTATTGAATGCGAAAAGCTTGAAATATTGTTAGAATATAAAGATTAAACATGATCAAAACTGATATCGAATACTTTCAAAAACTGCAATTTCGTTACTCAACTAAGATTGAGCTAAAACGTAGTAATAACGAATACGAACAAAATATAAGTAAAAAAGTCAAAACCAAAATATTAAAATCGAACCACCACCGGAAAGAAAATATCAGCATAAGACAAAATAGTGCTGAAGCTAAACAAATGCCAATACAAAAACAAAAAAAGAATTAAAAAACAAAAAGTAAAAACCATCAAAAAATCAGGCAATTTGAGACGTATCAAATGACGTAATTGCAAAACACCAAATATAACAAATTTAAAAAACACAAAAATAAAATGTTTGAAAAAAACACGATTTAAATTAAGCAAACACACCACCAAAAATAGGGGGCAAAAACTACCAGCATCTAAAAACACGTTACATTTGGCATTTTGCTTCACAAAAAATCCAAAAAAAACTAAAGAAACAAAAATAACTTCCTGCAACTGAAAAAAAAACAAAACGCAATGGCCTCCTTTAAACCATTCTGCTGGGGCCCCCGTTGAAAAGGTACCCTTTTTTAGACTTGGGTCTGGTAGAGGGGCCCGCGGGCTACCGATTGCACCCAAACCCGAAGCTCGGGGCGTGTCGGAAAGTTAAATGGGAAAAAATTGAAATTTTGCGTCCAAACCAGTTTTTTTTTTTGTTTTAGTAAATTGAGATGTTTTTTATTGGCAACATCGTTGTTTTTTCGTATGATTTTGTTTAATGATTAAGTTTTCAATTATGACGTAGTGACTCATTTGATATTTGGAGGTTGGCAACACTTCTGAATGTTTGTGACGTAGATTTGTTTTTGCCTTTTTTTATGCGGCAACACTTTCTGCTAGAATGACGCTGATTATTCTGCCAGAATGACGGTGGTCCTTGGCCTCGACACAGTATAAGAAACAGAAGTTATGAGAAACACTTTGGCTGTCAAAGAAAAGAAACAGAAGTTATGACAGCTTATCTAGAAGATGTTTTTTGTTAACACAGCTGTCTAGAATATAAAAAGACTGACATTGGGTAAAAAACTATAATGAGCGCTTTTCAGTTTCTGGTTTAAAATTAGAGCTAGATGTAAAACTAATCATTAAACTGGAAAAATATGCAATAATTTGGTAGTAATTATGCTGGTGGCGGTAGGTCTATAATGCAACTTTTGATAACTTTGATTTAAGAAGTTCTCCTGTTGGCTCTGTACTAAACAACAATTCCAAAAACAGTAGAAATCATTCAAAGTGATCACAGGTTTGACATATAGTCCAGAACATTCAAAATGAAAAAAACATCTTTTTTTTGAAATTGCCAAAATTTTGATGTTACTGTGCGACCCCTAAACATTGATCAATTTTTACAAAACTTGACCAAAAGGGTTGTTGTGCAAAGCCTCCAACTTGAGCTAAAGTAGAAGTTGCCACGACAAAATTTTCAAATTTATGGGGAGGCTGCAACACCCTAATGACCGCATGTGCACTCTCTATTCTCCGATCTAAGCTATTCTCCAAACTTAGCCTTAATCCTAATGATTGCACGCATGAGAGGCAGGAGGAGTGAGAGCGCACACACGCTCATACATGAGTCGCAGAGATTCTAAAAAAAGCAGACGGCTCATACTCAAGGATATCCAAGCAATTCCACTGTGGAAGCGTCAGCATGTGTCGATGACTTTTTTGCCTAGCATATGTATGCAAGCAAGTCAAAAAAGTGCAAGAGAAGCTATTGGTGCTTTTCTTCTAAATCGCTTACAAAGTCATCTTGCAGCTGGCTTATCCTCCACCATATTTGGAGATTTTGTGGTTAGCAGCATCTTTAAAGAGTACAACACTGCAGTGCCAATAAGCGCTTCAGTGAAGAGGATTTTTGTGATAGGAAAAGATGTCCTAAAGCCCAAACAGGCTGGCCTTAGCGACAGCCATTTTGAAATCGTGGTCTTTTTGAAGGTAGCTATTAAAACGCCAGCACATTCTACTACGTCATTTCCGCAATGCTGCTATGTTGTGCCATCCATAGAGAGAAAATCGCTGTCCTGCCATAATCCAAACTCTAAACCTGACCCCAACCGTAACCATAATTTACAAACCATAAAAGAGTAAATGAGCGCGTACTCTTATTGTCTTTATGGATGTTGTGTCACATATGTAGTAGAATCTGCTGGCATATTAGCATTTTCCTTTTTAAAAAGAAAGTACACTTAAATGTTACTTTTAATTGCTTGAAATAATCAGAGCTAAGCTTTATTCGATCAGCAACCTACATTTTTTGTAAATGATCCACATAACTTTGTCCATTTTGGTGGTTTGGTGGAAATGACTGAAAAATAAAAGTTGTGTTTATTTTAGCATGCAAGTGCTAAAATTGTACTTTTGGGCAATTGCGAAAATGACCCTAAGATTTTAATAAGAAGACTTTAAAAAAAATACTTTAGGTCTTGATACCTTTTCAGCCCTAAGGCCAACATTTTTGGGATGCCCACGATTTTGAAGAGCTCTAAAAATGTTTTTAAAAAGTGTTTTTTTGAACAGTCATGAAGTTAAAATTAATTGAAAAAACAGTTACCGTATATCCCCGCATATAAGCCGAGTTTAGAACTCCAAAAAAAAGTTGCCAAACTAAGGAGTCTGCTTATATGTGCATAACTCAGATCGTACTCAAGTGAAATGACATTATGCTAACTTAATTGAAGCAACTACAACTCAAACCATGCTAAATGCAACGATACCCGCAATTCTCCTTTTTTCTGTTCTTTTCTTCTTTTCTCTTGTGATAAGAGTGTCCACGCACACATGCAAAGCAGCACGTGCACTTGGACGCTGTTGCGCTATTGGTTTTTTCAATCACATGATAATACCAAGCTATGATTGGTTGGTCATACACGTAAAAATAATGGTTATCATTTTTATTTATTATTTTTTGCAACCTTTTGCTGTGGTAGGGGTGCATACGACGTGTTACGATTTGTAGGGTCGGCTTATATGAGGATTTTATAAAATCATTGTTTTAGGGCTGTTTTTCTTGAGTCGGCTTATATGCGAGATAGGCTTATATGCGGGGATATAGTAAGAAATTTTTTTCTTTGTGTATCAAAATTTTGAAATAATTTATTTTACATGAAATATTTGCACTGGAGTTAAAGTTTTTTTTGCCATTTAGCATGCCGGTGTTCATGTATTTCACTAATATAGCATCAATCGTTAATTATTATTTAATAATTTAACTGAATTTTCGTAAACCAAAATCATATTTTGTTTAGTATTATATGATTTAGTTAATGTAGTTTGAACGTATGTAAATAAACTTTAAATGAATTTATAATAATGTAAATGAACTTTGAAAAAATCTTTGTTGAGTTCTGTTGCTATGATTTGTAGTTGCTGTCAAAGAATTTTATTTTGTTTGTTTCCATAGCAATGTTCAGGGTTAATTAAGTATTTTTGCTTGTTTTTGTTTCAACAATAAATAGATATAATTAATCAAAAATATGAAGCATTGTGTAAATTTGAGCAATCTAAATAATATAAGCACTCTCTTTTTGATCACAAAAATATTGTTAATAATGTATTTTATACTCTTTTTTGAAAGAACAATATTAATTTTATAGGAACACGAAACTCAGCTTTTGCTTAAACTGTAAAATTTGAAAACAAATTTGGATCAAAGCTAGCCTGAGCAGGAAAAATTATTCAAATAGCACTCTCTGATTCAACACATTTGTAGGTATTCCATGGAGTTCTCTTGATCTTTTCTATATTGCCATTGTTGATTTTAATGATTTGTCTAATAGGCTTAATAATAAACTAATTTAAAACAAAAGTCAACTTTTAACTAAGCAAAAATGGACAGATATATATATAGTATACCACTTTATACTTAAGGAAATTTATGTCACTTTATACTCAACCTATAGTTAAGAACAAATGAGGTTAAAAATACTGTAGGCTACGTAAAAATTTAAAAACAGTCTGCCCCAACCCAAAATAAATTGGTTTCAAAAAATATATAATTTTTTAGCTATGCTATTCTCAAGACAGTTGATGATAATTTAATTTATCTTCTTAATTATTCCAGTATATACTCAATTACTCATAAGTCACTGCAAAAAAAATTTACATGTAGTTCAAAGTAGCAAATAGCGCACTACTTTTGAAGACTAGCAGCAGTAGTGGCGCTACTTTTTAGGGCAAGTAGCAGTAGCAAGAGTTGTGGTACTTTTGAAGTAGCGCATGTCCATCTCTGGATGCTTGCCAATTAAGACGTATAAAATTTGCTACCCAAATTCTTGCTTTATCCTTGCTTTGCAACTTGGTCTTCCACACGCAAAAAAAGGGCGAAGCAGGACATCCTGATGCAAGACAACTCACCCCGGGAATCCTGATGCTAGGGACATCCTGACGCTCGGGACATCCTGACGCCAAAAGCTCCAAACTTTTGCGCTCTGCTTTTTTTCTTTTTCTTCTTTTCGCTTTTCCGCGCTACGCCACAGCTACGCTTTTAACGATTAACGTTCGATTATTGTGATGTAAGTATAATATTTTCCGTTAATTGCAAACTTTATACAAATCTCTGTTTTGCAGAAACAACTCAAAAATGAGTTGTATTTTTGAGACAAAAATCGTGATGAAATCAAAGTCGAGTTAGCAAATATGTAAAATCGCTGGCGATAAGTTTCAAACGATGACTGAATGCCGCGATTGAAAGTAATATATGTTTTGCTGTTATTAAACGACCACGTAGGTATTTCATAAACAATAATATGCGTGATTCATTTACAAAGAAAAATGCTCTGAAAGGAATTGTATGTTAAAAAAAATAGTAAAAATATAATTCAAAGTCAAGTACTGCAAATCGAAATTAATTAATGCGGCGATTAAAATTTAGTATTTTTGCCTATTATTATTGGATGACCACCTAGCAATTTTACACGCATTTTCATAAAAAAAATTGTGTTTTTGGTCAGCAATAATTTACGATTAGCAGCTTGTTGTCATTTTTGTGATCTTACTCTTTAATGAACTGAAAATTTTGGAGCTTATCCAAATTAGTAACTTGTTATTGTTTAAATGCTTTGATTTTGCAAGCGGAGAAATTACGATAATTTGGCATGCTGCTGTGAAGCGTGCGACCGTGTTGTTTTGTTCTTTCAAAGTTAAAAACTGCGATTGCAAAAACTAATGGCTCCATTTATTAAGGTTAAAACCAAATAAACCACCCATTGGGAAAGTAATTAGTTGGAAAATTACAAACTATTGCACAATATTTTTAATCTATTTTCCTTCTTGGCCGTAATTTCAACTTTGCTTTCAAACGTTGTCTATCGACAAATTATTGCTGACCAAAAACCAACAGTTTTTTTATGAAAATGCGTGTAAAATTGCTAGGTGGTCATCCAATAATAATAGGCAAAAATACTAAATTTTAATCGCCGCATTAATTAATTTCGATTTGCAGTACTTGACTTTGAATTATATTTTTACTATTTTCGTTTAACATACAATTCCTTTCAGAGCATTTTTCTTTGTAAATGAATCACGCATATTATTGTTTATGAAATATCTACGTGGTCGTTTAATAACAGCAAAACATATATTACTTTCAATCGCGGCATTCGGTCATCGTTTGAAACTTATCGCCAGCGATTTTACATATTCGCTAACTCGACTTTGATTTCATCACGATTTTTGTCGCAAAAATACAATTCATTTTTGAGTTGTTTCTGCAAAACAGAGATTCAAATAAAGTTTGCAATTAACGGAAAATATTATACTTACATCACAATAATCGAACATTAATCGTTAAAAGCGTAGCTGTGGCGTAGCGCGGAAAAGCGAAAAGAAGAAAAAGAAAAAAAGCAGAGCGCAAAAGTTTGGAGCTTTTGGTGTCAGGATTCCCGGGGTGAGTTGTTTTGCGTCAGGATGTCGCGAACCGAAAAAAGGGAAGGCTTCAAGAGGCTTTGCTTTGCACCAAAGTTGTATTTGGTGTTTTCTGTAGTTGCCGCTTTGCAACAAGATTTCATGAGTCTTTGAACACTAACAGGCAATCTTTTCAATGATGGTTGTTGACTTAAAATGGCTTGTTTGAAAGTTACAACTAACTTCCTCAGCCAGTTCAAGCAAAATGCTGTACCAATCTACTTCTAACTCTTTTGCTGCAGAGGGTGTTACAGCTCACCAAGTCAAGTTTATATAGCTGGGTGGTAGTCAGCATTGTTTGAAACCTAAAGCAACCAAAACTGAAAACAGCATAGTCCTGTTCTGAGGGGTCCATGATTTTTCAGCACGACCATTTCAGCGCAGACCTTTTCAGCACCAACATTCGGTGCTTTTTACTAACCCTAAATAAGTGAACTGTCAAAGAGCACCAAATTGGCGCCGAAACAATCTGTGCAGAAAACGTCCGGCAACAAAATAGGTGGCGCCAAAATGGTCACACCGAACAGATGTGATCCCTGTTCTTAGAACTTGAAGAGTGGTTATACGGTATTGTGATATTTTTTGTTTATACTTTGCAGGTATTGAAGCTGTAAGTTTACTTGTAGGTTAACTATCTATCAGTATCCAGGTGTTTATGGTGTTGTAGAACAGTCTATACTGATTTTTAACAATGTCAAAATTAAAGAAGATTGTAGATGAATCACGAGATAAAAAAAACAAGCATATCGATTTGAGTGATCGAGGAATATCAAACATCAATGAAGTCCCAGGATTAAGTAATTTATTGATTTTTATATAATATTGAACATGAATCATATCTGTAGGCCTACCAATTATGTATGTATGTAATTAGATTAGTTTCCCTTAATCACTTTTTACGAAAGCATTGTAGTTATTGCGTACCAAGGTTTTTGAGACTTACGTTTGCTTTCAGATGTAATGATCACCAAGTTTCTAATAAGGTGCTGATCATGTTTCTAATAAGGTGCTGTACACCTTTTCTCATATTGTCTCTTCAAATGTCAGGGCTTCCATTGATCAACCGGTGAGCAATATGAGGGTAAAAAACATTCTCTTTAAATCAGTTTAATTAATTTATAAAGCGAATAAAAATATAAAATAATGATAAAAAAAATACTCATTAACTAATTGCCACAGGTTTTATGACAGGCCCGGCGCCATGGGGGGGCATTCAATGGCTGTGCTCCCCAAATCACTGCTTGTGCCCCCCAAATAAGAATTGTGCTCCCCAAGCGAGGATTGTGCCCCAAAGAAAGTAATGGGCAGGGTACCACTGAAGTGCAGTTCAAGGCCTGATACTCCCAAGATACTGGTTATCACCCCAGAATTTGTGAGCATGAACTGTTTTTTTGCAGATTTTGCAATAAAGACCCTTTTTGGTGGTTTTACCTCAAAATTGTGAAAATTTGCGCATTTTTTGAGATGAAGACCTTTTTTTTTTGTCTTCGCCCCAAACTTTGTGAAAATTCGCAGAGTTTTTGAGATAAAGATCTTTTTATTTATTTCTTTTTTGGTCTTCACCCCAAAATTTGTGATGAAGACCTTTGTTTTTTTGTCCACACTTTTGAATTCGAGGCATTGAAGTTTTTGTGCCCCCCCAAATTTGTTTATGCCCCCCCAGTCATGCTATCCTGGCACTGGACCTGTTTCATGAGGTGATATATGAAACTTGCAAGTACAAACACAAAGAAAGAAGTTTATCAATTGTACCAATTTGTACCAATCTACTAAAAGCACCAATTTGTCAATTACTTTAACTCTTCCTGCTTTTTGCTCCTGCCACTTAATGACATAGTTTTCGCTACATCGTTTTGTAACAAAAAAGTGTTTTAGTAGAAAAAATGGTTCTTATAATTAATTCTAAAAACACCAATTTGTCAATTGCTTCCACTCTTACTGCTTCTTGCTCCTGCCACTAATGACATAGTTTTTGCTATGTTGTTTTTAACTAAAAAGTGTTTTAATAGACAAAAATTTTCTTATATGCCAAAAATTAAATCATGCCATCATCATCTTAAAAACATTGAACCAAACTGTGTCACCATCAACTCATCAAGACATATCTGATTACTGGCCCAGTTGCCGTGCATTTAGGTGAACCAAATACTTTAACTGCAGTACTTTTTTCATTCTTTCTTCTAACGCAATAACAATAGCAATTTTCACATTCTACTGAAATTGTTGCATTTAAATTAAGCAGCATGACATATGTTAAAGTATCTAGTTCTTAGCATGCCATAGTGAAAACAGAAAAAGTTGATTAAATGAATGCAAACGCAATAAATTTAGCACATGCTATTGATAGTGATGCTAATACCTTATACAACATACTGAATTCTAAAACTCACCTACCAAAATTATGATTATCTGAATTCAAATTTCTATGAAAGTATGGTATACCAATTAGCAACATGGAGATATAGAAAAAAAAACTTACTAATTTAAAGCTGAGCATAGTAAAATTATCTTGCCAAGCAATTAAAAAACTGAAAAGGTAATGTAGTAACAACAAAAACAACAAACTCCTTAAACAACAAAACTCCAGATTCATTTCACAAATATTTCTCTAATACTAATGACCGCTCAAGTCGAGCTACGAGGCAGTTGACTGATTGTAACAATTAAAACATACCTCGTTATTGTACTAATAAATTACAGAGGTGTATTAAGTGTCAGGAAGGTGTATTAAGTCGTTATCGTACTAAAAAATTGGAATTGCATTTCCTCAAATATTGGGGCATTCTTGCACAAAAAATTCAAATCTTGTTGCAAAAACTTTGTATTATCTTCATACAAATATTAGCATCAAAAATTTTGTTAATGCAGTTGGGATATTTCTTTTTTGATAAAATTAATCAGATGTCTGCTTTGGTAACATAAAAAGTTCATGCTGATGACAGGTCATTATTTTTTTTGAAATCGTCAAAATGTTGCAACTCACTTAGATAAAGTAATAAAAACCATCCATGATACTGGCATAAATTGCCTCTTGACAAGAGGATGGTTGCGTGATTTGTTAACTGTTAGCTCTTTTGCAACTTCCCTGTCGCCTTTTTTGACAAATGCTGATTATAATTTCTTCTTCGTTCTACTACTGAGCGATGAAATAAAATCGTTTTGTCTTGTCTTCTGCTAAAATTTTTAACACAAATAAACATTTATGGCACAGGATAGATCTATAAATTGCTATGTCATTGGCAACATTGGGACAAAAAAGGTTAAGTTTGATGTAAAAGTGCCATCCAATTGCTTAAAAATAATGTTTCCGTTCCCCATGCATTGTATTCAAGTTGATTCATTAACAGATGCAGTATATAGCATTTTTTGCTTTGTCACCTTAGAAAAAGACTGAAGTCAAAATTAATTGGAATGTTTTAAGTTAGGCTGAGCATATGAATTGCATTGGCGTTGCCTCCATCCTTCTTGACCAAGCTGTTGCTGAGATGAATTTCAAACATGGCATAGAGCCTCGCTAATAATCTTTTTTACTGGCAGACCTGCTGTTGATAACATTGGCAATGCCATTTCAGTTTTAACCTAAGACAACATCGCAATGAGACTATGCCACAGAGGCCTTATAATCTGAATTTATAGGCTTCTGTGGGTTAGGCTACTGCATTGAAACGTCAGGGTTGCCAATAAAAATTATAATTAGGGAGGCCCTTACATCGTGTTTGAAGTAGAATATCTCTGGAATGGCTTGGTCAAGAATGCCAATCTTATCTAATACAATTTCCTTACTTTAGATATGCCCATTCACTTTGCCTTCAGACCTCTTTTTAGGGTATTTCAAAAACGTGACAAATTGGTGAACTGGCAGAAACTCAGCAAAAATCAAATATGCTGATATTGCAGAAGAAACCAACTGTGTTTTTGGCCAAAACTTTGGTTTTCATCTTGGACATCCATAGACTAACAGAGAAGAAGTTGTTGAAGAATGAACATTGGTTGATGACGTTTTGATTTGCAATTTATGAAAATTTTAATACTTTGATAATTATCATTGTTTTTGCTAGAAGATTTAGGCCAAATGCAGTAGTTCAAATGTTAAAAATGATGAATTAGTGAACAAATTGCTTCGCAGGGATAAAAAAACATCAAATTTAGCAAATTTGACAAATTAGGCAATGATGAATTGCTGTAACTGAACTGCATTACGTACAAAGGATGAAAATTTTGTCAGGACCAAGAAAAATACAATTAATTAGGCAAATTTTACTATATTTTGGCTTCCCCTTAAGTGAGCAATATATGATCGTTGTAGGCACAGCTTAATCTCTATAGCAAGATTTGATTTATATTTAATTTTTAGTGATGCTTGAACATCTAACTCATTTGACAATGAGCCATAACAAGCTTGCAGCTGTCCCCCCTAGCATTGGAGAATTAGCCAACTTGGAATTACTTAACCTGTTCAACAACTCAATCGAAGAATTACCAACATCTCTCAGTGGAATGCAGAAGCTCAAAATACTTAACTTGGGGTAAAGCGATTGTTTTGGTATCATTTCTGGTTTAGTTATTTTGATCAGGATTTTAGATCAAATGTCTAAATTCGAAAATACTGTTTAGGTGTATTAATTAATGCATACATGTGTGCGATTTCTGTTTTTTAATGCAAAAATATCCCAAATCTTTTTTTGTTGTTTGTTCATTTTAATCAAAATGGCTCATATGACTTGTTTGCAGATGGTCATTCAACTAAAATTTAAGTCTTATGAACGTAAAAAGACTAAAAAATAATCATTGCTATTTTCAAGGCTGCTTTCTATGTTTGTTTTGCATTTTCCACTTTTTAGAGTTGATAAAAATCATGATTTTTTACATGAGCTAAGGTACAACTATTTAACACAAGTTGTGTGCGTCCATTGGTTTCATGTTAAAACGATCATTAGGCGCATTAATTCTTTGTAAAAAATGAGCAAATGGACCATAGATCAACTGAATAAGTTTACATATTCCCTATTTTCTGCAAATAACTCAACTGCCTTATGTCGAAAAGTTGAAGTCAATCTTTTATCAAAACCTGCCTTTAAAACTTAATACTGCAATATAATTGGACAAAAATGGGAAATACGTTGTATACTGTTTGCATTCTCAGAACCACCGTGTTACATGATAAAAATTATGTAATGAAAATTAACACGAAATTACATTACATGCTATCACAAGATATACTTGTTATAACGCTCAGATTACACTTCCAACTGTGGCGGGAATGGGGCACGAACTCATCTCCCTTGTTAATGCATGCTGCACTGTGACATTGCAAACTGTGTGATTTTATCATTTTTTAACAATTTAGATTGCTTGATTACTGTGTCTTTACTACTATAGTAGTTGATACCGTAGAATATTCCCGATGAACCCATTTATGGGTGAAACAGACTGTGGGATTTTGTCACATTTTGGTTTTACAACTGTGGTAGTCTTAGGGATGGGCATTTCGGAATAATTGGCTATTCCAGAATTATTCCGAATAGCTAAAACCGAATCCAGAATACCGAATCCTATTCTAGTTTAAATTAACTTAATTTTCTGAAAAAGTGAACAACCAGTCAACCAACACCGATATCCAGAAAAATTCATTCAACAATTTGCTTAATTAAAGCAGCAGTTTATTGCAGCGCATGACATTGAGCTGGCGCGTAGCCAGAAATAAGCAATGAGGGGAGAGCTATTTTGGGGATTTGGAGGCGGAGGCTACTACCGCTAGAGGCCTTCGGGGGCTTGGGGGTCTGAAGACAGAACCCCAAAGGCTTGAAAATTTTGCGTTTTTTTGCAAAAATAACTCAATATTAAGGCTATTTTGATTAAATTAATGCTTTTAAAACGTGGCATAAAAATTGGCTGTGCAAAGATGATTAAACCGGTTGCATAAGTTATCTGGGAGGTGACTAGAGGTAAAATTTTAGTTCTCTTGTTTACATAAATCATACAATCATAAATCATAAAATCCTATAGTTCAATAAAACTTATACGAAGTAATCTATTTCGTCCATATTGCACAGAGAAAATTAATTGGGGGGTAGGGGGCTAATGGAGAAAATATTTGAGAGAAGTGATTGTTAATTAACTAATACTGAATAGCCCTCCCTCCCTCTATTCCTGAATTTATAGCTTTTGCACTTTTATGTGATAATTAACTGTAACCAATTTCACCAAAGTAATTGCGTTCATGTAAAACCGGTTCCAATTATTCGGTTTATATTTCAATTTGGATTTCGGATAGTCTGGGATTCGGTTCCTTCTGGATTTGGTATTCTGAAATGCCCATCCCTAGGTAGTCTGCTGTGTTAAAAATGTGTTTTGCTCTTGATTCAGAATGAACAGATTGAATCATCTTCCTCGAGGATTTGGATCGTTTCCCAAACTTGAAATTTTGGATCTTTCGTACAACAATCTCAATAAAGCTTCATTACCTTCTAATTTCTTCTTCATTAGTAAGATTTAGTTCGATTCGCGACATATGAAACGATAAGGTTAATTGTCGCTTATTTTTGTTACAATATTTGGTTGTCAAAAGAAAATATGAAAAACCTTGTTGTTTGCAGTTTGTGTTTTTCTGTTACCGATACTAGATTTGATATTCCTCTTGAGTTGCAAATGTCATGTTCTAAAATGGCCAACAAGCAAATAATGCATCGATCTTGAAAAAAATTACTGTATCGGCCATTTTTAATCAAAATTATTTGAGGTAGTAGTGCTTTGTATACTTTTAATCTGTTATGTGTGTGAGCCTGTTCCTTCAGTAAAAGTTTGTGATTGAGTTTATGCTTTTGTACCTTCTGTTGTGCGTTGTTCTTTAATGAATATAAACAATTGCCAACGATTCTTAGTCCATCCAGCAACTCAGCATAGTTTATGGTAAAAGCTGATATACAGCATTTATCCACTTGTTGTCTTATCTCATTTAAAGGTTTAGTTCCAATTCCGATATTATCATTGTCACGAATACAGTATTTTTGCCCAGTAGTTTGCTTTGAGACTGTAAGACACAATGCTTTAATAGGGTTTCACTGAATGAGTTTATGCTGGAATTTCGTTAGCTTATCAGACTTCACTTGACAAAATAGCCGGGTGAATTTCGGAACTCAAAATGTTTTATTAAACCATATTCTATCCATTCTTTTCAGTTTTACGAAATTATTACATTTCAGCCACATTGAGAGCTTTATACCTGGCTGATAATGATTTTGAAACCTTTCCTGAGGAAATCGTCAAATTGAAAGACTTGCAAATAGTAAGTTCACAAAGAAGTTACAGTAAGTTTTAAATAGTTTAGAATCTTTAAGCGGGTGTTTGTATTAAAAGAGGATTGCAGGCAAAATCGATGGGGTTTCTAAAGTTAAAGGTAATCGCATTAGATTAATATTAACTCCATCCATCTTGGCCCTGCTGTTCCGAAGATATTCTACTCACGTTGTGAGGGCTCCCCTGATTTTAAGCGCAGTTTTGAATATGATAATTGGCAACCCTAGCATTGGTAACAACGGCGACGCCATCAGTAGTAAGGGAATGAATACTGAGGTCTCTGCTTATATGAGCATCGAACTGTTATGTTGTGCACTAATCAGTTTGATCCATTTAGCACAACAGATTTGCGTTGGCACAAAGCACATGCAATACTGTAGTGTACAGTAGCCAAGCGATCTCAGTAAAAACCAAGCTGTTAAATTGTGCAACAAACGTCTAAAAACAAGAGAAAGTAAGGCTAGTAGGCCATTGTTTGCTACTCTGCTCAAAAAATTTCTACAAGGGGTAGAAAAAAAGCACGTACGGTATGCCTACTCAAGCAGTCCACTGGTAGTTTTATCAGTTATGAATTGATAGCGAACTAGTAAATAATCTTACTGCTAGGCTTACGAGTTAGCCAGGAACGTAGCAGAAACTGCTTGATTTTTCTGAAATCGCGTGGCTACTCTACACTCATACAAGGATTGCAAAATGCAGTATTCTGTTGTGCTTTTTCCTTCGAAGCAGGACATCCTGACGCGACCGACTTAACGCGAGACAATTCACCCCGGGAATCCTGACGCCAGGGACATCCTGACGCTCGGGACACCCTGACGCCAAGACTTCCAAACTTTCGCACTCTGCTTTTTTTCTTTTTTCTTTTCTTTTTTTCGCGCTACGCAGCGGCTTCGCTTTTTTTTCTCAACCAATTAACGTTCGGTTATTGTGAAGTAAATATAATATTTTTCGTTAATTGCAAATCTCATAGGAATCTCTATTCTGCAAAAACAATTCAAAAGCGAGTTGTATTTTCGCGAAAAGAATCTTGATGAAAGCAGAATCCAAGTTTGCGAATTTCTAAAAATGCTGGCGATAAGTTTCACACGATGACCGAATGCCGCGATTGAACGTAATTGGAACAACCGACGCTCGCGTCGCGTGTTTCTTTGTTTTTACTCGGCCATTTTCCAACTAACGAGTGCGAAATTTCAGCCTTTTGCTTGTAACTCGAGAAGGGTTGGTCTAGCTTCATGAAATTTTGACAGCAGTTTGAGATTTAATGAGTTATATGTTTATACCAAATTTAGAGGCAATAGATCACGTGGCTTTGGTTTTGGAACCCGAAAACCACCTCGCAAGTTTAGCATAAAAAGCGGTCTCAGTCAAAAACGGCGTAAGTACGGCAAAAAATATTTCATATGGTTGTATGTCTTAAGATACCCTTTCATCCCAACCAACCCACTTTTGGCCGCGATGAGATTTTTTTTTTCCCTTTTTTTCCTATTTTTTTCTTTTTTTCCTTTTTTTTTCCTTTTTTTTTCTTCCTAATTTTTGTACGCTCTTCTCCTAAACCACAAAACATCAAAATCTAATTTTTGAATAAAGTTGTTGAGCTGCAAACGCAATTTTTTTTCCCAAAATTTTTTGGGGCAAGTCCACCGGGAACCCCCCAAAATGGGGCCCCAAAAAATCAATTTTTTGAACGGCTTAAGCTAGAGTGCTAGTTCTTTTTGATATTAGTAGATATTTGACAGACAAATGTTTTGAGATAGTTTGGGGGTGCCAACCCCCCCCCCCGGGGATCCCCCCAAAAATCAATTTTTTGAACACCTTAACCTAAAGTGCCAGTGTTTTATGATATCTGTAGATATTTAACAGACAAATATTTTGACATTTTTTAGGAGTGCCACCCCCTCGGGGACCCCCCAAAATAGACCCCCCAAAAATCAATTTTTTTACGGCTATTTAACAGACGAATATTTTGACATAGTTTGGGGGTGCCACCCCCCCCCCCGGGACCCCTCCAAATGGACCCCCAAAAATCAAATTTTTTGAATGCCTAAACTTGGGGTGCCAGTTTGTTTTGATATCAGGAGATATTTAACAGACAAATATTTTGACATAGTTTGGGGCAACTACCCCCCGGTACCCCTCAAAAATCAAAATTTTTGAATGGCTCAACTTAATGTGTCAGTTTGTTTTGATATCTGCAGATATTTAACAGACAAATATTTTGACATAGTTTGGGGGTTCCACCTCCCAGGGACCCCCCCAAATTAACCCCCCAAAAATCAATTTTTTGAATAGCTCAACTTGGGTGCCAGTTTGTTTTGATATCAGCAAATATTCTGACATAGTTTGGGGGTGCCACCCCCCCGGGGACCCCCCAAATAAACCCCCAAAAATTAATTTTTTGAACGGCTCAACTTAGGTTGCCAGTGTTTCATGATATCAGGAGATATTTAACTGACAAATATTTTGACTACTTTTCTGGAGGTTTCATAATCAGATATTTTTGAATAATTGCTGATCTTACGGAAGACAAAAAGTACTTTTGAGCGTCACAGCGTTAGCTATGCGTCGGTCGTTCACTGGGTTTGCTGGCAAACTCCCATCTAGTATATGTTTTTCTATTACTAAACGACCACGTAGCTTTTCGTGAATAATAATATGTGTGGTTAATTTACAGAGAAAAAAGCCCTAAAAGGAATTGTATGTTAAAGGAAATATTAGAAATATATTCAAAGTCAAGTACCGCAAATCGAAATTAATTAACGCAGCGATTGTAGTATTGTTTTTGCCTTTTATGTTAGCAATAGTTCGCAGATAGACAACTTCTGAAATTAAAGTTGAAATTACGGCCAAGAATGAGAATAGATTAAAACTACTGTGTAATAGTGTGTAATCATCCAATTAATTAATTTCCCATTGAGTGGTTTATTTAGTTGCAACCGCAATTAATGGGCTGTTAGTTTTTGCAACTGCATTTTTTAACTTTGAATGACTTTGAAAAGACAAAACAACACTTTTACACGCTTGATATCAGCACGCTAAATTATCGTAATTTCTTCGCTCCCAAAATCAAAGCATTTGAACAATAACGAGGTGCTACTTTCAATATACTCCAAACTTTCAGTTTATTAAAGAGTAAGATTATAAAAATGACAACAAGTTGCTAATCGAAAAATTTAATCAAAATTATCGAAAAATGTCCCGAGCGTCAGGATGTTCCTAGCGTCAGGATTCCCGAGGTGAGTTGGCTCGCGTCAGGTCGGTGGCATCAGGATGTTGCGGACCATTTTTCCATCACATGTCTGTTTTGCTAACTAGATCAAACTCATTAGTGCGCAGCAAAACGTCTTGATGCTGCAGTAGCCCAGAGGTTGAAACCGGTCGGGTCGAGATTCTTTGACCGGCCGGTCAAGCCGGTTGAAACACCAGTCAAATTCTCCTTTCTTGGAACTAAAAGACATCTAAGCACCAACTGAAATGCTCGTATATATTTCATTATAAATAAAACTTATTATAAAAAAAACAGTATTAACCAACCAAACCTTTGGAAAACACTTGCTGAATGGTTTCAAGCTGTGACAAATATGTTGTGACCATTAAGAAATGCACATCCAGGGTCGTGTTTAGGGGGGCATTGTGCCATGCGCCACCCCTTTGGACAATGGCACAAAGCAAAAAAGTGAAAAATATACGTTAAAATTGCGTAATCAGATTATAATAAAGCATTCATGTGGAAGAGGCTTACGCTACCTGGCATTTTAGCCTCATTTTGTTCAGCTTGAGAGTAGAAGTAGCGCGTATTTCAGATTTTTTAGTACATGCTAAAATCTTGCCGCTTTGAAAAACCTTTTTCAACTTAAATTTATCACACTCTACTCTGGGTAAGAAAAACATAGCTCTTGTTTTTTTATATCTAACTAGCCATGGCTTGTTCTGAAGTAGCAGCATTTCTACAAACTGCTGGGGTGCATTATATTTCGAATATTTTCTAGCCAATGTCATAACAGTTTAATGTTTGCTGCTCGGCAACTTGCAAATAATCTGTCACCAACAGCGAAAAAAATTTTAATTTTTTCTTGGCCTTACGCATAATATCATTAGAAAAAACGTCTAATTATTTAACTTGTGCCCTCCAGTCAGGTGCGTAGCCAGAAATTCGCAATGGAGGAGAGGGTGTTTTGGGGCCTGAGAGCGAAGCCCCGAACTGCCAAAGGTTTTTTTTTGCAAAAAAATTTTACATTTTTTTGCTAATATAAGTTAATTTTAGGGCTATTTTAATAAAAAATAATGCTTTTAAAACGTGGCATAGAAATTGGCAGGGCAACCTGATTTAGCTGGTTGCATTAATGGGCTATGTGGGAGGTGGCTAATGATAGCATTGTAGTTCTCTTGTTTACATGCTGGTAAATCAATTATCCTATTATTCCTTAAAACTCACACTGAGTAATCAATTTCGTCTATATTTTATAAGGAAAAATAATTTGGGGGGGGAAGGAAAAGATATTAGAGAGAAGTGATTGGTAGTTAACTAACACTGAATAGCCCCCCCCTCTTATTTTTGAGTTTATACGTAATATATTTGTTGATGAAACCTATGTTTGGCGTTTTTACACTAGCGATCAAATTTGATTGTTTATTTTTTGGGATTTTTTATTGATTGGTGACTTTAATTTTTGACAAATTAGCCCCCCCGCATGAATATATGTTTCAAAAGATGCTTTAAATCACTTTTTAGTCCATTCCAGCGCAAAAAACAGTCTCAGAAGAGTAAAAACGCGGTATTTTGGTTGACTGGCCAATGAAGGGGGGCTATAGTCCCCCCCCCCCGCTCCCCCCTGGCTACGCTATTGCCTCCATTTCTTTTTATGCTTATTTTATGTGCGTTTTGCGCTGCTCAAAACAGGTTTTTCAAACCGAAATGTAACCTGAAAAGGTCATAAAATGGAGTTATTTTTGCAAAATACGCAAAAATTTTTTGGGATTTTTTTCTGAGACCCCGTCCGGAGTCACAAATTTCAACACCTCACCCATGGTTCCCATCTTTTGAAAATTTTTCATTAGATGCATTGAACAGTGAACAAAAACATTCTGTAAAAATACCGGCCGACCGGGCCGGTCAAATACCGGTCAACCGGCGTAGATTTTGAAATTTACCGGTCGGGTCGGGTCGAGAAAATCCTGACCGGTTCCATCTCTGCAGTAGCCTATAATCAGGGACCAGCATTACTTTACGATATATTTGGGATAGCGTCGCCGTTGTTACTTACGTCTGGGTTGCCAGATACAATTGTGAAAATCGCCCTTTAAATCTGATTATTACGTTTGAAGTAGTTTATATCTGGAACGGCTAGATCAAGAAGAATGGAATCAACGCCAAACTAATCTAATGCAATTGCCCTAACTTAGAAAATCCCAATGAATTTGCATGCAGTGTTGTAAGTATTTGGCGTTTACATGGAACTCTCCTAGCTAAATCTCAGAATTGATATTGCTTACCAGTTACGTAATTGTATCCCATTTTCATACAGGTGATAAAAATGCTAAGTTTTGGTGTTTGTTTCTTCAGTGGAATTTTAGAAAGCTTTTTGAAGGCCTGCTAATTAGAATATTTCTGAAAAATTTTAAATGCTTTTAGCTTCAAAACAAGATTGTCAAAAATAGTTGGAACCCATACCATTTAAAGCAGTGTTTCCCAACCTTTTTGCCATGGTGTACCAAAATAACGTCATGCGTTGAATGCGCGTACCACTAATTTATTTTAATCAAATTTGCCTGTAAGACTGTAAAGCATTGACAAGTTTACGTCTAACCACTTCAAAAGTAACGCTAAAAACCTACAAAAGCATACAAACCTACAATCATAATTTCGTTTGGACATGACTGAAGTGGCCAAATTTAACTTTGCGTATGCTATTCTTCAGTTTTGCCAAAATTACTAAAGAAATTTAAATAGCTTGCGCGGCAGTACCCTTGGAAAGCGCTAATTACCACCTGCAGCAGCGAAAGAGTTAAACTATGCTGCACTAGTTAGAATAGAATAATACAAACTGAAAATAAAAAATTAACCTTCAAACAAATAATCAACTCGCGTGCCACCTGATTGACCTTTGCGTACCACCGGTTGGGAATCACTGATTTAAAGCATTTGATACAGTTTTAGTGATTGCGTTTTAACAGACTTTGATTAATTTTTTTGCAAAGTATTTATATAGTTTTTAAGTTGGTGGTAATCGAAACATGCATTTAGTTTTCGCTGCGTGACAACGATCTGATATCTCTTCCCAAAGAAGTTGGATCGCTCACAAAATTGAAGGAACTTCACATTCAGGGAAATAGAATGACTGTCTTGCCTCCAGAACTTGGTATGCAGGCTTTGTGTAGATTACAAGTTGCAACCAACGTTTTGAACGTGATGATGTTTATCCTAGGATGTGCATATCAATAGTCTAACTATCCTTTTATTTTCTGTCTTAGCAACGTTTCTAGGTCAAAGTTGTACTGCTTGAAAAAGGAAATTCATTTAAGATGTGTATACTGTAGATTGCACAGTTTGTTTACAAGCATATGAGAGAAATACTTCGTTAAACTTAATGTCGATCAGTAAATAAATTCTAACCGAACAATGATTTTCAGTTACATGCCTAAGACAGCTGTTTTGCCTAAACTCAAAGGTCGTCTGTTGGACTGGCAGTTCAATTTTTATTGAACTGCTTAGCCGCACATGCCACAGTCCAACTTCTTTGGAATATTGCAGCACCACGAATTTTAGATGCTCTTTCTAACGAACGCTAAGAGTGCTTTCGGCAGCAATGAATTCAATCTTAACATTTTTAGAAAGATTTGAAAGCTGTTCACATACCACCGCAATATACTTATATTTGATACACAATGTTCATTTATGTTCCAACAGTGAAATATAATAGCTGCTCAATCTTGAGCGGGATAATAACCTACGAAGCTAGAATTAGAAAATGAGAGCAACATTATTTACCATTTCAAAAATTTGCTTCAAGGTAACTTGGACCTTACTGGACTGAAGAATGTATTCAAAGCTGATCGCAATCCCTGGGTCTACCCTATTCAAGAGCAGTTTGCACTCGGGATTAGCCACGTATTCGATTACATCAGATCAGATACTTATGGATAGTAAGTAATTAGTAATAGATCTCATATTTTTGCATTGACATTTAATTTTCATTTTTGTCTATTATCTGGCGTTGAATATCGAAATTACGAAAGGTTTGATATTTTCCAACATTGCTTGAGTCCGGCTGCTTGGCAAGTTTCATGTTAAGAAAACAAAACAGCTTTTGTGAAATAATGCATAAATAAAGCATTATAGGGTTTTAACTTAACTTCGCTTTAGTGCCCCTGATAACATCTTATTTCGAATCTCCTGTTACTTTACAAGTTTTGACAATATGAACTATTACGGAAAAAGAGTCAAAAGTTAAAAAAATTAAAAAAAGTTAGTAAAATAACGCTCTGTATGCACGAGCGGTATGGTTTAAATTTTTACCCAGAACGTGCAGATGAATTTGCATTACAGTACTTGGTTAATACGTCACACGTGCGAGTAATATGATGTCACAATTCACAGTCTGATTAGCGTTTCCTTATTTGACTACCTATACTGCGCCTTTCACGATTGCAATATAGGGCTTACGGAATATTTGAAATTAATATTCAGGAATTTGTGTTGAGCTTTTAGGAAAATCTAGTTGATATTTTCCTTCGACACTTTAGCCGCTTTTTGGTACTTTTGTACAGGGCTTGACAATAGACATGATGACTAGTGACTGGAGGTAATATGTACCGGTAATCCGGTCTGTGCATTAAGGTGGATTAACACAGCATCCATTTTTCGTCCGTTTTTGTCCGTTTTTTACGGTTTTGCTTCTCCGTGAAAAAGTAAGCGCTTTTTCACGCTCATTTGTATATGTCAATATTTGCACTAACCAGACTGTCACATACTGGACAAAAGTTTTCAGAAAATAATTTTTTGTAAAGTGGTACAGCTGTATTTTGAAATATCGCTCTTATCATTCATACACAAAGTTTTTGAACAAAATTTTTATCTGTATGTAACAATCTACTTAGTGCGGATATGGACTTATGAAAATGCGGATGAAAAAGCGCCTACTTTTTCACGGAGAAGCAAAAACGTAACAAAAAAAAGGAAACTGTGTAAATTGATGTTAATGCATTTTATTCGATCTGTTGCAGCTCTCTTTCTGGGTTTGCTAAATGTGCATGAGCTTTTAACAGCAGTGATTTTCTTTTAGTGAATAATCAAGAAGTAAAAAACGAGTCAGCTTGTGCCCGAAAACGCTGATTCGATCAGTGGTCGAGTGGATGGAGCGTCTGCTACGGAAACGATGGATTTTGGTTCGATTCCCGGTCGGGTCACACCAAAGACCGAAAAAATTGGTATTTCCAGCTTCCCTGCTTGGCATTCAGCATTTAAAGGAACAGTGTGAATAATTGCTATAAACACACGAGATATACCTGCTGCCGAGTCCGAAAGAAATGACAGGTCTTATTAAAAGAAGTTTACTTGTAATTGCGATTCCATTTTATTCACCAAGTTGCCATGGCCTGGAGACTGTGAAGATATCTTTCTGTCTTCGAGTCAAGCTGACACTTGCCTACCTGTCTACCACAGGCTCCACGACAACCGACTACCAACTAACCTTATTGCTGGAGGTCAGTTGGTTTGCGGCGGTCAGTTGACTTTGTTCGCTTCCACACACGGTGGAGACTTCACGTTTACATTATCGCTTTTATTGCTGAGCGTCAAGGAGGAAAGCTGTGAATACCAATATTGTTATAAGTCTTTGCTTTGACCTTGCTGGGAATCGAACCCAGGTCTATCGCTTCAGTAGAAGACACGCTATCCACTGACCCCTGATCGGTTAAATGATAGCTGTTAAAGCAAAACATAAACTGAATAATTATTGTTGTTTGTGTTGTATGGCATATTTTTCCTCGAACGTACTGCGCCAAACGCTAACTATTGGATAATCTGCATTTTTTCATTCATTGCGATAAGTACTTTGTGTTTGGAGGAATCCGCAGCTGCTTACGAGTTTTCAGTGATCCTTCAAGTTCTTGTTCATAGAATTTGCTGCTTGTTGAAACTTGAAACCACCTATCAGGGCGCAACAACGTGACCAAACGGTACTTGCCGGTTGAATCATGATAGTGCAATCAGGGTCGTATTGAAGCGACGACTTCATTCTTTGGGCCACGCTGCCGACTTTAAATGTGGTTAGGGTAACGTTTGAACTGTTTACATAGCCTTTACAAGCGCCACATTAATGCCGATCCAGCGCCTCCACCGAAGAAAGATAATAAAGCAAAGAAGATCAGTCGAAAGCCGTTACATCACAAGAACAAATAAACCGGCAGCTGTTGTTTGCTCAAGAAGTTAAGCTTTGATTGCATTTCTACAAAATTATCATTAAACTGCTTACTGCCTGGATTCTGGAAAGCCCATTCCGTATTATCATCTGAATTTGTCGTGCTTTTTATCGGTTTTATGACGACATCGCACTTTTATTTTATGACGTCACGTCGCCTTTAGTGGAATACGGGTAATCCGTTTGTGATTTGATTGAAGCTTCAGGATTTCTTTCAGAACAAGCGAAGATACGGATTAACCGAGATCTGGTGCATTTGAAACACAACTGGGCTATCTGTATTTTTGCTGCGTTGTTTAAGAAATAGATATTTTAACATGGTTTAGGGGTGCCACCCCTTTAGCGGGATGTTTTTTTAATAGGACCAATAACCATTGTGGTTGATTAGGGGAAAAGAAAAGCTTGTTTCAGGATCAGTTTATTCAACATTCGTCGGTCGTTCACTGGGCTTGCATGTAAACTCCCATCTGGTTCATAACTTTTTCGTTGTTGCATTTCCAAATTGTGATACTGTATTATCAGCTACGTAAAATCTCGAACATACGTTTTTAGTTGTTTAGAACAAATGTTGGGGTCATTTGTCCGGGACCGAATTGTTTTAGATCCCCTATGTCCGGGGGGGCCCAGTTGCTCACGACATTTGTCTGGTATCTATTTCTGGCGTCCATACAATGGTTCACGCAGAGGGGGGGATTATGCGGTCGATCCCCCTTCCCTTTTGGAAATCAAAGAACAGCATAGTTTTGTTGATACAACGTGGAGTTTGTAACGCTTTGCTATATTTACTTTTTACCAAATAATTACTTAGATGTTGTTTTAGCGCTGTAATTTGATTCCGCAGATTTATTTACTAAGCAATTGAGGTTTTTGCGTTTATTTTATCTACAATATTGCTTACAGAAACATGTGGAACTATCTGTATTTGATATACCCGAGGATATTTAATAATGGGTATACATTATACTCTATCATAAACTTTTGAGCAGAACAGAGCTTGACACTAAAGAGACAGACAGCCATTTAGTGAAAAAGTAGGATAGTGGGGAGTTATGTTAAAAGTTGAAGCTTTTCTAATAAGTTAAGACACAACCAATGTTAAAATATCTACATTGTTAGAGAAGCTGAGGGCTGCCGATGAGAGCTAAAAGCTCGAAACAGCGCTGTCCAGCTCTGTGCAAGTTACGACACTCTTTGGCTGATGGTAAAGTAATTCTAATAAGCTTGTTTAGCTACTGCAATGGGATACTGGACTATAATAGGAGTAGACTCTTGCGCTTTTATGTTATTCGCAACTGTAGTTTCTTTATAGCAACTTCAAACATTTTGATTTTTATTGCGCATTTATGAAAAACTAGAAAATGCTTTAATCAGTGGCGCAGCCAGGAGAGGCTGAGAGGGCTTTCAACTTTGCGATCTTTCACCGTTTGAATGTATTTTGAACTTTACCAGTAAGCGAGCGGGCCTGCGGAGACCGATCGGACTAAGCAAAATAAATTCTTTCAAACTCTTCCAAATCTTCGTAATTTAGCTTTTTCTAATTGCTCTAAAAACGTACGAAATGTCATTAAAATGGCTATTTTTTCCGAAAATTGCAAAAATTGCCAAGCGACTAGAGGCTTTACCCCCAGGCCCCATAGTGGTAATTTGTCCTTTCGCGCACAATTTTCACTACCAACAACTTTCAAAATCGTTATTACAGCGATTCTGAAAAACAAAATTGTAAATAATGAGAGGCAACCGTACTGCAAATTCTGTTTGACCATTTTAGTAGTGTGCATTTTCGTTAATTAACTACAATTGGGTACTGGTTGTTCTTTGAACAATTAACCCCCAGCTTTAAAAGTTTCTGGGTGTGCCCCTGCATCCGTACATTCGGGACCTATTTGTCCTTGCAACCATTTGTCTGGGACCTATTTGTTCAAAAAACTTACTTTTCATCTCACATTTTATACTTATAGCACAGCTATTATTTTCCGTCACAATACAAAAAATTTTACAAGCAAAATATTTTGAATTTTTATTTGCTGCTTGTTTTTAAAATAATTATATTGTTGTTACTGCTTCGCAATTTATATTGTTTTTGTTGTTGTTTGCAAGATGATCGTAGAAAGATAGTTTCACAAAGCTGGAGGAACTAGCCAGGGGATGGCAAAGAGAAGGTAGAGTCCTCGAGACTTTTTGATAAATGCAAATGATTTTGGATTTTTGTTTTAATCGATTACGCCAGTTACTGAACTACCGGTACCTTAATAATTTGCATTTTATATCTTAACAATAAGATCAATATTAACACTTTCCGTTTTTTCGATTTATACGATAGAATCAGTGACGTGCAGTGAGGCTTTTGGTTGGTGAGGCACAATTTTTTTTCACACACATGTTTGCAAAAAAATTATTTGAGATAATAAATGACAAGCAAATAATTGTTTTCATAGCCATTAAACGAAAACCAAATCTTTGATAATTAATTATTCGTTTAATTTTTGCTGTTCACTTAAAGCCAAATCAAGTCTTGAAGTTTTGAAAATCTATAAAGTTAGCCTAGCCTATTATTTGGCTTTGAATGTGGACATTATTGAAGTTTTCGTGCTTGCTAAGCCTTCTTGGCAAATTTTCTAAGTCACAAAAACCCGGTTTCAGTCCCAACATTATTATTTGCTAAAAACATGAAAGCAAAAATGAAGATTTTTATAGAGCAGCCACTCTTTCCTTGAGTATGGTTCTACTCTTTCTGAAGTGAAGGGTTCTTTCGTAATGATGTCTCGAGCAAATCTTTTAAATCGGTTTTCTTTTAGCTATAACTTCAAGTTTAGATTAAAAACTTAGTTTAAGAAAGTCTCTCAGCTTTGAGACTAAATTTTCTTCCATTTTAGTTCATTTTCTCGTATTAAATTGTTTTTATTTCGCTTCAAAAATAACATGTTCAATTTCGCAATGAATGAAAAAGACTACAAAAAACTGCTTAAAATTTTTTCTCATTCTATGACGTCACAGGTGAGGCGCGCCGCAAAATTAGATTGTAAAGCATTATGCGTTGTCCGCGATTTGTCTGAGAAAAAAAGGCATACGTTTAGTTTGTTCATTAAAATTTGCTTAGCTGAAGTGAGGCACAATTGACAATGCCTCACTTCGCATATTTGAAGCGATGCTCAATGGCACGCCGTAGTGATAGCAATATTACACGGAATAGTTTGGGCGTTTTAATGCGAAAGACGTTACATAAAAGCAGTGAATAATCCACAAAAAAAGTAAATATGACAAAAATTAATAAAGTTTTTGATAAATATTTTGATTTGTGTGAAACCATTTTATTTTAATTATATACTTTATTTTCGTTTTCCTTTGTACAATTCTACAGGTGAGGCACGGCCTCACCTGCCTCCCCTGACCGCACGTCCCTGGATAGAATGTCATTAAAATGCATACACTGAATGTTAAGATTTCTTTGGTATATTTCATCCTGGATACGTCTCCAGCCTGTAGCATTTTATTTCCCTGGCTAGTGGACTCTTCTGATGGCTTTTAAGACCAAGCAGTATACGGTAGAAGGTTCTTTCGCGGTCTTCCAATCCCGTTTTATTTTATAGCCAATATGTCAAAATGTTTTTGACTCCTGTTTTTTCGTGTGTATTTTGATTTGAATGGACACAAATTCACTTCTGTTATTCTGTATAAGCGCTTTTATTTTTGCATGCTAATTTTTGCTATTAATCATAACCTGCCTCTTCGTATCACAACATTTTGTATTTGCATTTAACTATACTGCTCTCAAAATATAAACCATTTAAAATACTTTGGTGACTGCGAATTTGCTGTGATTTCGAATTCCGGTACGCAGTTTCGTTAATGGCAAAACAGTTTTGGAAGAGACTATTTCGCCGGGATTTATATCGACTTTTTTATTAATTTTGACCCAAATTTAACCTAAACTCGGATTTTTACTCTAACCCTAACCCCATTCTTAACCCTTGAAAGAATATTCCTCATTTTCGTTTTGTTTTCTTTAATGTAAAAGTTTCCGGTAAATTAATCACTCCCAAAAAATTTCACATTTAGTGTAAGCTCAAGTTGATTATATTGTATAGCATATATACATCGAGACGAGACTAAATTGATCACTTACTGGCTGGATGGATTGAAGGCTTACTGACGGAAACGACTGACTCTGTTTTGCTTCTCTGGATCGTTAAAAATTAAATTAACGTTTCGACGTTCAGCGTTGAGTCAAGTCGTTACCACAGCGCATCATTATTTGTCAAGTCTCCTTGGCCAACTGCAACACAACCTTGCGATCTCCCGTGTCAACCTACCACCTGTGTAGTGTTGCTGTAGTTGGCTGCTTTATCCAAAACACGCTCAAGCTTGATTCTTGGCGGTTTTCTATTACGTAAACGATAATAAATAATGCGGAAAATAAAAGACAGTTTAACTAAAAGCTAGGAAAAAAAACGCAATAAGATTAGACAGAGCTAAACAAAACGGTACCATCAATGCGTGTGAAATTATGAGGTTAAATAAACACCATTCCTCAAAATAATCGGATATTGATATATGCTTATCACAGTGTCATAACAATGCGGAGCGCCAATTAAGCATGCAACGTCCTGGCTGCTACCCCGCGCACTCCGACGATTCGCCGCGGCAACCGAAATCGCCCAAAACGCTTCGCCGAAGCGCACAAAATATCCCGGGCATCCCATTCTCAATTACTAGATGTAAAAGCCAATCACAGTTGCAGTAAACTAAAAAGTCAAGGTTTTAGATCATAAAAGATAACAAAAAACTCTGTCTTGCAGCACACAGATCGAACAGTTCTACTCAGCAACACAGCAATAAACATCCAAGTAATTCCTAATGCACTAACTCTAAAATACACTTGAACTCATTACGCTTGTTTCCATGCGTCGCCTGCGACCCGCACAAACGAGCAAAATGTCAGGGCCCAGAGTGCGAAGACACGTCGCCCGCCCGTGAAAGCCACCCAGAAGTAGCAGAACCCGCATAGAAACAAGGCAATGTCTCACCCGAAGGGTATCTCAGCAGTTTGTACTCGCTCCAGGAAACTCGGATCTCAGGAATACTAAACAGCAGCCAGACGTCTCCGTCGCCGCCCGACATCCGGGAGACACGAATTACTAAGGAGCGGCACTGACTCCCAGACTCAGACCCTTCCATAAAACTCAAATCTTAACAGTAATCTCAATAATCTCGACAGTAAATCAAAAATCTCAACAGTTCGTAACTGTAATCTTAATCTTACACAGTAAACCCCAACACTTTACTAAACTTGTCTAAAGTCTGACCGCGCCCAAAACCTAAATCTCGCAACTTTACAGAAAATTTTAGCGTCCTTACTCTGCTGAATCAAAATGCATTTATTTATTTATTTATTATTATTGTGAATAGTGGCGCTTTATAACAGCGGTGGTTTATCAGCACCATAAAAAAATTGACTAAAAAACACAAATAGATCAATGAAATGCTGTGCATGTGGATCAACGAAACTAAATTATAACAGAAAAGATCGCGTGATTGTGGAAACAGGCGTTTTGCAATTTCTGCAAATTACACCGGCAACTAATTACGTGAACTAAAAATCTCAATAATAACGAAAAGTGAGTAATTGAGAAAAGGCAAGTAAACAAAAACGATTAATCGAAAGGTTACTGGTTCGAATCCACATTAAGGTGTCTTGCAGTAACATGTAGTGTCTAGCACACACGGTGTGGTCTCTTTACTAGGTATATTTTACGGGTGTGCATGAAGCAGGGAAACCTGTAATTCTTTTAATTCTACTAAACTGAAACTCGATTTTATTCTCGATTGGCGCAGAAACTTTGTAAGTGTAGTACTGGTAGTGGAAACGCTTAACTAGGCTTGGAATTTAGTTGTGGATAAAGCACGCGCTCTTTCAAATTTAACGAGCATGGAATTCGAAAGTAAAAGTTATTATTCAGCAGACTGCCGAGACAAGAATATTTACCGGTAAGTGTTTGCATGTAAATGCGCTGTATGTACTTCTTGGTTGGTAGTAACTAATATTACTCAGTGTTGGGGCATAGGTGGGCAAGTTAATGCAAAACGTTAGCTTCGTTAACCACTAGTCCGTTTACAAACTTCACACCTCCGTTAACGCTAATCCGTTATTTTCAGCTTTAATTAACGGAAGTTAATAAAGTCCGTTAATTCGTTAACATTTTGCGTGTAATTTACATTTCGTTTTATTCACTCGCTTGTAGAACACGTATTGACGCTGTTGAGCTGATTGCAAGGAAATATTTATTGCTGTGGTGGTCTTTTTGTGTTTTGGAAGTTACATTTTACAGTCTAATCTAATTTCAAGATAAAAATAAGTTCAAATGCACTAACGAAGCTGCGATCGGAAAACCTTTGGAAACTGTGAACAGGGTTAATAATTAGACTTATGAGGCTGCAGGTTATTATTTGCCACAAAAAAGAGCTCCTTTCTTCGCTCTCTTCTATAAAACTCGAGCTAATACGCAACAAGTGTTACCAGTGCAAACTGGTTTGTACCGGCACGATAAATATTAACGATAAAAAGTTTAGCGGAAGTTAACAGAACTTAACGGAAGTTACTTTAGTCCATTAACAGAACTTAACGGAAGTTAATTTAGTCCGTTAACATGAAAAAACTTTTTAACGGATTAACGAGTTAATGAAAAAGTTAGCTTCGTTATTAACGGATTAACGTTTAACGGACTTGTGCCCACCTATGTGCTGGGCTAGTTAGTTAGAAACGTTAACTTCGTTAAAAGTTAATTCGTCAAGAATTTTTCAAGCAATTTATTACCTCAGTTAAATAGTTAACTGAAAAACAAAAGTAACGCAAGTTAAAGTTAATTCGTTAATTTTAAAAAATTCAGTATTAACCTGCAGTCGATGCTCAATAAAGTGTAGTCTTAATAAAATACTTTATGCATAATCACTTCACAGAGTAAAATTATTGCGGCACTAGACTCGATTGCAAACAATTGTTACGGCATTAGGACGCATGGTATAGCCTAGAAATTTAACGGATTAACGTAAACATTAAAGAGTTTAACGAAAGGTATAGTTTATAAGTTAACTCACAAAAGCTTTTTAACCCGTTAATGAAAAACTTAACTTCGTTATTAACGAGTCAATGCCCAACGGTGATATTACTTATACTAAACAAATAATTTCAGTGATAGTTTGCAGAGGTGGAGTCCTCAAGGACGTCTTTGGCCTCGGGGACACATTTTGAAGTCCTTGGCCTTGGCCATGGCCTCAAGTCCTCAAAAATTGCCTATCCTTGGCTCGAGGACAGCACTATTTTTTGAATTGTTAATATTTTGTGGATCGCCTGAAAAAATTTTGTGAACAACTCTTTTTTTTTGGGTTTGCCTTAAAACAATTCTTTTTTTTTTGGAGAACACTTGCGCCTGTGTCCTTTGGCCTTGGCCTCGAGATGGTCTCTTCTCGGAAGGGCTATCCTTGGCCTCGGATTTTTTTTGTTTTCTTGGCCTCGAGCCTTGTGCCCTCGACTCCACCTCTGGTAGTTTGGTCAAACATCAGGGTCGGCGATGAGTTCTACTGAGTGCTTGCAGACGTGCAACCAGGATTTTGTTTAAAAGCGGAGGTCTTTGGCCGAAAGCTGAAACTTTTTGTGTTGAAAAATGCTCAATTTAACTGCGTGTTGAGAAAAGCGATGCAAGTCGAGCGTATCACATACGTGCTGGTTTGGGGGCAAAGCCCTCAGCCGCCGGAGGCGATACGGGTTTGGGTGATTTTGGAAAAAAAATAGCCATATTAACACGATTTAGTTCACTTTTGCACGTCATTAAAAATATATGAAAGAACTAAATTGCTAAGATTTAGAAGCCATTGAAAAAATTAAATTGTCCTGCCCCTCCCCCTTTACTTGCGAGCCAAGTTCAAAACACACTTAAATATTGGCATTTTTTAGAGTTAAATTTTCCTGGTGATTTGGCTAAAGGGAAGCTGAAACTCTTTTAACCACCTTTGGTTACGACATTGGTGGTAGCTCAGTGATGAAAAAAGTTGACAACTTGTTTCTAAGTTAGGTTCATCTTTAGTACTACACTCGAAAGTTAAATTGTTTTTTGAACCTACTAATCTCTACTTCAGGTATCATCTGACTAGCATAATTTTTTCTTGAGCCATTTGGAAATGAAAAAATTTATAAAAAATTGCTAGCATTCCTACAGCAGCCTCAACTACTTTTCATTTACGAAAGCATAGATTTATAAAACACTGCGATCCATGCAGCCGTTTAGAAAAATTCAAGATTCCGGGAGAGACCCGAAACGAAAAAAAACTTTGTTCGACTTGGGTATTTCTTAAAATCATTTCTGCCAAATTTTTGGTGACGATTAAAAACTCTTTGCTCGTTTTGGGACCTATTTTTTACCCAAAATTAAGGTGAAGTAATAAAACAATGATAGAAGTCCTCATTTGTACTAGCCTGTAACCTACGTCGGTACTCCTTTCTCGTCAATAGGCCTACCAGGTTGCTTCAGATCAGTCGCGTAGCCAGGATTTCGCAAAGGGGGGGGGGGCTTTTTTGTAAGTTTGATACAATCGTAAACGAACTTGACCTAAATTTTCATCAGTCTTGAATTAGATTGAGGCGGTTTTTCTGTCAAAATCAGGTGATCTCGAAAAAAAAAGGTCTTCACCGGAATTCGAAGGGTTTTTCCGGCCGAATATGGTGATCTCCGAAAAAAGAAAAAAAAAGGTCTTCACCGACTTTGGGTGAGCTCCAGAACCAATTAACTCCACAATTCTGGTCCAAATAACGGCAAGTTCTTCACAATTTCTGCTCCCAAATTCCGTTGGAGGGGTCTATTTTCATTTTTGGAGCAAAAATTGGCCTCAAAAACACTAAAAACGTGCTATTTTGCATACTTTTCAGGCCAATGGGGGGAGGCTCGAGCTCCCCCCGCCCCCTCTGGCTACGCCACTGCTTCAGATCAAGCTCCAACCTGTACAAAAATTCGGTGCGTTGGTAGGCCTACTTCGTACCCAGGGATACCTGATCCTTGCCCCCCTTTCAATGGCCCTAGTTATCAGCATTAAATTACACGGGCCAACAGAAAAATTTAGGCATACGAAGTAAAAGCGGATTAGGGGTATTTTGGAAGCACTAAACCCAAAAATGATGTCAGTTTTGCCAAATCGGCTCTAGTTTTTGAGCTATTTTATGATTTTCGGTGTTTTTTTTCCAAAAAATTAGATTTTTGCCGCTAGAGGGCGCTGTATAGCCGACATGCTTTAGTGAGTAATTTTAAAAATGTCACTTTTCATTCTGCATCAGTTAAAAAAAAATGACGCAATAGAGTGATTGGGGACTGAATGATTAGCACTTTTTTAATTTTTGAAGCGAAATTCCGCCACCAAGTGGTGAAAACATAATTGCATTATCTCAAGAAATATGTGACCGATTTGAATGAAAATTGTGTCCATTTCTATGCTGGTGATGAATTTGTTTCCGCTCTCAGTTTGATAGATTTTTGAAACCAGTGGGCGTTAATTGCACTTTTATGTCATTTGAAGCTACTTGACAAGCTCAATGATGATGCTTACAACCATATGTTGTTTTGCAGCATCATGAGAGTAGTTACATTGTCTATTGGAAAAGTACAAAAGTATTACTTAGAAACTCTTGTGCCACTGAGACATACGAGCACCAGGCATCCCTTTCAACTGATATCATGTGAGAAGTGAAGGCTTGGTCATACACACATAAGAAACATACAACAATATAATACAGAATATACAACAAACAATTTTGTCCATCACTTGCACAACATGGCCTCTGCTACAAATAAAACAACAGGATTGTGATTGTATATTTGTAGACAAATAACACTACTGAGCATGAGGGCTTAAATCCAGTTTAATTCATTTGAAGAAAAGTTCTCTATGATTTTCGTCTATAGCTTTGTTCAGTACAACACTGATCAATGTCCATTGTCCAACAATAGTCTGACATCATGTGGGCGTCCCACCTGCCTTGGTATCTTTCTTCCATCATCTTAATATCTTGGTGGAACCTTTCCCCTTGTTCCTCGCTTACATCACCAAGATTTTCTGGGAAGTAGTCTAAATAGCCTCATAGATAATGAAGTTTGATGCTCATCCTTGAACCAGGAGCTTGAAAGTTTCTGAGCATCACATCCACAAGATACCGATAGTTGCTTGCCTTTGTGTTACCTAGAAACTCTCGTACCACAGAGCTATACGAGCACCAGGCAGCACTTTCAACTTTTCATGTGAGAAGTGAAGGCTTAGTCTCGGATCAATTTGCGAATTTGTGGTCCATCAAAAATTCCTCCTTTCATTTTTTCCATGCTGAGACCAGAAAACTTTTTGACAATATAATTAAAACAATCACCATGTTTATCCAGAGCCTCCACAATTTGTTTCATCAGACCCAACTTTATGTGCAGTGGAGGTGAGATAATGCAGTCCCGACTAACTAGCGGCTCATTTATGATATTTTTATCACCCACAGCAAGATCTTCTCGCGACGGCCAATTCTTCTTTACCCAATGCTGAGTACTTGCTCGACTGTCCCAGTAACAGAGAAAAAAAGGATACTTACTGTACCCTCCTTGCTGTCCCAACAAAAAATTAACCATCTTAAAGTCCACGTATATGGCCCAGTTATGCTCACTGTAGCCCAATTTGTTAAAAACCATCTTGACATCTTCACATTCAAATAGTGTTCCTTGACAACCACTGAGTGTCCGATCGGAACGTATGCAAACTTGTTACCTTTATGAAGTAACACACATTTTAAACTGCGTTTGGAGCTGTCAATGAACAATCTCCATTTATCTGAATTGTATTTTGAAAGACCTATTTCCGCAAGAAGGCCTGGGATGTTGTTACAAAATACAAAGTCATCTTCCATAGTAAAAAAAACGAAGCAGAAGATCATCCCTGTTGCGATAGAATGTAATTTTAGTCCCCGAATCCAGTAAACCATGTTCACCAAGACAAGATGCTAAAAGTTTAGATGACTCTTTGGAAAGATTAAGATCACGCACCAGGTCATTCAGCTGGCCTTGACTAAAAGTTTTATGGTTTGTGCTGAGTGAAGATGCTTCAGCAGCCATGCTGGTAGAGCTATAGTTACTACAGCTGCTATCACTATCTTCCATTGCTTCCAGCAGTGTTTCATCTGCAGTGAGATCAGGTAAGAACTTGAAAACAGGAACTGGAACTTCAAAGCAATATGGTACTGGTCGCCGTGCAGACTCTATATCGGGATAGTACCAATCTTTCTTATTGCGCTGATTCCATCCAGTCATATCTACTATGCAAAAACTAACAATCTTCGTGGTGATTTTTGAGTTCCCGCCATACCATAGGAACCCCTAACCGCATGGAAGTAGCTTTACCTTGGGTCCAACGGTGCAGCGTTTCTGCACATTGCTTGCAGGCCTTATGAGGTGCCCAAGACTTGTCTTGGTCTCCTGACTTTATGCCAAAGTAGGCTTTGTAAACCCTTTTGATAAAATCTCTCACGTTGAAGCGGTACTTTGCCAGCATATATTCCCCACAAATGTACCAAAACACATCTAGATGGTTTCGACGTTGCCTTCGTTTGGAACTCATTTCTACTGCTTTCTCAGTAACAAAATCTGTTCTCTTATTAAAAATACTAAAGCTAAATTATGCTGTAAAGAAAAAGTGCCCGTTAACCTGCTTGTCCAATTGACTGCAGTACAGTAACCTATTCTCCATTATATTTCTAAAATTCTACCATAAAATTTCATTCCTAACTAGCATCACTTTTTGCTTTTTCAATAGACAATATGTAACCATTCTCATGATGCTGCTAAACAACATATGGTCATAGGTGGGCACAAGTCCGTTAAACGTTAATCCGTTAATAACGAAGCTAACTTTTTCACTAACTCGTTAATCCGTTAAAAAGTTTTTTCATGTTAACGGACTAAATTAACTTCCGTTAAGTGCCGTTAACGGACTAAAGTAACTTCCGTTAAGTTCTGTTAACTTCCGTTAAGGTTTTTATCGTTAATATCTTGCACCATTCATTCATCGGATCGGTACAAACCAGTTTGCACTGGTAACACTTGTTGCATATTAGCACGAGTTTTATAGAAAAAGCGAAGAAAGGAGCTCTTTTTTGTGGCAAATAATAACCTGCAGCCTCATAGGTCTATTAATTATCGCTGTTCACAATATCCAAACTTTTTCCGATAGCAGCTTCGTTGTGCATTTAAACTTGTTTGCATCTTGAAATCAGATTAGACAGTAAAATGTAACTTTCAAAACTCAAAAAGACCACCATAGCAATCAATATTTCATTACAATCAGCTTAACAGCGTCAATACATGTTCTACAAGCCAGTGAATAAAACGAAATGTAATTTACACGCAAAATGTTAACGGATTAACGGACTTTATTAACTTCCGTTAATTAAAGCTGAAAATAACGGATTAACGTTAACGGAGGTGTGAGGTTTGTTAACGGACTAGTGGTTAACGAAGCTAACGTTTTACATTAACTTGCCCACCTATGCATATGGTCGTAGGCATCTGTTACAAACGATAAAGTCTTTCTAACCCGGTCTTACGATATGTGTCAGTTTTCCAAACTGTTTGTCTTTTAAGCTTAATTCATAAATTTTGAATATCTGCTAAAACTTGCCAATCCGAACCGTTTTGTGTTTTCTGCAGGGCAACTTTGCGTAGTTTTATAGCCAACTCCAAAAACTGACACTGTTCACTGCACTCATTTTTGTCACTACTTCGTTATTTTTTCTGTATTTTCCTTTATTCAATATAATAATAAATTCCATTAAAAATCAAGAAAATCAAGTGCTCAGTTGTGAGAAGGAAAAAGGGATTGGGAGAGTTTGGCATAGCTCTCCTACACGTTATTGAAGTTGGCTATAATACTACGCATCGTTGCCCTGCAGAAAACACAAAACGGTTCGAATTGGCAAATCTTGGCAGATATTCAAATTTAAGAATTAAGCTGCAATGAGAAACGATTTGGCAAACTGACACATATCACAAGACCGGGTTAGAAAGACTTTATCGTTTGTAACAGCATCATCATTGAGCTTGTCAAGTAGCTTCAAATGACATAAAAGTGCAATTAACGCCCACTGGTCTCAAAAATCTATCAAACTGAGAGCGGAAACGAATTCCTCACGTCCAAAAGCATAGAAATGGACACAATTTTCATTCAAATCGGTCACATATTTCTTGAGATAATGCAATTATGTTTTCACCATTTGGTGGCGGAATTTTGTTCCAAAAATTATAAAAATGTTAATCATTCAGTCCCCAATCACTCTATTGCGCCAAATTTTTTTTTAACTGATGCAGAATGAAAAGTGGCATTTTTAAAAATTACTCACTGAAGCATGTTGGCTATACAGCGCCCTCTAGTGGCAAAAACATAATTTTTAGGAAGAATTCCGTCGCAAATCATAAAATAGCTCAAAAACTAGAGCCGATTTGGCAAAACTGACATCATTTTCGCTTTCAGCATCCCTGCTCTAACATGTTGTGCCTTTTGAAAAAGGTTTTGTTTGGTTGGCCTGTGTTATAAGATCGGGCTTTTTGCAAGGTACAGGATACAAATTCCCTCTCCCAAAAGTACAAGTTTACGATACATTTTGTGACATCACCACGTCAACCTGGAAAACCAAAAACTTTGAAAGGGCATTCAGGTTGAACATTTTTTGCTCGGTTTTCTCTCAAAAAATTTTGAGAGATCTGGGTCCACACAGAACATGTTAGCAAGCTCGTAAACAACATTTTTGCTCGCTGAAAGACGTTAACGAGCAAACAAACTTCGAAGGCAAAATGCTATTTCCCAACCATCTCGCCTAACATGCGTTAAATACTTGTTCGAATTTCTTTGCTAAATGTTGTGTTAGCACGACGTAATAAATACCTCATTGTGACGTCAGGTGCATTTTTACTTCAAAATAATGCATTCAAGCGTATTGTGTCTGTACAGTTAATATTCTAAGCTTGCAAAATCCTCCATTGATGATAATTAGTTAGTGAACGACAGAGCTTGGTAATAGGTATTTGGATCAATGTAAAAAAAACGAACAACTTTTACCATACCACAATTTTTTAAATGACGTGAAGCGCTCCTGAAGTTGGTGGTGACTGGTAAGTATACTTTTATGTTAACAGCAACAATAGGTTTCAAAAATTTTCAAAAGTGACCAGTTGAAGTGCACTTTCCTTTTTTAGAACCCGTAAATCTTGAGTTGAGACGTGGCTGTAATTACTTTTCTTTCGATTTTTAGCCTCATTTGTTCTTAATTTTTTCTTAAATTTTTTGAGTATCGATGTCGATTTTAGCGACCATGTTTCAGGCCCGGCACTGGCGTAGCGTGACTGGGTGGGGTATTCACAATTTTTTTTTGGTGGGGGGCACGAAAACTTCTCTCGAATTCGAGAGGGAAGACCGACATATCCGCAAAAATCATCGCGAAATATTCGCAAAGCTTTTTTCGAACGACTGCCAAAAAAAATTCTCAAACAGCGCTCTGTGCAGTAGCGTACGCAGAATTTTCGAAAGGGGGGCAGGAAATTTGAAAATAAGGAAGACCAAAACAAAAATTTCTCCACTCAAAATCAGTCCATTTTCCTGCCCAAAATTAGGTGAAGACCAAAAAAAAAATCTTCACTCAAAATTAGTCCGGTTTTTGGGCCAAAATTAGGTAAAGACCAAAAAAAAAGTCTTTACCCAGATTCTGTCCTTTTATGTGCTCAAACTTTCTGCCCAAGTTACAAAGGGGGGCATGCTGCAATTTTTCATACTATTCTATGCTAATTATACTATCCTGGCGACCAAACTGGAGGGACCATGGCACCATGGCCCCCCCTAAATACGCCCCTGGCTCTATTGTCTTGGAATAGTTGCAATTTTGCTTGCAAACAGAAGAAAATCAATAAAATTTTACCGTTTCGAATCAGTACAAAATTTAGTTTCTTTTCTTTTAGTTGAATTTTTTTTGTTTGCTTTTTGTTTATTTTGCTGCCGAAGCTAGCACTGTTTTTAATTTGTTCTTGAATTTAGGGCAAAAACGAGTTTAATGTTCTTAGAAAATTGTTCTTATAAAATGAATGCATGGCTATTTTTGTCAACTGGCGCTACTCAATATTTCTTTATCAGTCGATACAGCGAACGGTTCTCAATGCAATTCGCTTTCTTCTTTGTAGTCTAATAGCAAACATGAAGACCATTTTAAGTAATTTTTAACAAAAAATCGCTTTTGTTAGAGTTTTCAACATTTTGCCATTAAATTTCTGACCAAAAAAATTTCCCGTACACTTAAAGAGTGCTTCAAAATCTTCGTTGAGTTGGCGGGGAAAATGTGACGTTTTTTTTACTCCAGTTATATCTCGCAATCGATCCAAGCAAGTTAGCGAGCGAAAATGACGCTACCCAGCTCGCAGAGCTTCAGATGCACGTGCAAAAATAACCTCCAGAGGCGGACACTTGCGCCGCAATAATTGCGGCGCAATTATTTTACTTGCAATAGCGCTTGCGCCGCAATTATTTTTAAACGCTTGCAGTGACGCTTGCGCCGCAAGCATTTTAACGATTTTGAGCGCAATTCCGCAAGCGCATTTCAAATAGATTAGAAATGATTGTTTTTCAATCAAATATGTTTAAAGTTAAAAACCTTGACGAGGTACATAACCGTTGCCAGGATTTTTGATTGGAGGGGATGGCCCAACCGCAAATCACACGCAGTAACGTTATTAAAATTTTTCGGAAAGAGGGACTTTTTATGGGACAAAGATTGATTCTAAAATGGAGGATTAGGAGTCGGCGCCTGGGTTGGCATGTAATCAGCATTTTGCGAAAGAGAAAGGACTTGAACCAAAAGTTAAAAAATGTTTCAAAATTGTCTAAGTTGGGAGACGTGGTGAGTAAATTACTTTAACCTAAATGTATCACAGACTGAGGTCTGGGGGCCGGCCGTTGGGCGATTTTTTATAATTTTTTGGAAAAAAATAGCTATTTTAAAACCATTTGGAACATATTTTGCACGTTTTTAGAGCCATTTGAAATAACTAAATTTTTAAGAGTTGAAAGCCAATTAAAAAAAATCAAACTGTTGAGTCTTCCCTTTACTAACAGATCAAGTCCAAAGCACGTTCACAATTTTGAATTTGGGGGTTAAGTTTTGTAAGTGACTTGGTCCGGGTGGAAGAAGCAAGGTACATTTCCTCCTGCAATATTTTTAGCAAAAATAATCACTCGAGTATTTGCTTTGGAGATTTTTGTTTTGTCATGAAAATAAGGGGTTTAGGAGTACATGTTCAACAAAAGGGCCCAGGCCCCCTAAATTCAAATTCAATAATTTGTTCAATAAGCATTTTCCCTGCTAATTTTTTTGTCGAAAGTATTTTGTCGCAAAAGAACTGGCGAGGTGGATTGCGATTTCAAACTGGTGCAATAGATGGTTACTAAGTAGCCATGTTATTCCATTGTGTTTACAAAATGAGTAGATGAAGGCCTGAGGTTGCAACTTTTAGGACAAAAAACCTTGAATTTCTCCCGGGTTATACATTTAATTTGGATGGCAAAAATTTGATTTGAAGGGGCCCAGACCACTTGGTCGTCAATATTAATATTAGTTGGTTGTACTCGCATACTGTTGTATACGCAAAAATGCTAAAATAAACTGAAAAAATTTAACGCTTTGTTGTAATTATTTTTTTATCATTGGTGGCATTTCAATGGGAAGGGGGGGGGATCTTTTGCCTCTCCCCCTCTGCTTTTCCTATATCGAGGTAGGTTCATAATAATCTCGTCGTGGGAAATTTCATTCGTCTAAAGCTTGCAAAACATTTATTGGATTTACAGCAGGAGTCTTCTTTCGCTGAAACGTTGTTCTCTAGAATATTTTTAACCGATTTTCAAAAAAAAAAAAAAAAAATCTAATTGAGTAATTTAAAAATGGTAGCAAAATCAAATTTTAAACAAAAAAAAAATTTTTGTAATTGTCTTTTCAAAAATACGCTACTCGTTTCTGAAAAATCTTACACTTGCTTTAGGCATTGAACGCGTTACTCGCAACAGCCCAACTTTTTTGCCGTAATTCAAAAACAAAAAACAATTAACTGCAACTTTTTTCCTAGTCCGGGAAAACGTGAAAGATATTGCAAACAGGAGTGATAGCATTGGTATAGCCACAGTATACTGTGGTACAGCTCTTATAAGTAAATCTTGGATGGTTCAATTTGTTTAAACAAAAGAACATACGATTTTTTTAGTATGTTCCTTTCGTCAGAGAGTGATGCTAATTGCTCCAGAAGCACAAAATATGTATCGAATCTTGTAAAGCAGGGTTGCCCAAAACATGGCCCGCAGGCCACATTTGGCCCACGAAGCTGTTTTGTGTAGCCTGCAAGGTCATTTTCGAGGTTGAATTCCTCATGGAAAGGCGGACCATTTTGTTGCAAATAAAAACCGTGCCGATTTAAACGAAAGCCTCTTTCTGTTTGGTTTTCCCAAAATCAGTTTGGATTTGCGGCAAAGACCTTTTTTTTTTTATTATATAGGTCTTCACCTACTTTTGAGGACATATTCCTGAAATACTGGCCAAAGTGAGGTCCGATTTTGTACATAAAACTTGCAATTAATAGAAATTTAACCTTGCTAAAAATGCATGTTGCCCGCAATAACTTTTCTCTCGTAAATGTGGTCCGTACAAATGAAAAGGCTGGACAGTCCTGTTGTAAAGGATTTCCTTGGCAAGCCATTAGAAAAAAACAGTAACTCTGAACTCCGAAGTCGTTCGTTTACCACCACATGATGACTTTATAAATGGAATTTTTTAACACCCCGGTTCCTTTAAGTGTGAGTGTTGAGAGTATTTTTTTTGTTTGGTATAAAGACGTTCTTTGCCCGAAAGAGGTTAAGCGATGCATATTTTTAAATCGTTGTGTTTTTTAAAAATCAATAGTCTTTTGTTTATTAATTTGGTAGCGTACATAGTTTGTTTTGAATATTGCTTTTGTTCTGTAGCCTAGCACAGTTTCAGCAGGGAGTCAATTTGAATTATACTTTTCAAAACGTCAAACTTGCGCTTGCGGTGCAATTATTTTTTTGGGCTTGCGGAAACGCTTACGGCGCAAGATTTTCAGAGTAGTTGAGCGTGCGCGCAACTTTATGACTTGCGCTGCCCACCTCTGATAACCTCTTGCCTTTAGCGAGTATTTCGTTTTGTAGCGCTTCTTAAAAAATCTCGTTATGAATGCGAGCGAGGAAATTTCTGTCATGTGGGCCCTAAAGACTAACTCCCACCAAATTTGCGCTTTCTACGACCTTCCGTGTGTTTTCTGCAGTGTCGTTGTCAAAACAAAGTAAAGGGTCAGAAATATAAATTAGCAGCTTTTCAAGTAAATTTAAGGCAATTTTCCAGAAGTAAATGTTGTGTCACAATACTGGGTAAATGGCAACACTGAAGTAAGTGGAAAATTGTTAACTTTGAACTGCAACATCTTGAAAACGGGTAGGCGTAAAAACTTCAAATTGGATGAGAATGCATTTCAAGCTTTTTTCAACATTCTGGTGAATTAAAGCAATAAGCAGCAACTCTGCTGGATTCAACATTTTTATTAAAGCAAAACTTATCGAACGTTTTCGGCTTAAAACAATCAAGCTCTCATTAGTATATTATAAACAATAATACATAAACATCTGCAAAGGAAAATAGAAGGATTACGGCAACACAAAATTACGCATTACTGATTACTAACGTACATTATATGAAGAAATACTTAAAATTATTATCTAACAAAACAAAAACTGGGTGATGGAGCAGGGCTAATTTTGAAGATGCTCCAGCTCCTGCTCCGGAGCTCTTCGTTATCCTGTCATTGCTCCGGCTTCAGCTCTGGAGCTGATTAAAAAGAGCTGCTCCGCTCCGGTTCCAGCTCCAGGATTATTCAGACTGGTACAGAGTTTTAGTTTTACGTTGTCATTATAGCCCAGCTACAGTTTTCTCAATCAAAAAAAATTTCAAAATAGTCATTGCTCAAAAACACAACAACCAAAACATAGGCGTAGCCAAGATTTTTTATTGGTGTGGGGGCAAACCACAAATCACATGCAATGACGTCATCAGAAATTTTCGAAAGAGGAACTTTTTGTAGAACAAAGATATCGCAGAATGGAAGACCATTAGCCGTGGTCTGGTTTACCAAAGTTAAGGAAGAAAATATCTCAATTGGGAGATGTGTTGAGTAAAGCAATTTAACTCAAACGTATCACAGATGGGGGTCTGGAGGCGAAGCCCCCGGAAGCTAGGCGATTGATTGATGATTGATTGATTGATTGGTGCATCTTTATCCTCCTATCACGAGTAAGCGACGGTGCGCTATGCTTTGGACGAATCCGCACCCGCTTAGGAGTTGACCATTTTCCAAGCTTTCCTGTTAACGTTTTGACTTCTTCCAACGTAAATTTGTTGCTTATTCGAAGCCACCAAGCAGAGATAATTATCGTAGAGCGTCTTATCCAAGGACGCAACAACGTGACCAGGGTGCGGGTTGAACTCATGATCCTGCGATCAGAGTCGTCGTAAAAACGACACCTTTACCCATTCGGCCTCGCTGCCGATTGTTTTGAACAACAAGGTATTTCAATGCCATTGGATCTCATTCCGCATGTGTTCAGAGCCATTTCAAAGAACTAGATTTAAACATTTGAAAGCCAATTTAAACATTTGAAAGCCAATTGAAAAATTAAATTGTTCGCTGTTCAATCTTCCATTTACTTACAATTTAAGTTCATAACACGTTTAAAATCTTGTATTTTGGGGTTAAATTTTGTTCGTGATTTGCCCCAAGTAGGAGGAAGTAAGGTACATTGCCTCTTGCAATATTTTAGCACAGGCGCGTAGCCAGGATTTGGAAAGGGGGGGGGGCTTTTTTTGAAAGAGTGAGACAACTGTAAGCAACCTTGACCCGAATTTTCATTGCTGTCGAATCAGATTCAAACGGTTTATCCGAAATTGAGACGGATTTTTTGGCCAAAATCGGAAATTGAGACGGTTTTTTCGCCCAGAAACAGGTGATCTCAAAAAAAAAAAAAAAAGGTCTCCACCGAAATTGAGACGGATTTTTCGGCCGAAATCGGAAATTGAAACGGTTCTTCCGCCCACAAACAGATGATCTCTGAAAAAAAGGTCTTCACCGAAATTGAGACGGATTTTTTGGCCAAAATCAGAAATTAAAACGGTTTTTCCGCCCAAAAACAGGTGATCTCAAAAAAAAAAAAAGATCTTCACCAAAATTGAGACGGATTTTTCGGCCAAAATCAGAAATTCAAACGGTTCTTCCTCCCGAATCACGGCAACTCCTTCACAACTTCCTCACCAAATCCCCTCGGGGGGGGGCTGTTTTCATTTTTGAGCAAAAATCAGCCTCAAAAGCACTAAAAATGTGCGATTTTGCATACTTTTCAGGCCAATTGGGGGGGCTCGAGACCCCCCGCCCCCCCCCTTGGCTACGCTAGAGTTTTAGCTGTAAATAATAAAATACTTCACTCGAGGATATTTCTAAGAGATTTTTGCTTTGTGATGTCATGAAAATAACCAGTTGTAGAAGTAAATTCAAATTCAATAATTTGTTCAATGAGCATTTCTCACAGCTACTTGTTTTTTTAAAAGTATATTGTCGCGTAAAAGCTGGCATGGTGGAGGTAGAATGTTATTGAAAAATATTACAGTAGATGATTACGCTTACTAACCATGTTTATTGACCGGGACAGATTTACATTGCATAGAGCCCCAGGCACTTTGGAGATTTTCGCAAAATCTTCTTGCCAAACATAGGCGTAGCCAGGGGGGGGCAAGGGGCCCGGGCCCCCCCAGTTGAAATGCTAACAATCATAAAATTGTCACAAAAAAGACTATTGTTTCTTCAGTTTCAGTTTCTTTTAGCATCTTCGCGTATAACAGTACACGTGTACAACAGTAATTAACAATAATATTGATCCAGGGGGCCCCGGCCCCCTCAATTTAATTTTTTTCAACCAGTTTTAATGGGCCCCCTATAAGAATACTTAAATAGCCCCCAATTTAAATGGGCCCCCAACAATGATGTTGATCCGGGGGTCCCGGGCCCCCTCAATTAAATTTTTGCGAATCAGTTTAAATGGGCCTTCTACAATAATATTTAAATGGCCCTCAATTTAAATGGGCCCCCAACAATATTATTGATCCAAGGGGTCCGGACCCCTTAGTTTAATTTTTGCCAACCAATTTAAATAGCCCCCCTGCAATAATATTTAAATGGCCCCCTATTTAAATGGGCCCCCAACAACAATATTGATCTAGGAAGCCCGGGCCACCTCAATTGAAGTTTTGCCAAACAATTTAAATGAGCCTCTTACAATATTATTGATCCTGGGGGACCGGGCCCCCTCAATTTAATGTTTGCCAACCAATTTAAACGAGCCCCCCTGCAATAACATTTAAATGGCCCCCAATTTAAATGGAGCCCCAACAACAATATTGTTCCAGGGGGCCCGGACCCCCTCAATTTAATTTTTGCCAACCAATTTAAATGGGCCTCTTACAATAATATTTAAATGACCCCCAACAACAATATTGTTCCAGGGGTCCCGGGCCCCTTCAATTTAATGTTTGCCAACCAATTTAAACGTATAATCCGAGTGAAATTAAGTGTTTTTATTCTAAAAGTTGCTAACTGAGGCTCTCATCTAACCTTTTTTATGAACGTAATGCAATAACCAGGGCTGGATTTAACATATGGCACAGTGCCAGGGGCCCCGCGCTCAGATAAGACTTTTTTTGGTCTTCACCTGTGTTTGATAGAAAAATATTGCAAAAATCCCAAAGTGCCAGGGGCCCAACTCAATGTAAATCTGGCCCAGGCAATAACATGGTTTGAAGGCGTAACTATCTATTATACATTTTTCAACAACTATTCACCTCCACCTCGCCAGTTTTTATGCAACAAAATACTTTTGAAAAAAATTAGCTACGGTAAGGGGAATGCTCATTGAACAAATTTTTGAATTGAGAGGGCCTGGGCCCCTTGGCCGTATGTCTACTCCTATAACTGGCTGTTTTCATGACAAAACAATCACCTCTAAGAAAAATATTCAACTGGATTAATATTGCAGAAGGCAGAGTGCTTTACTTCCCCCTACCTAAACCAAATCACTTACAAAATTTAACCCCAAAATGCAAGATTTTAAACGTGTTTTGGACTTTAATTGCAAGCAAAAGGAGGACTGAACAATTTAATTTTTTCAATTGGTTTTCAAATGTTAAAAATCTAGTGCTTTCAAATGGCTCTGAATACGTGCAAAATGTGATCCAATGGCATTAAAATAGCTTCTTTTTCCAAAAAATTACGAAAAATTGCCCAGCGGCTGGAGGCTTCGCTCCCACACCCCTGTCTGTTATACGTTTGAATTACAATACACTTTTTTACTCAACACACTTCTCTCAATTTCCACATTTTCGCATTTTAACTATTGATTTAAGCCCTCTTCCTTGAACGAGTTCCAAATAACTTTCCAACACCAGGCCACGGCGTCTGATCTTCCATTCTACGACATCTTTGCCCCCACAAAAAATCCTCTTTCGAAGTTTCTGATGACGTCATTGCATGTGATTTGTGGTTTGGGCCTCCCCAATCAAAAATCCTGGCTACGCCTGCGTTGCCAAATATAGGTAAAGGCCAAAAAAGAAAAGTCTCATCATCTGAGCGTGGGGCCTCTGGCACTGTGCCATATTGTAAACCCGCCCTTGGCTATTGCACTACGTTCATAAAAAGGTTAGATGAGGGACTGAGATAGTAACTTTTGGAACAAAAACCCTTAATTTTAGCAGAGTTACACATATGAATTAGCTGGCAAAAATTGAATTGAGGGGGCCCTGGCCAGAGTTGTAAGTCGGCCCGGGCTTTTCGGGTCGCGTTAAGGTTCGGGTCTAAAGTTGACAAAAAGTTCGAGCTTAATTCGGGCCTGAGACGTACTTTTTTTTCTTACGTGCACAGAAATATAATCAAAATAACTTGGCAACATTACTAAATTTTTCAGACCTAACTTAACTTTCGGATTTTTTTCGTGCATGATTTGGGCTTCAAATTGGTTTTCGGGTTCGGGCCGATTTCGGGCTTATATTTTCGGGTTCGGGCCGGGTTCGGACCTAAACTGGCCGGCCAGTTTATAACTCTGGTCCGGGCCCCATGGTCGTCAATCTTATTCTTAAAGGCGGTGATTTATCCAGCCAATTTCGGTGGTTTTCTATAGCTAAAATTGAACTAAAATTTTTGATAGTTTTTGTTTTAATTTTGGGACTGCGATTGCAAAGATATTCAACAAATACAAAAGATATCCCCCGAAAAAAGTTTTTGGAAACACTGAGTTTTGTTCTTTCCGCCAAAACCACAGTTCGCTAAACTATTAGGCCTACTGTGGTTTTAGCGGGAAGAACAAAGCTCAGAGTTTCCAAAAACTTTTTTCGGGGATATCTTTTTGTATTTGTTGAATATCTTTGCAACTGCAGCCCCAAAATCAAAACAAAAAATATCCAAAACTATATTTCAATTTTAGCTATGGTAAACCACCGGAATTGGCTGTATTATTCACCGCCTTCAATTATTGTTGTACGCGTGTATGTTGTACACGAAAAAAGCAAAAAGAAACTGACTGTGAAGAAACAATTAGGCTCTTTTGTCACATTTTTATCATTGACGGTATTTCAATTGGGGAGAGGGGGCCAAGCCCCCTGGCTACGCCTATAAACCAAAATGCTGCTCACAATTTAATGACCTGTAGGAACTAAGCGGTAGCTAATGCTAGAGTAAAGAGTAATTAAATATTACGAGAGTTAAATGCGGGCATAAAGGCAAAGCTTTTTTTACAGATCACCCATCCATTCGGACAAAAAAATCTTTTGATCGCAACAGCTTTTGATGAAAGAACAACAATCAATCTTATTAGCTGTAGCACAAATGGTTACAATTAGAATAGTTGATTTTAGTATTATCGAACAAAAGCTCTTTTTAAACTTTTTACAAGGCCATTTTTTGACTTTGCATTTTGTAGTTACACTCAAATTAAAAACAGTGATAAAGAGAAGTAATAGGCAACTAAAAAGATCTTGGAGCTGGGAGCTACTCTACAGTAACGTTGCTCCGGCTCCAACTCCATCTAAATTTAAATGTGAGCTCCATCTCTGGAAAAGTGGACTGCTCCGGGCTCCGGCTCGAACACCCTGAATAAAAATGCCTTTCCATTTTTGGAGCAAAGCAATCACATCAAAATTGCAGTCAAGCAAGCAACAGCACAAGTTTTTTAGTGTGAATATAGGTGGCGAAACCGGGGAGGCCCCAGCCTCCCTACTTTTTTTATGGAGGGGCCCTGGGGGGCCCTAATTTACGTGATTTTTTTCTAAAATAACTCTGCTGAAAAATGTTTTTGCAGCTTAATATCATAGATGTCGAAACCAGAAGCCGGATAATGCAGACTCACACTTCCTAACGGGGTGGGAAGGCATTGGACTATATGCATTGACTTTTAAGACGATGGCTCAAAATAATTTTTGTAGCGTAATTTCTCCTCTTGAGCTTAACACGGGATCGATTCCATTTCCAATTGTGATGCTCGTGTTAAGAGTACGATACTTTCGGTTGAAGTTTAATACCTGTGCGCAGGGGTGCCGAAACCCGGGGGGGATGGGGGATATATCCCCCCCAACAATTTGACTGCATCTCCCCCAATAAATTGACTATGGTCTACATTTGCATCCCCCCCAATAGTTTTACTCAGAGGTAGGCAGCGCAAGTCACAATAATTGCGCCGCCAGCGCACGCTCAACTACTCTAAAATTCTTGCGGTGCAAGCGTTTCCGCAATCCCAAAAAAATAATTGCGCTGCAAGCGCAACCGCAAGCGCAAGTGTAGCATTTTAAAAACATAAATTTGATTGACTCACTACTCAAACTGCACTATAGATTACGGTACGAAACAAATATTCGAAACAAATTTTGCACAACACCAATTAGTGAACAAAAAAAAGAATATCATTAATTTCCTTTAAAAAATATAAGCATTTGAAAATGCGCTGCAACGCTCAACTCCACTCATTTTGGGCAAAAAACAATCAAAAATGACGCTCAACAACCGCATGTAAAGGAATTGGGGTTTTAATTTCCACCAATAAAGTTTTCATGCCGTGGTAAGCGAACGACTTCGAAGTCACTGTCTTTTTCTAATGGCTTGTCAAAGAAATCGATTACCAGCTTGGTCGTTCGTTAGGGGCCCTGAAGCCCCCCGGTCGTCAGTTAGGGGCTCCGGACCCCCTGGTTGTCAGTTAGGGGCCCAAACGCTTCCTGGTTGTCAGTTAGGGTCCCCCTGGTTGTTACTAGTTACGGGCTCTGGGGCCCTTGGTCGTCAATTAGGAACCCCAGAGCCCCCTGTTCGTCAGTTAGAGGCCCCGGAGCCCTCGTTTGTCAGTTAGGGGCCCCCTGCCCCCCTGATGATTCATTCAGCTACTGTACTAATCCTGAACCAATAGCCCAAATACTGGTTTATCATGTGCTCTGCATGCTGTCGTAAACTACTACACTCATATTTAACTGTCTAACTTGGTAAGAACAACTTTGCTGCCTCCCAACGTAAGCCAATATATGGGTATTCAATATTGCGTAAACTACCGATAGCTTACTAATCCGTAAACCTGGAACCCTCTAATTATCTGCTACTACGTAGGCTATTCTGTCATTGCAACTTTGTATAGCCTAGTCTTCCAACTCTACCACATACCAGATAGGCTACAGACATATAGGATAGATGCCATGATCTGCTGACGAATAGGCTACACTGAACTAACTCTGTCACTCTGAAACGCATGCGCATGTGTAGTAGAAACTGTTATCTAGCCTTGGGCTTGTACCAAAAGGACCACAAGCCTACTGCATACAGGGTGGGTATGTGGCTAGGCTATGTGCCTCTGCTCTGATGATTGATTCCACAAACCTGTTTCATCTACATTTATTTTGTCTGCCTTTGTTTCATTTCCTCACCAAACGTCCTAAACTTTTCTAGCCAAGCCGACCAAAATCAAAATCTTTCTGTTGGTGTTGCAGCGTCAGCTCCAACGTATCCACAAACATAGGCGTAGCCAAGGAGGGGCCCGGCCCCCCCCCAATTAAAATACCCCCGTTGATAAAAATTTATGACAACATAGACTAGCGATGTTTAGTTACAGTTTTTTTCAGTAATTACGCCCGTAACAGTAATTAACAATAATGATAATGACAACGAGAGAGCCCCTAACTAACAACCAGGGGGCCCCGGGGGCCCCTAACTGACAAGCAGGGGGCCCCCAACTGACGACCAGGGGCCCCCAGGGCACTAACTACCAACCAGGCGTCTCGGGCCAACAACCAGGGGGCCCGGGGCCCCTAACCGACAACCAGGGAGCCCTTAAGGGACAAAGAGGGGGCCCCTAACTAACAATCAGGGGGCCCCAGCGCCCTAACTATCAACCAGGGGGTCCCAACCAACTACTAGGGTGACTCTAATCGACAACCAGGGGACCCCAGGGCCCCTAACTGACAAACAGAGACCCTAAGGGCCCTAACTGACGATCAGGGGCCTCCAGGGCCCTAACTAACAATCATGGGGCCCCAGGCCCCTAACCGACAACCAGGATGGCTCTAACTAACGACCAGGGGGCCCCAGATTCCAAATCGACAACCAGGGAGCCCCGATGCCCCTGACTGACATACAGGGGGCCCCCGAGGCTCCTAACTGACGATCAGGGGCCCCCAGGGCCCTAACAAACAACCAGGGGGCCCCAAACCGACAACCAGGAGGCCCGGGGCCCCTAACTAACAACCAGGAAGCCCCAGAATCCTAATCGACAACCAGGGGTCCCCGGGGCCCCTGACTGACATACAGGGGGCTCCGGGGCTCCTAACTGACGATCAGGGGCCCCCAGGGCCCTAACTAACAACCAGGTGGCCACGGGGCCCCAAACCGACAACCACGAGGCCCGGGGCCTCTAACTAACAACCAGGAGGCCCCAGGTTTCTAATCGACAACCAGGGGTCCCAGGGCCCCTAACTGACAACCAGGGGACCCCAGGCCCCCTAATTTACAACCAGGGAGCCCTGGGGTCCCTAACTGACAACCAGAGGGCCCCTAAGCCCCTAGCTGATGACCAAGGGGCTCCTGACTGACGACCAAGGTTCCCGGCCCGGGGCCCCTTAATTCAAATTTTTTACAATTTATATGCAAAACCTATGAGAAATCTAAGAGTTTTGTCCTAAAAGTTGCAACCCCAGGCCCTCGTTTAACGTTATTATGAACTTAATTCTATAACACAGGCGGTAATGCAAACCCTCCAATTGAAATACTACCAATGATAAATACAATGAGAGCATAGCCAGTATGTTGTTGTTGTCTGGAGTTGCAATTTCTTTAATTTGGGATTTACGCGTACAAAAGTAAGTAATAATAACAACGACCACGTGTCCTTGTCATAATAATATCATGCAATTTTTGGAGGTTTCAAAAAACTGTCAAATGAATTGACTCGAGTCCTCCACGTTTAGGAAAAAAAGGTATTTTAATTTTGCTTTAAATGTTTTTTTTTTAAGCAAGGACTTATGGGTGCGATCTTATTTCAAAATCATAGGCGTAGCCAGGGGGTGGCACAGGGGGCCCCCGGACCCCTCAATCAAAATGCCGCCAATGTCAAAAATTTGACAAAAAAGCCTTCTTTCTTCATTTTCAGTTTCTTTTAGCATCGTAACGTACAACAGTAATAAACAATGAATAATGTTGACGACCAGAGGGCTGGGCGCACCCCCTTAATTCAATTTTTTCCAACCAATTTCATCGTATAACCAGAGTGAAATCATGGGTTTTGTCCTAGAAATTGCTACCTCAGGCTCTCATCTAACCCTTTTGTGAACGTAATGCAATAACCAGCCCGGTATTTGCCATGTGGCGCAGTGCCAACGCCCCGCGCTCAGATAGTAGAACTTTTTTTGGTATTCACTTATATTTGGCAGGAAGATGTTGCAAAAATCCCCTAAGTGCCAAAGGGCCCGTGCAATGTAAATCCGGTCCGGGACGGGAATAACATGTTTAGCAAGCGTAACATTTATTGTACCATTTTTCAATAACGATTCACCTCCACTTCGCCAGTTTTTACGCACAAAGAACTTAAAAATACAAAGCTAGGAAAATGCTCATTGAACAAATTGTTGAGTTTCAATGGAGGGGTCCTGGGCCCCTCGGCTGTACATGAACTCCTGTAACTGGTTATTTTCCTGACAAAACAAAAATCTCTAAGGAAAATCTTCTAGTGAATTATTATTTACTGCTAAAATATTGCAGGAGACAATGTGCCTAACTTTCCCTACATGGATGGACCAAATCACTTACAATTAAAATTTTACACCATAATGCAAAATCCTCCTTTTACTTTCAATTAAAGTTCAAAACACGTTTAAAATTTTGCATTATGGTGTAAAATTTTAAACGTGTTTTGAACTTTAATTGCAAGTAAAAGGAGGATTGAACAATTAAATTTTTTCGATTGGTTTTCAAATGTTAAAAATCTAGTTCTTTCAAATGTTTCTGAACACGTACAAAATGCGATTCAATGGCATTAAAAATACATTTTTTTTCTAAAAAATTACAAAAGTCGCCCAGCGGCTGGGGGCTTTGCCCCCACACCCCCGTCTGTGATACGTTTGAGCACATTAGGTTACTCAACACGTATCCTAAGTCAAACGTTTGCACTTTCTAACTATTAATTTTTGCCCTCTCGCTTTACCAAAGTTCTGGTTAAGTACCAACAGGCTACGGCTTCAGATCTTCCATTCTACGATAACTTTGCCCCATAAAAACTTCCTCTTTTGAAAATTTTTGATGGCGTCATTACAAATGAGTTGTGGTTTGGGCCCTCCCAATCAAAAATCCTGGCTACGCTTATGTAACAATGTGATTCTTTTTCTTGCGAAAATGCCAATCTAGAATTATACTTCAACAAATTTCACCCTACAATGCTTGTGATTATCTTTGCTGGCAAGTTGTGCAATGAGCATCATTATCGGGCTATATGCCAAGTTTAATGTGTACATTTGCAGTGTGTTTACTAACAAATAAACAATGTAGCATTTTTGCTGTGACTAAATTTGCTACTGTTTTATTATGGATATTGGATAGGCCTAATATTATTGTAATAGTTTTTGATCATTAATTACGGCTTGGAATAATATTTGTGGGCGCACTTTTTAAAACGAACTGCGTTGTTCCGGTAACCTTTAGCGACATGCTGTATTTGCAGGAGCTAGTGCTAAAACAACGAAAATCGCTGTAAGTTTATAATTGCGCGTTATGCGCTGTAGGTGAAAAAACTAGATAGACTTTTGCCCCCCCTCCCCCCGCTTTCAAAATGGTTCCGCCATCGCTGAGTGTGAATAAACCAATTCAATCAGAATAACTATTGATGGGTTCGTCAAGGTGCAGTAAAATAAAGAGAAAATCATGTCAAATCAAGGTAAGAACTAACTTTATGATATTATAACGTACCACAAAATTTGGCAACTTAGAAAATACTAAGCAAAAATGAGGCACCTTTAGCATAAAGTTGCTTATTTAACTTAGGATTTGGTTTTTTAATCAAAAGTGCTTCTTGGATTTTAGTTTCGTACTCTGATTGGCATTTTTTTTTTAATCTGGAAAGAGCTTACGGTTTACTTTTTTCATCACGGCAAGTGGCAAATGCGCGTATGTGATCTTTTATAGCACTCTTACGTGGTCCAGCTAAAACCAAATTAATGTTCTTTTTGGGATACCTTGAAATGTTAATTTTCAAAGACCAAATGCCTTGCCACCCTAAATTATATGTTTGCTATACTGATGATCATAGGTGGGCAAGTTAATGCAAAACGTTAGCTTCGTTAACCACTAGTCCGTTAACAAACTTCACACCTCCGTTAACGTTAATTCGTTATTTTCAGCTTTAATTAACGGAAGTTAACAAAGTCCGTTAATTCGTTAACATTTTGCGTGTAATTTATATTTCTTTTTATTCACTCGCTTCTAGAACACGTATCGACGCTGTTGAGTTCATTGTAAGGAAATATTTATTGCTGTGGTTGCCTTTTTGTGTTTTGAAAGGTGCATTTTACAGTCTAATCTAGTTTCAAGATAAAAATAAGTTCAAATGCACTAACGAAGATGCGATTAGAAAATCTTTGGAAATTGTGAACAGCGATAATTAATAGACCTATGAGGCTGCAGGTTATTATTTGCCACTAAGAGAGCTCCTTTCTTCGCTTTCTTGTGTAAAACTTGAGCTAATACGCAAGAAGTGTTACAAGTGCAAACTGGTTTGTACCGGTACGATAAATGAATGGTGCAAGATAATAACGATAAAAAACCTTAACGGAAGTTAACAGAACTTAACGGAAGTTACTTTAGTCTGTTAACAGAACTTAACGGAAGTTAATTTAGTCCGTTAACAGGGCTATAGCTCCCCCATTGGCCTGAAGAGTATGCAAAATATCCCGTTTTTAGCACTTTTGAGGCCGATTTTTGCTTTGAAAACAAAAATACCCCCCCCCCAAAGGCGTTGGCGATGAGAATTGGTGAAGGACCTGATGTGATTTCGACAAAACCTGGGTTTCAGCTTGTCGAAAGATTTTTTTTTGGGGGGGGGGCGATCACCTTTGAATTTGGACGGAAAAACCGTCTCAATCTGATCAAAGATCGATTAAAATGTGGGCCTAGATCGTTTGATGTAGTTTCCAGCCTCCAAAACAGCCCCCAATGCAAATTCTTGGCTACGCACCTGCACCGAGCCAAGTTAATTTATTTAAGTGATTCGTTTTTTTTTCAGAGAAACTGACGTTCTTAAATCGTTATTCTTAGCAAACAATTATCCCGCACATTTCTTTGATAAAATACTGTGCAAATTTCTTGCGCTTTCATCCCATGATACTCAAAGAAATGAAAACAGTGATGAATGTGAGACTTGCTTTTTTAAAGCTCTGTATATAGGTCCTGCATACAAACAATTTATAAAAAAAGTCTCTCTAAATTTGTATATCGTGAATTTGGTTTGAAGTTAAGGGTAATTTACGATACATCCAAGATCAATCGCTACTTTCAGCTGAAAACAAAAACAACGCATGCTCTCTGCTCCAATGTCGTGTACCAGTTTCTATGTTCATGTGATACGAACCTTGCCTATACCTAGGCATACTACACGACATTTGGCTGCTAGAGCCTGCAAACATTTGGCTTTAGCTGGACCACGTAAGAGTGCTATAAAAGATCACATACGCGCATGTGCCACTTGCCGTGATGAAAAAAGTAAACCGTAAACTCTTTCCAGATAAAAAAAAAAATGCCAATCAGAGTACGAAACTAAAATCCAAGAAGCACTTTTGATTAAAAAACCAAATCCTAAGTTAAATAAGCAACTTTATGCTAAAGGTGCCTCATTTTTGCTTAGTATTTTCTAAGTTGCCAAATTTTGTGGTACGTTATAATATCATAAAGTTAGTTCTTACCTTGATTTGACATGATTTTCTCTTTATTTTACTGCACCTTGACGAACCCATCAATAGTTATTCTGATTGAATTGGTTTATTCTCACTAAAATCTTGTGCTGTAGCTTGCTTGACTGTAATTTTAATATTATTGTTTTGCTCCAACACTAGAAAGGCATTTTTATTTTGTTAGATAATAATTTTAAGTATTTCCTCATATAATATACGTTATTAGTCAGTCATACGTAATTTACGTAGCCGTGTAATCCTTCTATTTTCCTTTGCAAATGCTTATGTAGCATTGTTCGTAATATCCTGATGAGGGCTTAATTGTTTTAAGCCGAAAATGTTCGATATGGTTTGCTTTTTATAAAAATATTGAATCCAGCAAAATTGCTGCTTATTGCTTTAATATGGTATTGCAAATTCACCTCTTTGCCTAAATTATATTTTGGTGAATAGTAAAAAAACTTTACTCGAATGTCCCTGTAACTAACTTACCGTGGCGTAGGCAAAGTGTAACAGGAAACAAAGTGCGTATAAATCTCTTTGACATAAACTAAACGGGAGCTTGCGAGCCAGTTCTGTGAACGACCGACGCGTGTTGAATAAACTGATCTTTGAAAAAGCCTTTTATTTTCCCATAAAGTATCAATTCAAAAGTTTTTTCTCGGAATCCCAAACAGTATCTAAATGCTTTTATGACAACATAGTTACTAATTCTAATGAAAAAACATCCAACTAGCTCAAGTCATTTAAAAATTAATTAGAGTCGCACGTTTGAGGATTTCCAAGGAGTGGCACCCTCAAACTATGTCAAAATACCGGTATTTGTCTTGCAAATAACTATACCGACATAAAAACAATCTTTGTAGCTCAGTTGATTTTGGGGTTGTTCATTAAAATTGTTTACGTAGCTAATAGTAGCAAGATATCGAGAGCTCATGAGTCTACCGAGACAAATCGCGCAAGCGATTGCTCTTAAGTAAAACGTTGGGTTAGCGATCGACAGGTTGCTTACTACCGGTTCGATACGCAAACTAGTAATGTGTCGTAGAGTCCTTGAAAAAGACTCTTACTTGCTTATTCGCAATTGGAGAAAGTTAGTCTACCCGTTGTGGTGGCCCTAGTCTGACGAAAAAAATTTGCAAAAACAACCTAAAAAAAGGGTGCTATGATTTGGTGTGGTTAGACAGGCGCAGAACAGGAATAATTTATTTAGTGGATCAAGACAAAATGCGGCGTACTACATAAACTCAAATACATTTAGACTACCCATGTTCCACAGGAGGCTGCAAAGGGCCATTAAAGGTCTTCGCGTCAAGCAGCCACCCATACAGGCGTAGAGTGCCTGGTCCATACGCACGAACGATTTAGAGCTCCATAAATGGAGTTGACCAATCAGCCTGCTTGACGTCATCAATCTTATTGACACACCTATCTATGTTGCAAAGTAATATTTTACGAGCAAAGGTTATTGCAACTTTTGTGTATCTTTATTATTTACTTGCAGTTGATTTTTAACAAGGCTTAGATAAGTCAACTTCAGTTGCATGGTGACTGTGTTTGCGCGTAGTGTCGCTAATTTGGCAGAAATATTTTAAAATGAATTTTTACTTTTGTATAATTACAATTAGTTTTTTCGGAACTCTGCAATCGCCGTTGTCGTCAGGTAAACTTTTCTTGCAAGAACAATTTCATAACAACACGAAGCTCAATTTTGCTCAAAATTTAAAAATAAATTAAGAACAATGTCAGACCTCAGCATAAAAGAATAACTAAGAACAGTGGCTAGTATAATGCAGTTTTCAGTGATCAACAGAGTTTTCTTTGCTTTTTTTGTATTGCCTGTGTTGACTTATTTTACAGTGATCTTAATCTATGACAAAAACACAACTTTTAATCAAGCAAGAATAAATTTCGGTCACTCTTTCTGTAATAAAGTTAAGAACAAGTTAAGAACAAATGAGAATGAGAATTCAAGAACAGCTAGCTTCAACTCATAACTTACTGTTTGTTTAAAAAAATTTCAATATTGGAGTATAATTAGAGTAGGTAAATTTTTTATTCAAAGCGTGCAGTTTTAGTCCCGTAAAAGGCTTCAAAAAGTGTTCAGTGAAGCAGCAGAGTGTTAAATCATTAATTGTCTAGTCAAGAGTTAACGGTACATGAAGTTTAGTCAAAAATTAAGAATAATTAGAGTTGAAAATTTAGTTCAGTTTTATTTTTGGCGAACAAAGATACAAAATAATGATTACAAGGAAATGCAAAGTTGCTATTTGCCATAGGCTTCATTCAACCCCATTGCAGGCTGTTTCTCCTTAATGGGTTCGTCAAACAGGAAAGAAACTTATTCAAATAGAATCTATTTTATCCGCCTGTCGAACCCACTACGGGGAAACGACCTGTACTGTTTTTTTTTAATTTTTTAATTTTTAATTGAACTTTCTGTATCATTAACTGGCTCTGGTCTATGTCCATTGCGAGCACTTGAGAAACTAGGAAGAAAGAAACCAAGACAGTCAAGTCAAGAGTTAAGTTGTCAAAATTAGAACACTCATGCAAATGGAAAGGGGAAAAAAAAACAAGCAAACTGACTTCAACAAATTTACAAACGTCTCAAACTTATTCATTAAACACATATTTTTAGGCAACACTTTACGCATTTGCAGTTGTAGTAACCATAAGAAAGCCAAGTTATAGAATATCTTTGGTTGAGAACAATAATATTAAAAAAAACAATGCATCTGCAATGAATTGAAACGGAAAGAAATAGGGTTTTTCAATTTTTTTTTTTTCGTTTTCTATGAGCGCTTTTGCGCTTGACACAAATAAATAAATAAATAAATAAATAAATTCACATTGGCAAAGAGTAAACAGTAAGGCTGATAGGGTGCACTGAAATTATTTTAATGATATTTTACGTACCATAATCATTACCCAAGTTATTATAGTTTTGCTACTTTTTAGGACAAGTAGCACACAATTTTCATTGCAACTTCGACGAAAATTTCTGCAGCTTTTCAAGCGACCCCGAAGGTGCCCTAGAATGGGACAGACGACAAGGACCGACTTTCACAGATGACACTGGGCCAGAAAGTGATCACACAACCGGTGACCCTGATGCTGGTAAATCAAATCAAATATTTTATTATGTTAGCTGCATTTCGCCAAAGTGTGTGACGCGTTTGATGGTCCCATCTTCGTGGACAAAACAGCTTCTTTCGAAGAAATGTCGCAGCGGTAGCGATCCATTGGCAACACTGAGTCTGATTTGACCGGCCTGAAATTTGAACCTTAGACTTTTTTCTCCAGAGACCAACGCGTTACCACTGGACTAACTGCCCGGTGACCTTGAAGCTGATAAAATAAGATTTTTTACGACTGTAATGCATGCAAGACCACGGTGTCATATTGTACTCAGCCCCGGCGCTAGGATTGCGTGACTGGGGGGGGGGGGCATAAATAAATTTTTGGGAGGGCACGAAAAGTTTATTTGTTTGAATTCGTGAGTGTGGACCACACGAAGAAGGTGTTTTACGCGAATTTCGGCGAATTCTGAGGTGAGGACCAAAAAAGAGAAAAAAAAGGTCTCCGTCCCCAAACATACGTGAATTTTTATGAATTCTGAAGTGAAGCCACCAAAACAAACCGTGTTTATTGCGAAATCTTCGAAAAAACCGTTTTGCTCTCGAATTCTGGGGTGGCAACCAGTATTTTGAGAGTCTCAGGCCTCGAGTTGCACTCCAATACAACCGAGCCTGTTAATTTCTTCGAGCACAATCATCCTCGCTTGGGGGGGGGGGACAATTCTCGTTTGGGGGGCACACGCAGTGATTTGGGGGGCACGGCCCCGGAATGCCCCCGTGGCGCCGGGCCTGATTATACTTGCAAAATTGCGGTAAAATTGAGGTCTTGAGGACAACAAAAATAGTGAAATACTCACAGATAATATTGATCAACATGTTAACTTTAGGTTACTACTTCTACATGGATGTAACGGGAGCCAGGACTGGTGATTTTGCTCGAACTTTGACCTCAACTATCCTTGGAACTGCGCATCTTTGTTCAAACATTGTGTTTTATTATCACATGTACGGGGAAGATATTGGCTCCCTTAATTTGTACCTGGTATCTGAACCTCCTCCTTACGAATACGACAACCCAATATGGGGCCTGGCTGGTAACCAAGGAAATAAATGGAAACGAGCGGAGATCAACGTCACATTTCCATCGGATTACAAGGTAGAATGCATTTGATATTTAACTCGAACGTTGGCTGGTCACTTTTTTGGTGCTTTCAATTTCAAAAATTACTCTTCGTAATCCCTACAGTGAAGGTTTTTCATAATTTATCTTTTTTTGAGGTGGACAATGTGTCATGTGCATATTTTTAATGGTTGTATTTCATTTATAGTGTATTTTTATTTAACGTTGATTTGTTCTGCTTGTAATGGTGAAACATCTGTCAAGTAAAGAATTTTCAATTATTTTATCAGGTTTTATCGCACACTACCAATACCCTTAAAAGTTATGTCAGGGCAATATACAGTATGTGTAGCTCCAATTTTTTTTCGAAATATCTCCTCTAAAGAATTTTTTTTATATTCACTCTTTCGTGACCTAAGTTTCAAGTTCCGCCTAGCTGGAGAGCGTATGCGGTTGCGAGCTTGGTCTCTTGCCGTATCACGCAGAAATAACTTCTCAAAAAAATTCATAAGTACCCGTACAGCTGTACATGATTAAAATTTACTTCAAAGTTTGATCGTATTCTGCTGTGATGGCTAAGTCTTGAACATCTGTTTGCAGAAAACGAAGAGAAAGTGAAATTTATTTTTTTCTCTTACGACCACACGGCACGAAGTGAGCAAATCGGAATTTAAAAAAACAAAATGCAAACATGCTGAATCCGATGTACAGTAATAAGTAACTTGTAAGCAGCAAGAGAGGATTTTCGTTTTAACAGCGTGAAATTTTTTATTGGCCAAATTTAGCTTCACAGTATTTGCTTACGGAGACTAGATGGGAGTTTGCCAGCAAACCCAGTGAACGACCGACGCGTAGTTTATAATGCTGTGACGCTCAAAAGTACTTTTTGTCAACCGTGAAATCAGCAATTATTCAAAATATTTAATTTTGGAACCTTCATAAAAGTACAAATCAAGTCAAAAAATTATCATCGTTATCGTTAGTTTCCAGTAACCTTTTCCATAGTTTGTCTTGTCTAAACCTGTGAAGGTGATTAAACCTGAGTAACTAAACCTGATTAACTTGTACAATGCACATGCGTTATTTTATCGACAACATAGCGACTGATAATAATAAAAAAACAAAAAAACATCGTATTCAAGCGTAAGCCATTGGAACTATGTCAAAATATTTGTCTCTTAAACATCTGCTGGTATAAAAAAAAAAAATTAACGTCCTAGCTTGAGCCATTCAAAAAATTGATTTTGGGGGATCCATTTGAAGGGGTCCCAAGGAAAGTGGTACCCCAAACCATGTCAAAATATTTGTCTCCTAAATATCTATTGATATCAAAAAAAAACTGGCACCCTAAGTTAAACCAATAAAAAAAATTATGTTTGGGGGTCCATTTTGGGGGGGTCCCCGGGGGAGTGGTACCTCCAAACCATGTCAAAATTGTTATCTCTTAAGTGTCTACTGATATAAAAAAAAAACTGGCACCCTAGGTTAACCCATTAAAAAATTCATTTTTGGGGGTCCATTTGGGGGGTCCCCGGGGGGGTGGTACCCCAAACATGTCAAAATATTTATCTCTTAAATATCTACTGATATCAAAAAAAAACTGGCGCCCTAGGTTAAATCGTTAAAAAAATTTATTTTTGGGGGGTCCCCGAAGGGGTGGTACCCCCAAATTATGTTAAAATATTTGTCTCTTAAATATCTACTGATAACAGAAAAAACTGGCACCCTAGCTTGAGCCGTTCAAAAATTTGATTTTTTGGGGCCCCATTTTGGGGGGGTCCCCGGGGGGGTGGTACCCCCAAATCATGTCAAAATATTTTTCTCTTAAATATCTACTGATATCAAAGAAAAATGGCACCCTAGGTTAAATGGTAAAAAAACTTGCTTTTGGGGGGGTCCATTTGGGGGGGTCCCCGGGGGGGTGGTACCCCCAAATTATGTCAAAATATTTGTCTCTTAAATATCTACTGATATCAAAAAAAATGGCACCCTAGGTTAAATGGTAAAAAAACTTGCTTTTGGGGGGGTCCATTTGGGGGGGTCCCCGGGGGGGTGGTACCCCCAAATCATGTCAAAATATTTCTCTCTTAAATATCTACTGATATCAAAAAAAAATGGCACCCTAAGTTATATGGTTAAAAAAATTTGTTTTTGGGGGGGTCCATTTGGGGGGGTCCCCGGGGGGTGGTACCCCCAAATTATGTCAAAATATTTCTCTCTCAAATATCTACAGATAACAAAAAAAACTGGCACCCTAGCTTGAGCCGTTCAAAAATTTGATTTTTTGGGGGGGTTCCCAGGGGGGGTGGTACCCCCAAACCATGTCAAAATATTTCTCTCTTAAATATCTACTGATATCAAAAAAAAATGGCACCCTAGGTTAAATGGTTAAAAAATTTGTTTTTTGGGGGGGTCCATTTGGGGGGGTCCCCGGGGGGGTGGTACCCCCAAATTATGTCAAAATATTTGTCTCTCAAATATCTACTGATATCAAAAAAAAATGGCACCCTAGCTTGAGCCGTTCAAAAAATTGATTTTTTGGGGCCCCATTTTGGGGGGGTTCCCGGGGGGGTGGTACCCCCAAATCATGTCAAAATATTTCTCTCTTAAATATCTACTGATATCAAAAAAAAATGGCACCCTAGGTTATATGGTTAAAAAAATTTGTTTTTGGGGGGGGTCCATTTGGGGGGGTCCCCGGGGGGGTGGTACCCCCAAATTATGTCAAAATATTTGTCTCTCAAATATCTACTGATATCAAAAAAAAATGGCACCCTAGCTTGAGCCGTTCAAAAAATTGATTTTTTGGGGCCCCATTTTGGGGGGGTCCCCGGGGGGGGTGGTACCCCCAAATTATGTCAAAATATTTCTCTCTTAAATATCTACTGATATCAAAAAAAAATGGCACCCTAAGTTATATGGTTAAAAAAATTTGTTTTTGGGGGGGTCCATTTGGGGGGGTCCCCGGGGGGGTGGTACCCCCAAATTATGTCAAAATATTTGTCTCTCAAATATCTACTGATATCAAAAAAAACTGGCACCCTAGCTTGAGCCGTTCAAAAATTTGATTTTTTGGGGCCCCATTTTGGGGGGGTTCCCGGGGGAGTTGCCCCAAAAAAATTTCAGGAGACACATTTGCGTATGTACCTCAACAACTTCACACAAAAATTAGATTTCTATGTTTTGTGGTTTAGGAGAACTCGAGCGTACAAGATTTAGGAAGAAAAAAAAGGAAAAAAAAAGGAAAAAAAAGGAAAAAAAAGGAAAAAAAAAGGAAAAAAAAAGGAAAAAAAAAAGGAAAAAAATAAGAAAAAAACCTCATCGCGGCCGAAAGTGGGTTGGTAGGGATGAAAGGATATCTTAAGACATATAACCATGAGAAATATTTTTTGCCGTACTTAAGCCGTTTTTGACTTAGACCGCTTATTACGCCAAACTTTCGGGGCGGTTTTCGGGTCATAAACCCGAAGTCACGTGACCGATTGCCTCGAAATTTGGTACAAACATAAAACTCATTAATCTCAAACTGCTGTCAAAATTTCATGTAGTTAGACCAAACGGTTCTCGAGTTATAAGCAAAAGTCTGAAATCTCGCACTCATTAGTTAGAAAATGGCCGAGCAAAAACAAAGGAACACGCGACGCGAGCGTCGGTCGTTCCAATAATGCGCCTTCTCTGCATGAAATTTTGATCACAAAACTTTTTAAATGTTATTTTTTGATTGACTTATTTGTCGATTATAATATAAATTGGCATGGAGGTAATTTTTATTTTGATTGAAGCTGATTTTTACTGGCATTATTAAATTAATTGTTTGTTTCTGATTTATTTTATTCCGGAACATATAAACGTCATTAAAGGTGAAAAAATGTATTTTGTAATCGAAATTGCCAGTCTTTAAAATGCTCTCTTTAGCAAGTTGACATTCAAACTAAAACACAAGTTGAATATGTTAATGTTTAAGCGTTTTATGTTCCTTACTCTTTGCAGATGGTATTTTACGGGACTGCGATAAGAGGTGTGATTGAAAACAAAGGTGATATTGCTATTGATGATGTGACCGTAACAGTCGGCCAATGCGGTAAGTTTTTCCAGCTACTGCATTAATTGCACACCGCGCTTGTAGGGGGCAAAACAAGGAAACCAACCAACTAGACAATTGTAAGTGGCGACGAATAGAAAACACGTCAATAGTGGCTGATTCACAGATATGCATTACTTATTTTTGAGTGGTGGAAATGCTTTTTCGTTTTCTGCAAGTTTCCAGCACATCTTTGGGGTTCTGTAGCGCGATATTCCGCTACACCCAAAGGTGAAAATGAACCGGAACGGTCGGGAACATCGTTGCGGTTAAAGATTTGGTGCCGTAACGCTGTTCCTTTAAGAGTTCTAAAAAGCAAGATTTCAATATTTCGAACTGCAACCGAAAGCGATTGTCAGTTTTGTTTCACCTTTAATTACAGTAGACCAATGGTGATTATTTTTTCCTGGGAACCGAATTTTGCTCCTTTTTGAGGAAAACCACTTTGCACAGCGTTTCAGCAAGAAATTTCCTGGTGCAACTTTCCGGTAAAAGTATGAAACCACTTTCATCATACTGATCCCACCATATAGACGTAGCCAGGATATTTGATAGAGGGGGGGGTAAACCACAAATCACATGCAATGACGTCAACAGAAATTTTTGAAAGAGGACTTTTTTGTGGAGCAAAGATATCGTAGAATACAAGATAGAAGCCGTAGTCTGGTTTGGCACGTAGCCAGGATTTTGCTCAAAGGAGAGAAAGCTTAAACCCAAACTTAAAAAGTGCAAATGTCTCAATTGGAAGACGCGTAAAGTAAACTAGTGTAATTCAAATATATCACAGACGGGGGTCTGGGCAATTTTTTATAATTTTTTATAATTTTACAACGCTGGGCAATATTTTATAATTTTCTTTGGTAAAAAAGCTATTTAATACCATTGCATCACATTTCGCATGTGTTTAGAGCCATTTGTAATCTAGATTTTAAACATTTGAAAGCCAATTAGAAAAATTAAATTGGTCAGTCCTCTTTTTACTTGCAATTTAAGTCCAAAACACGTTTAAAATCTTACATTTTGGTGTTAAATTTTCAAAATGATTTGGGTCCAGCAGGGGAAAATAAGGCACATTGCCTAGTGCAATATTTTATCAGTAAATAATGATCCACTCGAAGATTTTCCTTACAGATTTTTGTTTTATCATGAAAATAACCAGTAATAGGTATACATGTACGACCAGATAGACCTTGCCCCCTTAATTCAAATTCAATAATTTGTTCAATGAGCATTTTCCCTATTTTTTTTTCAAAAGTATTTTGTCGCGCAAAAACTGGCGAGGTGGAGGTGGATTGTTATTGAAAAATGTGCAATAGATGGTTACGTCTACTAACCATGTTGTTGCCCGGGCCGGATTTACATTGCTCGGGGATCCTGGCGCTTTGAGAATTTTCGCAACATCTTTTTGCCAAATACAGGTGAAGACCAAAAAAAGTCTTACCATCTTAGCGCTGGGCCCTGGTACTGTGCCATATGGTAAATCCGGCCCTGGTTATTGCATTGCATTCATAAAAAGGTTAGATGATGGCCTGAGGTAGCAAACTTTTAGGATAAAAACCCTTAATTTCACTCGGGATATACATTCAAATAGGTTAGCAAAAATTGATTTGAGGGGGCCCGAGCCCCCTAGATCAATGTTATTGTTAATTACTGTTGTACGCGAAAATACTAAAGGAAACTGAAACTGAAGAAAGAATAGACTTTTTGTCACATTTTTATCATTAGTAGCATTTCAATTGGGGGGTGCCCCCGTGGCTATGCGTATGTATCGGCATGCTGTCATATACAAAAAAGAGCAGAGTTATTGCAACCAAACTTAATTGCTGATTGCTCTTTTCCGTTGCTTATAAACAGTAACGTTTGGGGTTGGATTTTATCGTTTTCTCGTTGAACCGAGATCTTGGGTTAATGCTCCAGTTGATTTAAAAGGTTTATTGTCGCAAAATCAAAATCGAGGTCATTAAATTTGGCTTTTTTATCACTTCGCAGTCAAAAGAAAACCTCAGAGTGACTGAAAAGCAACTAGGCAGTAGAAATTGCGTGTTGTTATTCTCACCGCTGAATTCCAGTCAAAACAACACTGATTGGAATTACATGTTTTTCAGTTTTCTTTAATGGTTTGCGTTATTTATGGTTTATGATGTAGCATTTTTGAAAATGGCCTCTTCCTTGACCATTCAGGAGCGAGGCAAAATTGCAGCACGTTATGAAGTGTGGAATTCAATTGTTGAGGTGCAGTGATGGCGGCGTACGTTGAAGGATAGGTATGCAACACAACTTTGGGAGACATTAAGAATTTGTCATGCAAAATTAATCAGCACAGGATTTGCAAACGACAAATGAAGAAGCAAGTGTCCATCCATAAGTCAAACTCCAAATAAGAGGCAAAGTGCGGGAAATGTTTGATCAGAGCCCGCACAAATCAACTATTCAAACAGCTCATGAAAATGGACTGACTGCTGAATTACACAAAAGAGAAAATGTACAAGACAAAGTCTCGCACTTTGGAAGATTTGAAAATAAGAATTCAACAAGTTTTGAATGCTATCTCTCTAAAGACAGTATTTTAAAAGTTGTTCGTGTTATCCATGGTCGTTTAATGAAGCTGGTTGAAGTCAATAAGTGCATACGTTGAAATATGAACATTTGATATTACTTTCAAAATTTAAGTGAAACTAAGTAATTTTACTTTCTCATATAATATTTAACATGCTTTGTTATACTTCATTAAATCAAAAGTCAAAATTTGGAATTTATTACAAATTTGTAATGCCTAGTTACTTTTCAACCACCTTGTAGAAAATAGTAGAAACAAATTTTACAGCTAGGTCAACTTACTAGTAGTATCTTTTGTAATTTACTCCGTCATTTTAGAACGGGTGGTTTGTGATCCGACATCCAGCTGGTGTCGCAACGGAGGAACTTGCCTTGACATTTCCAACAACTCTACTGAGGAGGACTATTACGTTTGCCAATGCGCTCCTGGCTGGGAAGGGGTGCACTGTGAGAGCGATATGGACGAGTGTGCGAGCGATCCTTGCCAAAACGGGGGAACATGCACTCATGGGGTGAATTCATATCAGTGCTTCTGCGATCTGGGATTTCACGGCGAAAACTGCGAATACTGTAAGCTTATTGATGTTAGAATAAAGGATAATTTTAAGCAAAGTCAGCAAGTGCTATTGGTCAGAAATCCACTGTCCAATCAGATGGCAGCGTTGGCGAGAGAGTAAAGCCGTTGTTTTTACGACAAACCTGATCGCATGATCTGTGTTCAACCCGTAGTCCCGCACCCTGGTCACGTTGTTGTGTCCTTGGATAAGACGCTTTACGATGATTATCTCTGTTTGGTGGCTTTGAACAAGCAAAACTCTTAAGCAGGTGAGGATTCCTCCAAACAAGAAGTAGTTACTGCAATGAAAAATGTGCAGATCATCCAATAGTTATTTAGCGTCTGACACTGTCCGGTGACAGGAGGATAAATGGTGCAGCGACCCTGCGTCATTTCAAAATCCTGTTAAGTTAATGGATATTTCGCTATGCGTATTATAACATAGGCTATATCGTTTTTTTGCTGTGTCCTTTTTTTGGTTTACTCTTGTTTATTCGTTGTGATAATTGTTTTGCAAAAGAAATAAAAAAACTACTACTACCAATGTTCCCTCTAATTTTTTGTAGTCTATGTGCGCAGAAATTTTGGTGTGTCTGCACTTTTTTGGAAATGATTACTATTTGTAATGTTAGTGCAGCAACCCATGTGCAACAATATGGCTCTGCTACAATGTGTCTGTGCGCAGTGAATTTATGCGTGTGCGCAGTTTTTGAAAGCTGTGTGCACGCGCACACGCACACAGCTTAGAGGGAACACTGATTAATACTACTAAATACTCACTATACAACAACAGCCATCAATATTTTGAAAAACGTTTCTCAAAACTTTTGTGAATAAAAACAGTAGTAAAGTAATGGCTAACTAGCTAGTTATAGCTAAACACGTTTTTCAATTTCCATCAACTTAATTAATATTTTTCATTTCAGTGGACCAGTGCATCGACACTAACTTGAACAGATGTGAAAATGGAGGTACTTGTGTTCCGGTTGGCGATGGTCTTAATTGTATGTGCGCTTCTGGTTACACCGGAGAGTTTTGCAACATGGAAATAGATGATTGTGCTTCTGAACCATGTCTCCATGGCAATTGCACGGACCTGCTGAATGACTACACCTGTGATTGTGCAGCCGGTATGATTCCACTAAGATTAACTGTAAGCATTTCACAGTCAGTTGTGAATAAGTGTTGATATGTGTAAATCATGGCGTGGTATAAATACAACGCACGGGAAAATACATATAAAATATATTTCACTATCGCTAAAAATATAATCACGTACTGCGTTATTCATTGCTTCAAAGCAATTTCAGCACTGCGGCTGTAGTGAAGAGTTTTTGAGCTTCCAAACTTAAAAACTCTTAACTGACTACACATCACTGCGCATGTAACTAGAATTCATAGATATCTGCACTCAACTGACGATCTCCAATAGAGTGAAACGGTTCCGTCTTGCTTGTTATTATTCTATATGTCACCGGACAGCGTCAGAAGCTAACTATTGGACAACCGCTCGATTTTCGTTAGATAACTTATTCGAATTCTTGTCCACTAAATTTCCTGCTTGTTCGAAGTAACCAAGCGGAGATAATCAACGTAAAGCGTCTTCTCCAAAGACGCAACAACATGATCACAAAGTGGGTTAAACTCAGAGCATGCGATCAGGGTCGTAATAAAAAACGACGCTTTTATTATCTCGGTCACGCTGCTGACAAATCGTTTATGTTTATAACGTGAGGTTTAAGTAAATGGGGAGTCTACAGTTTATCGTCACGAAATGCCAGAGAAAACCAAAGATGCGAGTAATCGTCTCAAAAACAAACAATTTTTTCTTTAACAGATTGGATTGGAAAGAATTGCCACATTAGCAGAGGAGGCTGCGAATTCGACTATGGATACGAAAACTGCGAGTACACTACAGTTCCTGCAATAGATTACTTATGGAAAATCAACTCGGGGTCGACACCTAGTTTTAACACCGGCCCTGCTGGGGATCATACTACTGGTGAAGGTTAGAATTATTTTGTTACGTTCTCCCCTTTAGTTACTTGAAAACAACATTGCCGAAAAAATGCAAGGTAAAGTATAAGGTAAACAGTACTTATAAGCTGGCAACACCGCCAATTAATTAGTTTGTATCGAAAGATGTTTTTGTGTAAGTTTTAGACTTCCTTCTTGTGAACGTGTCGTTCACTGGGGTAGACACCTTCTTTAGTGAACGAAAGGGCTTAGTTCCGGAGCCGGCAAATGTTTGCATTTATTTTGTCCATTCCAGATATTGTCTGTTCAAAGCTTTCTTGAATATTTCTGATTTTGTACTTGGGATTTTGTTCGATCCAGGATATTGTTTTTCAGGATTTTTACGTGTACGTTGATATGGTATGAAGCTGAGTTATTCATGCGTAGTAACACGAAATTGAGGCTCGTCCATTAGTTGTAATGTCGTTTTCATCATAACGCTACAAAAATTGGATATATATATTTATTTTAGGAATGTACATGTATGCTGATGCATCTAACGAAGTTGGAGAGGGATACAGAGGCTTGCTTTATTCTCCTTTTGTGACGTCAAAGGCAGTTGGAACCTGCTCGCTAATAACGTTTTGGTGAGTCACAAAGTGAGACGTTTGAAATTGTTGCAATTTAAGTGCAATATTAACATCTATTAATTGTGCACAAGGTAGCATAACGTTTGCAAATTTACAAATTTGAAGTGCTAAACGTTAAAACGGCAAACGTAAAACGTTCACAAATTATAGTTTAAGGTCTGTACTTATTTCAAGCATTACCAAATCTTAATAAAAAAACCTTGCCATCTTTACACTAATTCAAGCGAAATTGAAAATTTATCTTTATTCACCAAGTTGCCTTGGCCAGGATACAGCGGAGGGACCATTCGGTCCGAGTCAAGCTGCCACCTGCCCACTGTCTACCACACACGGCGGAGGCTTCACACTATTCCTTTTATTGCTGAACGTCAAGCAGGGAAGCTGTGTATACCAATTTTTATATTCTTTGATTTGACCCGACCAAGAATCGAACCCGAGTCTACCGTTTTAGTAGAAACGCTCTATCCACTCTATCAACAACATGAATCCGATGTTGTTTAAAGTTATTTTGTCACAATAATCTTTATATCCATAGATGGGCAAGTTAATGCAAAACGTTAGCTTCGTTAACCACTAGTCCGTTAACAAACTTCACACCTCCGTTAACGTTAATCCGTTATTTTCAGTTTTAATTAACGGAAGTTAATAAAGTCCGTTAATCTGTTAACATTTTGCGTGTAATTTACATTTCGTCTTATTCACTCGCTTCTAGAACACGTATTGACGCTGTTAAGCTGATTGTAAGAAAATATTTATTGCTGTGGTGGTCTTTTTGTGTTTTGAAAGTTACATTTTACAATCTAATCTAATTTCAAGATAAAAACAAGTTCAAATGCACAACGAAGGTGCAAGATATCAACGATAAAAACCTTAACGGAAGTTAAGAAAATTTAATGGAAGTTACTTTAGTCCGTTAACGGCACTTAACAGAAGTTAATCTAGTCCGTTAAGATGAAAAAACTTTTTAACGGATTAACGAGTTAATGAAAAAGTTAGCTTCGTTATTAACGGATTAACGGACTTGTGCCCACCTATGTTTATATCTAATCTTTCTTTATCTTTTCTAAAACTTTTCTAAAACCTTACCATTTCTTTTGAAAATACACGATTTAGTTAAACTCGTTTTTAAAATTTTTAGGTACCACATGAGAGGGAACACGGTCGGAACACTCAGCTTATACGCATCGGGAACAGGAAATGATGAACTTGAAACTAACCCAATCTGGAGTGTAACAGGAGAGCAAGGAGATGAATGGGTTGCTGGAAATGTGACGCTCAGTTCCACAGTCCCATACGCGGTACCGTAAAGCATATTATAGTTGTACAGGCGTGCATGCCAAAAAGTTTACATTATTTAGATTGAATAAAGTTAACTTTCCAGTAACATCTCCTGTTCAATCCAATTTTGGTAAAACCTCATATTTTGTCCAAATTGGGGTTGGGAATTTAAGAGTTTAGAGATTAAATCGACTTTATTTTACCCCTCAATCGCTGATTTGGACGCTAAAGAGAAGGTCGCAAAAATTGGATTGTCACGTAATGCACTGGAAGAATTAACATTATTAAGTCTATCTTGGAAAACTCAATATTATTATGTCTGTATTTTTCCGAGTTAAAATGCAATCAATGCATTAACGTACTGCTGCAGACGGCATTTTTGCTGCGATTCCATCACGTGTTAATTTTGATGATACTGTAATTTGTCAATATCACAAGTTCTTGTTAGAATTTTTCCACAATCCTTGTTAATCAATCTTGGTCGAGTGGATTGAGCGTCTGCTACTGAAATGGTAGACTCGGGTTCGATTCGTGGTCGGGTCAAACTAATGACTATAAAAATTGGTATTCATATCTTCTCTGCTTGACTCTTAGCCTGTAAAAGGACATTGGGAAGCCTCCACCGTGTGTCGTAGACAGGGAACACTAGACTGGTGACTCGAAGATCAAAAGATCCCTTTGCTGTCTCCTGTCCAAGACAAAATGTAATTACAGTACAATTTCAACAAAACTGCAAACCACGCCTGCTTGTGTTAACGTCTATAGGCGGGTTTACTACCTTCGCTGAAGCCATGGATATTTTCCTCTAGGTTGGCTGTTCAGTTTGCACTTTAGTGTTCATGAAAACAAATTGCCTGTTCCATAGATTTCAATTTTATTCTAGGACTGGTCAAATCGAATACAGTGTTACAAATTGTACTTGTTTTCACGGCAATATCTTTTTCGCAAGATGATGAGTAGCCTGTACCAGTGTACCAGCTACCATATGCAACAAGAGGGAGATGAGCCTAACAAACTTAATACTTCGTCGATTTTCAAAATATTTTTTGTTGCACTGAGTAGAAAGAATACTATTTTTCTGCAATCGGTAAAGATTTATTTTTTAGCTGGTGTTTGAAACCGTGACAATTCCGTTTCTCGTTTATGGAGGTGACATCGCTATTGATGACGTAGATATCATCCCTGATGCTTGCGGTAAGTTTGTTGCTCGGGTTTAGCATTTCAAATTTAATGATGTGATAATTGACTTAAAGTAAAAGCGAGTTGTTTTTGCGAGTTTGGAATGACAGAGTAATAAAATAAGAAAAACAGCTTGTTTAAAAAGAATTGAAACTTTATTCTAATTTGAAGCCAAACAGTTGTTGTAAATTTTTAACTATACAGATTAGCGTTCACGGGTAATCATTCCAGTGTAAGAAATATCTACTTGGAAGTGCAATAGAACCAGCTAACTAATATAGATTATTTTTGTTAACTCAATTGTAGGTATGTCAGAAAGAAACCGGACTTTGTGTACTCTAAGAGTAAAGTTCGCAATTTAGAAAAAACCTTAGTTAATCTTGAGATTTAGGCTTTGACAAGCAAAAAACTCCAGCTTAAAGGGACAACTGGATCTTCACGGAAAGGCTAGGCAAATAAGTGTCTTCAAGGGCATTTTTTGTCGTCTGTCTGATTTATTGACTTTGCTCTAACCAAGGGCGTCGGCAGAAAATTTTTCAGGAGGGGGCCAATAAGAATAGAGCCAGTATCAACTACTAAAAATGGAAGAATTTTTGAAATTGGGAAGGTTCAAGACAGAGTGTATGAAAATCCAGGGGGGGGCCATGGCTCCCCCTGCCCCCCCTTGCCGAAGCCCATGGCTCCAACCCCAGATATTGGTACTTTTTAGGAACACTGGGGACAAACATGATTCGATTAAGTTTTTGTCCACATTGTTTAAAAAGCAAAACTACGGTATCTTTAGAATTTTTGCAGTTAAATTACGGTAACCGTAGAATGATAAAAAATTATACATTATTACGATTGATACAAATTTTATTAATAGACTTCAGAATCTCTTAATTACTGGGGTTTTACAATTACAAGTGTAACATGCATATGTGGGTATATTTTGAAACGTATTATTTGATTTTTTTTGACGATTAATAAAGCACAGATGTTTGCCAACAATCGGCCTCAACTAATTTATGAATGCATCTCACAAGCTTTGGATACCGCTCATTAAAATTTCTTTACTTAAAACAAAAACAATAATGAATATGATTACGTAAACAATGTTTCTACCACGTCAAATCAATAAAATGGCAATAACAAACATAAAATTTTAGCTGCAAGTCAAAATAGACACTTAAAATCAATCATTTGCTTTATATGCCGTTGTGTAATAAATTCTTAAGCTGTATCATTGGTTTGAACCAAAAATTCTGCATTAAATCACACGAAAAATAATTACGACGTTTGAAACTCTGGACGCTGTTTTTTCGAAGCTTCTGCTTAGATGCTCTGTCAGGATTAAGTACTACCAGTGTTTGAAAGCTGCTATTAGTGTATGCAGATACTAGAAACAATTTTTTGCTAACTTGCGTTAAACTACGAAGCATTTAAAACGTTTTCAAATTTGAAAAGATGTACATGTTTAACGAATGTTTACAATCTTAAAAAATGTTTACAAATTTAAAAAAACACTTGCTTACTTACAAAATCTTTACCTACACAATTTTAACCCAATTTTACACGTGCTATTTGATAAACGCATTTTAAACGGTTGGGGGGGAGGCAAAAATGCCCCCTATTTAACTCCTAAACCAATAGTCATAGAAACACCAAATTTGATATGCGGGTTGGTGATCACTAAATTTTTTCAGAAAATTGGTTTTAAACTGATTACGTCTTATTGTGACATCACGGTCATATTTTCGAAAAATAACTTCATTTTTTCGATGGCGTCACTAGCGGTTCAAATTTTGTACATAGGTTTGTTTTTGATGCTAAATCATAAAATGCTTAAGTGAAACTAGTTGCGTAACAAAAACGTTTTATGATCGTTATTTCAGTTAAATTTTAGCCGAAAAATGCTCAGATTTCGGAAAGTGATTTTGGAAAACCTCAAGAATTGGGAAACTTTCCATAACCTTAGCAACTTCAAGTTTTCAAAGTCATTTGTAATACAATTTGACCCAAAGTCGAGTTCATTCAAAATAAAAATCTTTTTTTAAAGGAATTTATTACAAAAAAAAAGAAGGGGGCAAAAATGCCCCATCCTCTTCCGGTAAAATAGAACAAAGAAATGTTTGCGAACTCGAGCAAACGTTTCAAAGAAATGTTTAAAAGTAACTGAAAAAAAAGAACAAAAAAAGAAAACAACAACAAAGTGCAACAAACCAGATTTCTTTGCATATTTGGACTAGAGTGGCTGAGAACGTTTGTTACAACACAATTTTTGATTTTGTTCGGTCTCTTTCGAGATTCAAACAGTCGTTTTTTTTGTTTTTGTCCGTTTCAGTATTACGTTGTCTCAAGGTTTTAAATTTGTGTCGCACCTTTATAGTAGAGGAGCTAAGTCGAAAATCGTTCACTTCCGGAATAAAGTGTGAAATTTGGCACAAACCTTCCCCAGGGTGATTATAACGATTTTCGAAGGGGAGCCAAAAAATCGGGCTTGGGTAACTCCTACAAACGGCCCATAAAGTTATGCTCCAGCTCCACCTAGTGGTTAAAGAAAGTTTTGTTGTTCCAAAACAAGCTTACAGGACCAACTGGTGATTTTATGATTTTATTTTATTGTTTTTGCAATCTAAAATATTTTGGCACGTCATGACGTCAAAATCACCAGTTGGTCCTGTAAGCTTGTTTAATACAACAAAACTTTCTTTAACCACTAGGTGGAGCTGGAGCATAACTTTATGGGCCATTTGTAGGAGTTGCCCAAGCCCGATTTTTTGGCTCCCCTTCGGAAATCGTTATAATCACCCTGGGGAAGGTTTGTGCCAAATTTCACACTTTATTCCGGAAGTGAACGATTTTACCAAAATCCTGGCTTTAGCTCCTCTACTACTTGTTTCGCAGTTTTCAAAACCGAATAGCCTACACAAAAAAGAGTTCTTAATTGGAACGTTTTCTGCTAACTTTGCGCTGATTTTAATTTTTCGGATTCATGTTTGTTTGTAACAGGCGAGCAATGAAGGAGACCATAGCACATTGAATTATTTGCTTTAGAGTTTCAAACGTGTTCGGGAAAACCGTGTCAAAACGGAGGAACATGTTTTGATACCGGGGATGGTTCGTTCACGTGTGCATGTACTGAGTTGTGGACTGGAACAACGTGTACTGAAGGTGAGTGAACATTGGAACCCCAAATCTAAGGTTAAGTGATCTCTTCAATTGAAAAATGCGTGCATGAATGTTCCTCTCTTCTGTTTTACTTTCGTTGACTTAAAACCTTCCGAAGAAAAAGTCTCTCCCTATTGCACTCGCACTATCCACATGATCACCTGATTTGAATTTGACTTGAAGCAACATATCAACCTCATTGCACGTTAGAAACTTCTCGGTCAGAACTTCTCAGGTACCAATAATATTTTTTTTTCTTATTTCACGTATTAAGATAACAGAGGTGGAGTCGAGGACACAAGGCTCGAGGCCAAGACCAAGGACGCAAAAAACAATCCGAGGCCAAGGGCAAGGGCACAACTTCCGAAAACTCTCGAGGCCAAGGACCACGGACGCAACGCAGAATTGTTCTCAAAAAAAGATTTTCACTCATGAAATTCGCAAATTTCCAACAACATTCAAGCATTCTCCAAAAAATGAGGTCTTTTCCGACATTATTTTGCAAGTTCTCTGGCGTGCTCCAAGACGAAACCACTTTGTTCATAACATTGGCCCATTTTCAATAAGACAAAAAATAGTGCTGTCCTCGAGCCGAGAACAAGACATTTTCGAGGACTTGCAGGCTTGGAGGCCAAGGCCAAGGACTTCAAATTGTGTCCTCGAGAATTCCACCTTTGTAACATATAACTGAGCATGCGAAATCAGACAGAAACCATTTGCTTCAGCATTATAGTTATTATTGCGAAACGTGTTTATTTTGCTGTAATCAAATTTATGTTTTATTTTCGCACGTTGTTTTGTGTAATTAACCGTTATTTTGAGTTGATCAATCACATCCTTAGTTACTCTTGTGCACGCCAAAAATTGATTGCGTCATACTCATGTAATAATTGACCAGTCTTGCGAGTGTGGGACTGTGGGTAGCTTTTCAGTTTGGCTTCTGTGGTTGAGTAGAAGAGCACTTTTTAGGTTGCTGTGAACCGTTCATTATTTTAAACTCATTGAATTTTGACGAGCAAAATTTGAATTAAATTTTTGTTGCCTGCTCAGATTTTATCAATTTAAACATACTGTACATGTGATCAATTTTAATTTGCTAAGTACTGCCACGTCTGCGATCTCCACATTGTGCCAGAAACTGGGAGTCGACAAAGTATCAGCGAGAAATACCCATGTAGCTCCTCCCCTAGGTTCGGACTATAGCTTCCGAATTGGAACAGCGTTGCTCTAGTAGTTTCGTACAAAAAGCATCTAACGTGTAATAATGAGGTCGAAATTACTTAAAATAGATACTTCTAATTTTTACCACCGCTAAATTATATTTGTCGAATCACGCTAAAGCCACACTGCTTGTTATTCAGTACTCGCGCATCCTTCGACTAGGAAAAAGATACGTACAATTTTGGGGAAATCCTAATAAAAATGTAACATATGAAGGCATTAACCAGTGATGCATAGCAAATTTAAATTAATATGTAGCTGGAAACAACATATTACGCTACTATGTACCAGCAGTGGTGGGCAAGTTACTTTGTAAAAGTAACTAAGTTACAGTTACCATTTTGAAAAAGTAACTAGTTAGAATTACAATTACAGTTACTTTTTATAAATCTAATTACCAGTATGAATTAAGTATCGAAAATGTTGATTTTGTCCTTTGGCACCGGTACTAACTGATTTCTTTCTCTATTCATTTTCTAATTTTCGTGTGATGCTTCTGCACAAGCCGCTTATGGCTGCTGTTGCTGTTGCTATAACAAAAATACACAACGTAGCACATTGATTTTATTGCCCTTCAAGAAAGCAAGCATCTCAAAATGTTCATTGCTGAGACCAGAACGTTTGGGTTTCAAAATGTTTTTGCCCATGCTGAAAAGCAGTGCTGGGCACTTCCGCAAACCGGTCCGCAAGTTTACAAATCCGCAAATTGCGGACTCAAGGTTTAGGTTTGCGGATTTGCGAACCGCTTTCTTACCGCAAACATTTGCGGATTCGCGGTAAAAAAAATTGAAATCTACCAATTAACAACAACCAATTAACCGCAAATCCGCAAATTAACAACATCACTGAGATCGTTTCTGCAATTTCCAAAAAATCCGTTTTTACGATTCAATGTATCGGCAGATTTGGGTGGATGTATTTCTAAACTACAACACCCTCTCACCAAGTTCCTCTGTTACAGAACGATTATTTTCCAGAGGTGCTGCTATTCTTATAGCAAAATGAGTTGGCTTATGGTCAAGAAACTTCCAACGGCTTGTTTTTGTGAAGGAAAACTTAGACTTTTTGAAGTGGCAAAGGTTTGCACTGGACGACTTTGATGCCCAGCACGTTTACTAAATGAATAGGCTGCAGGCCTACCAACAATTTCAATCTTAGTTTTATCTTTTTAGTGTTTTTGTTTTTTGTTTTGTTGATCGTTTTTTTGGAAGGCATGCTTTAAATTATATGCGTTGCCGCTCAAGAAATTTCCAAAGATTTTTGGAAATTAATATTTCTGCCCGCTTTAGAATCCTGAAAAAAATTTCTGTACCCTGAATAATTTTGTGAGATTTGGTGATGTATACATAATGCAACACTTTGCCTTTTTAATTTTTGAAAGTATGTGTATTGTGCAAATGATGCGTCAAAATGCTTTGCCTATTATTTATTTAAGAAATGGCATAAATTTTCGAGTTGTTGGCGGTTTTCCTCCAAAATTTTCCAAAATTCACGAGCAAAGTTAATCGTATTGACAAACTTTTGGCGCGTAAATTACTATGGCACATTGATTTTGTAGATTTTTGGCACCACCAACAAACTGGCCACTGCCGAAACAAATTTTTAATTTAACAGTGGCTATTAATTGAATGTACATTACATACCGATAAGCGATAAGTAAGACTTAAAACCCAAACTTTCTATTTTTGGAATTACCTTAGCTGCTGAGTGCTGACTACTCAGCGCAAAAGAGAAGCATAAAATTTTAAATGAGAGCGAGTTTTCAAACAAAATTTATACCTGCACCCAATGGCGTATACGCAAAAAGTTTCCATGGGGGGCCTAAAGTTTCCTCGCACTGTGACGCCACAAATCAAAAATCAATATTATGGAGAGTGCCGAAGGCAAGACCATTGTAAGGTGATCCGCAGGGCATGCTCCGGAAAAAATTTGCAAAATTACATAAAAAATACGCTTTTATGGGCATTCTGGAAGCAAGTTTTAGTATAATGCTTTTACGAAACTTACTAGAAGAATGAAATCGTAAAATGAAAATGCTTCAAACACATGACATAATTAAAAAGCTAGTTCATTTGCGAAGGAAGAAATCAAACCAAAATAAAGATCGATTTATTTTTGCATTTACGCAGTAATAACGTACATTCTCTGAGAACTGCTCGGTTTTGCTTTATCGTGTTTCATTTTTAGGGTCTGAGGGGAACGCCATGGCACAGTGGCCTTCCTCTTAGGTACGCTAGAGTCTGCATCGTAAGTATATTGCATGCAATTTGAAAGATTTTGAAAGACTGCTCTTATCCAAAGTTCGACTAGAAGTTCAAGCGTTAGAATTTCGTGTGACCATTAATCAGGACTGTATTGCAACTGAAATAAAATAAACAAAGGAACTGAACTTTGGCTTATTCTTCTTACACGTAGCACATTTTCATCTTTGCAAAAGTTTGCCTTTATAAGATCTGAACACCTTTCAAACCAGTTTAAAAATTTTTTGCACCAGTACAGGAGCAAAAAAAAAACGCTAACTGCAATTGTCACTTTTGAAACTAAGTTATTTTAATCGTGATCTGCAAACTGCCATGCGTGATGAAGGGAGCAGGAAGTGATGTCGACAATAACCCCTCCCCCATCCATTCTGTCACTCAAGCAGTAAATAGCAGCCTATATGCCTGTAAAGTATCATTTTCAAGAACGCAAAAACACAAGTTCGTGCTTCTCAAGTTCTTACTTTTTCGCGACTCAATAAAGATGTGTGCATCTCTGTTTGTCCTATATGACAAACACATGTACTGTACAAGTGTGTAAATCAAATAAAGATTTTCAACTCAACGAGCATTCTGTTGTTAGAAGTTAGAACGAGCGACAAAAGTGACTGGCAGGTGAGGTTGCTCTCTTCCAAGTTTCTACTCCAGCCACCAGAGTCGCAGCCGTAATCCACCTCCGGTCGCAGTTTTGCTTAAACAAACCTGCGCACATTTCCTCTCGGCCCTGTTGCTGACATGTATATTATAACTTACAAAAGCAGAATATCAAATAAACCGAAGAAAACTTTCTGATGTTTATTACAGGCTGCAGCCGATATGGAAAATATCAAGCATTGTTATATTGCTATAGGTCTTCTCTATTTATCAAGCCAGGAAAAAAACAGCAAAGTTTGCGGTTCAAGTTTGCGGAAGTAAAAAGTCATTTGCGGTTGCAGAAGTGCAAAAAATTACCGCAAACGTTCTGCAAACTTGCGGATTTGCGGTTGCGGACCACCCATTGCTATTTTGCGGAAATTGCGGTTGCGGAATAGAGTTTAAATTTGCATTGCCCAACACTGCTGAAAAGCCTTTCAACTGCAGCGCTCTAGGGCAAAGAAGTATTGTACTGGACGAACAGTTTCTTTAACGCTGCATCAACAAAGGAATTATCATCTATCTTTTTCGCTGGTACTGCTGATAGAAATTCTTCTATGCGTTTTGCAGTATTTTTTTTTGATTCAAATTGGTTGAACAAACAACCAAAAAATTGATCGTTATTAACGGACTCACCATCATAGTCGCTTTCACCGTTAAGCCTGTTAGCCCCATTAGTGCACAATAGCACCTTTTAGCACGCTCCACAATAGCTCCTGTTATAGCACGTTAGCGCACAAAAAAAATCGGTAATCCGTAGCGCCAGCAGGAATTACGTAGAAGTGTTTCATTTAACCAAAATCTAACAATTAAAGAATCTTTTTAACAGGACTAAAACTAAAAGTAACTGTAACTAGTAACTTTTTAATGTCTCGAAATAGTAACTCTAGTTCCCACTTTCGTTACTTTTTTGAAAAAGTAACTAAGTTACAGTTACTAAAAAGTAACTAGTTACAGTAACTAGTTACTGCCCACCTCTCTGTACCAGGGATCAGCAATGCTAACTTTAACAGCAAACTCTTATAAGAATAAACATGATTATTTTGGTGGATGGTTCAAATCAAATCTTTTATTATCAAATCTTTTATTATACTCGCTGTATCACATTAGAGCTTGTAACGAGTTTGTGGGGCTTATTTCCGCGTCATTGCGCTTGAGGGCAACACGGCTCCGTTCGAAGAAATGTCGCAGCATAGACAACAATGTGTTCGATTTGACTAGCCCGAGATTTGCACCTCAGACCTCCTGCTCCAGAGATGAACGCGTTACCGCTCAACCAACCGGCCAGACGCTTAATAATTTTACGATTTTTTTTGTTGTTCACAGACTCGGATCTCTGCTTGAGTAACCCGTGCTTAAACGGGGGGACATGTCAAGACGGATATCAATCGTATACGTGTCATTGTGATAACGATTTCTTTGTTGGTAAACAATGCGAGTATTTGCTGGGAAGCTGTGACTTCGAAGATCCCACCTTGCCATTGTGCAGTTATCAAAATGACCAATATGGTAAGTATGTTCAATAAAATTGGTTAACAAAGTCTAAAAGTACATCTATTAGAGTGAGATTGATAAAACCGAGGTGCCCCAAGTCGAACCAGCAGGCCATTTGCGGCCCGCAAAGAAATTTAATCCGGTCCGAATGTGGTTTTGGTTCACTGCTGCGAAAGTTGTCTACTTGTGAGCGAGAGGTTCTGGCGTGGTGTCCTCACCGCTTATTCTTGGATCAGGATCTTTTTTGCTTGGCCTTCACTTTTTATGGGACGAGAACTGATTTCTGCTAAGAGGTGTTCTGTAGTTTTATCGTGCGATTTCAACGGGAATGTTGTGCAAACGAATCAAAATAAAGTGCGATAATTTACTTTGCTTCTAGTTCCTTTTATTTGTGCCTTTTTGATGGTTACGTGTCTTTTTTGTATTGGTTTTTGCAGTGGAGTTTGAGTGGACGTTTTGGTCAGGCGAAACACCCTCTGAATTGACCGGTCCCAGTGGCGACCACACGACTGGGTCTGGCCACTACCTGTATGCAGAGGCTTCCGATCGTGTTCAAGGAGACCGGGCAAGAATGTGGAGTCCTTTTGTTCCTGGAAGCGGTGGAGGTTGTAGCGAATTAAGTTTTTGGTAAGTTTTACTTGGGGTCTGTTGGCAATTTTTTAGACCATATTACTGAGACGAATCCTCAGAGAAAATAAAACTAACCGCAAATTCATTCTATTCGCTGTGTTTTGACCAATGCAACTTGGTAAATAAACATGGAATTATCTTTCTATTGTAGTTTTGTACCATGCTCTGGTTACTGCGTATGTGAACTACCACTACTTTTGAGGATGATGTTTTTTCAATTTTTTTTCAAGAAATTTAAGGTGATAAGCACCGTTTGAAACTTACTGAAAATCTTTTTAGGTACATAATGAAAGGAAACAATGTGGGGGAACTTGCTGTGCACATCGAAGTGGGAAACACTCCGTTACCCAGCCCGATTTGGACAAAGGTGGGAGACGATAGAAATGGATGGACGCAGTTTAAAATGAATATAAGGTAACAGCAGAGAACAAAAAACAAAAAAACAAAAATGACCTCACTATCCCTTCGCAGTCACTCTGACGCTACATTTTCTAGTAATAATTTGCTTTCTCTTCATCAGAGCTTGTTTTTCTGTGGCTCAGTACCAAAACTTAAAAACAAAACAGCATTCGCTATGTATCGTTTGTTTTAATTTTTCTCAAGATCCCAGCATTCCGCTGAGTCGCCAACTAAAACAAACCACTGCTAATTTCCTTTGTCATTGATAAGATATTCTCATTTTGGTGTGGATGGAAACTTAGTTTTTGAGCGTTTAAAGCTTTCAAAACTGAAGTAGCAAAATGTTTTGAATTTTCTAAAGGATTTTACCCTATACTCCTCATTTTCGTGTTATTTCCTATGATTTTGTTGAATCTGTATTTTCTTTTTGGAGAATGGTTTTGCAAACCAGTAATGATTCAAGCTTAAGTAGTTCTTTAAACTTTGAATGGTTTCTTTAAGTTGTAAACAAATTGCGGTACCTCCTCTTCAACATGAACTAAGGCTAATACCTGGGAGTGACTTCATTGTTGGGTCTGCAATTGGCGTTTTTTTCTTACCCTAGCCCAGGCCCAAGTGCTTTTCAAAGAAGTACCGTTTGCAAAACTACCTTTCGCTTCAGCGTTGGAGGGTTATGTAAACTAGGTGGTTATGTAACGTCAATTTTTGTGACAGTGTGCCTCTTGACTATCGTGTTGTGTTCGAAGCGATTATGCGTGACAAACCTTTGATTGATGAAGATAATCGGGGTGATATTGCAATTGATGACGTCATTATTCAAATGGACGTGGAATGTTGTAAGTAAATATTTGCATTGACATAACAGATACATAAAGCAACTTTAATGGTTTGCTGTTTGTTTGTTTTTTTTTCTTGTAAAAACACACCCTTATGATTATTGGAAATTGAGCAATATTCCGAGCTTTTTATGCCAGCACCGCGAAAGGTTTACTTTTCAGCTAAAATGAACACTAAGCTTCGTCTGCATTATTTCTATTCTTTTTTATTTTTATTTGCAAAATTTTGTTTTTTCCTTTTTTTTCTTGCAGGACTTAAGAATTATTATATATAAACCTCACCTGGTCCAGCGGTCAAAGTTTGCCATGCTTTTTATAGCTCTAGGTAAAATTTCTCATTTCATGTTTATCTTCAACCTTGATCGTGCTAATTACAGTAATAATTGAATTGAAATATTGCATAACTTACACAAAACAAATACTCTTTTTTTTTTGTTCTAACCTTTTATTTCCGCCGAGTTCCATACATTTATTGCGTTATAAAGAAAAAGAGAGCTACAAAAAGTATGGTTTTCCATTTCATTAGACACATGAAGACATTTTAATACGCATTAACAAATTCGAGCAAAAAAAATTTTTTTTAGCTTATGAGGCTTGCTTTGTCCAACCATGTCAGAATGGGGGCACTTGTGTAGCAGAAGGCGAAGACATTTATCAGTGAGTGTGTTTTTCCATGTAAAACTAAGTATAGCAACAAATTTAAAAGATTGTTGTTGTTGTGTTGCATATTTAACCTCCTGTTACTGGATAGCAGCGTCAGATGCTACTATTAGATTATCCGCATTCTTTTCATTGCAATAACTACTTCGTGCTTGGAGGATTCCGTTCCGGTTTAAGAGCTTCTAATGATCCAATGTTCCTGTGAATTTCTTCGAATTCTTGTCCACTGAATTTGTTGCTGGTTCTATGCCACAAAGCGGAGATAATCATTGTAAAGCCTCTTATCTAAGGACGCAACAATGTGATGAGGGTGCGGGTGAACACAAATCATGCGATCAGGGTCGTGGTATAAAGACCTTTGACCCTCTCTCGGCCACGCTGTCGAGTAAAGATTATAATCGAAAAAGAGAAAATGGATCATAATATAAAGTAAAGGTAATAATTTTGCATCAAACGCTGGGAAAAAGAAAAAACTTAATGCTTGCATAGAATTTGCAAAAAACCTTGAAATAACTAAAGTCACAAATTTATTTGACTTTTACCACATTTTTATTCAGAATCCAAATATGGGCACGTCCTGGCTATGTGCACGGCATAAAAATTATGGAGTCTAAGAGTTGATGAAATTAAATTTATTGCTTCTAGAAGACAGCTGAATACTTGTACCACCTGCTTTACAACTTTTAGTGTAAATCTCATTCGTAGTCAGTTTTACTAGTGATTTGTAGCTAATTACGTAAAATCAAAGTTGTGTGTATATACTGCAGTTTTGTATTCAAATATATATAGCAATTTATACAGATTTTTCTTACCTGAAATGGGCAAAATTGAGAATAAAAACTTAATTTGTAATATAGAACTTGAAAGTTGTTTTTTGATCAAAATCCTCATGTCTTGTCAAAAAGAATCATTTTAATTTTGTACTCTTGATTCTGACAGTTCTTCTTGACAAGCCTCAGATGAAAGGCTTCAAAAATCTGCATATTCATATAAAAAAAATTGAGCATATTATCATAGGTGGTTGTTTTTGCAAAAATTTTGCAAAAAAGTCTTTTGCAGGTGTTTGTGCCTGCCAGATTATAGCGGCAAGAATTGTGAACTGATTACACAATGCGACCCCAACCCGTGCAAAAATGGAGGTGTGTGCTCCTTGGACGAAAGCAACGCCCCCATTTGTCTCTGTCGCCCCGGGTTCGCTGGTCCAATCTGTGAAGACAGTTAAGTATAGCCCTTATTATTCGTTACTTCAAAATTATTGTTTTTATGACAGACGTAAACCACCACACTCGCTATAAATGCCGTCCAAAGCTAAAAATGACTTGTTTAATCAAACAAGGTTTCTTGACATTTTGTATATTATAGTGTTTATCGAATCTTTCAGTTTTCTCGTTGTACTACGAGTTTGCGGGGCCTATCTCCACGTCATTGCGCCTGCGGGCAACGCTGATTTTTTCGAGAAAATGTTGCAACGGTGTAGCGAGCCGTTGGCAACACTGTGTCCGATTTGTCCGGCCCGAAATTTGAACTTCATATCTCCCGTTCCTAAGACAAATGCGTTACCGTTCGACCAACCGGCCGGTTGTTTTTGCACTTATTGTTGTGTTTATTCGTATGTTAAATATGAGTCTATATGAATTTCACAATAAACAATAAGGTCCAATTACACTGCTGTATTGAAGGACAAAGATTTCATCCAGTTTTTTGTACATGTTTTAAAACTCAATGCATTAAATTTTTTGTTTCGTTTTAGTATTATTTTCGTATACAGGAAGTCGTTCTGACTTGCCAAGAGTCTACCACAGAGAACGTATTAAGCAGAGGTGGAGTCCTTAAGGACGTCCTTGGCCTCGAGGACGTCCTCGAGGACACATTTTGAAGTCCTTGGCCTTGGCCTCGAAGCCTTAAGTCCTTGGCCTTGGTCTCGAAGCCTCAAGTCCTCGAAAATTGCCCTGTCCTCGGCTCGAGGACAACACTATTTTTTGAACAGTTGAAATTTCGTTGGAAAACGCCAGAAACCTGGCGGAAAATTTGCGAACACCTTTGTTGTTTTCCTCAATTGGAGCATAGGCGTAGGCAAAGGGAGGGAGGCAGGCCCCCCCCTAATTGTAATTTCACCATCAATGACAAAAATGTGACAAAAAAGCCTATTGTTTCTTCAGTTTCAGTTTCTTTCTAGCATTTTTCGCTGACGACAGTATAACTAATTTACAATATTGAAGACCAGGGGCGCCGGGTCCCACTCAATTCAATTTTTGCCAGCCAATTTAAACGTTTAACCCGGAGAAAATGGATAGTTTTTGTCTTAAAAGTTGCTATCTCAGGCCCACATCTAGCCTTCTCTTGAACGTAATGCATTAATCAGGGTCGGATTTACCATAATATGACGCAGTACCAGCTATAGGGGCCCCGAGCTGAAATCGTAAGATTTTTTTGGTCTTCACCTATTTTTCCGAGAAAGATGCTGCGAAAATCTACAAAGTGCCAGGGGCCTAGCGCGATGTAAATCCGGCCCGGCAATAACATGGCTAGTAGACGTAACCATCTATTGTACCATTTTTCAAAAACAATTCAGTATTTTCACCTCCAACCTCGCCGGTTTTACGCACAAAATACTTTAAAAAAAAAATTAGCCGTGGAAAATGCTGATTGAACGAATCATTGAACTTCAATTGAGGATTCTGGACCCCCTAGCGAACAGGTACTCCTACAACTGGTTATTTTCATGACAAAACAAAAATCTCTAAGGAAAATCTTCGAGTGGGTTATTATTTACTGCTAAAATGCAGCCAGAGACAATGCACCTTACTTCCCCCTACATGGACAAAATCACTAACAATTAAAATTTAACTCCAAAATGCAAGATGTTAAACGTGTTTTGAACTTAAATTGTAAGTAAAAGGAGGATAAACAATTTGATTTTTTCAATTGGCTTTCAAATGTCAAAAATCTAATGCTTTCAAATAGCTCTGAACGCTTGTGAAATGTGATCCAATGGCATTAAAATAGCTTTTTTTCCAAAAAATTACAAAAAATCGCCCAACGGCTGAGGGCTTCGCCCCCAGACTCCCAAAGCCTCTGGCGGATGGGGGTCCCGCCCCCAAACCCCCGTCTGTGTTACATTTGAGTTACACTAGCTTTCTCAACACGTTCCCAAAGTTAGATATTTGCATTTTTCAACTATTTTTAAGCCCTCTTTCTTTGCAAAATCCTGGTTACGTGCAAACAGGCAACAATGAACGATTTCAGATCTTTCATCCTACGATGTCTTTGTTCCGCAAAAACTTCCTCTTTGGAAAATTTTTGATGATGTCATATCATGTGATTTGTGGTTTAGGCCTTCCTTAATCAAAAATTTTGGGTACGCCATTGAATTGGAGATCGCCTGAAAAATATTTTTGAAGACCTATTTTTTTTTGGAGTACGCTTGTGCCTGTGTCCTCGGCTCTTGGCCTTGGCCTCGAGCATTCCTGTCCTTGGCCTCGAGAGTGTCTGTCCTCGGAAAGGCTGTCCTTGGCCTCGGATTTTTTTTGTGTCCTTGGCCTTGGCCTCGAGCCTTGTGTCCTCGACTCCACCTCTGGTATAAAGCCTTTTAAACTTTTTAAATGAGCAATTACCTCACAAGCACGAAAATTTTAGGAAAATTACTGTAAATTAGAATTAAAAAAAAAACTAAAATAGATCACAGAAGTCGATCAAATGTTTTGTTGAACACAGTAAAAATTTTTGAATTTGTTTGAAAGTGTTCCAGCTGTGTCTACAGCAAACATATTGTCAAATCAGGTCTGCCGTATTGTAGTTTAAAGACCGAGACAAACTTGCAAAATCATAGCATCAAATTTTAGCACACCGAGCTAGCATTCAAAAATCCACTATATTCAACATTACAAAGGAGTAAGAAAAATCTGTATTTGTATTGATCTTCTCTACAAATGACAGTATTTGCGTTCTTATTTTTTAAAATCACATCAAAACTTTCATTTCACTCGCCGTATTACGCCAAAGCGTGTAACGAGTTTGCGCTCCGCGTCATCGCGCCCTTGCAACATAGCTCCTTTCGAAGAAACGTCGCAGCGGTGGCGATAGCCGTTGGCAACACTGTGTCCGATTTGACTGGCTCGAGATTTGAATCTGAGACCATCCGCTTTAGAGACGAACGTGTTACCGCAAGACCTGCTAACCAGTAATTGAAATTTGTGATCGTGCAAAATATGACTGTTATTGCAATTTCAATACTTAATTCTGAATTTCTTTGTAGTTGATTTTTGCTTTCCTGATCCTTGTCTGAACAGCGCTACCTGTGTTTCGGGCGACTCTTATTCTTGTGAGTGTATTCCGGGATTCGAGGGGGATGTGTGCGAGTCTGAAATAAACGAGTGCCAAAGTGGACCGTGCAAAAATGGAGGAACTTGCGTTGACTTGTTAAACGCCTACTCGTGTCAATGTACCGCATTTTTCTTTGGTGACATTTGCGAAAAAGGTAGGAATAAATTGAACTTTGGAAAAGCCCGGGCATGAAGTAAGACATGCCAAAACTTTTCCCGGAGTTGATGTATACTCTAACCATACCGGCCAGTCTTCATGGAGGAAGCATCAAGTACTTTTTTTTGAATCAGTTGAATTCAAGTTCTACTCATTGTGCAGTAATTATGTACTCTATTAAAGGGGCATTCATGTCAAGTGTTTCACTGTTAACCAAAATGTTTGGAAAAGCTTAAAATGTATTCTCAGCAACATCTCGGCTACTGTCACCAGGAATATCAATCAAATCAATTTTAATAGCTCAACTGGTGGGGCAGTAAACTTTTCACAGTCGTTTCGATAGGCTATGGTCGGGGCATGTACAATTCATCTTCGTCAGGGCTTGAACGCAAAGTTAAAAATAAGCGTACAGTATACGATAAATGAAAGGATCATGTGACAAAATGAGTCACACTTAAACGCAAAACAATGCTACAAAATTCGTAAACGAAAGAGTGACAGATTTCAAATTTTGTAGTAAGTTTTTGGTAATGCATGAATGCTCTTTTCATCCAAATCGATATTGCCCGAAGGGCTTCAACAATCAATCATCTTATTTTACTGGAATCAAAAGTAAAAATTTCAAAACTGAAAATTAAAAAAATAAAACTATTGCTATTAAGGTTGAATAAAAAGTTAATAACTCAAACGAACTGGACTGTATTGAATCAATCAAGGACTTCACCGACACACAATCTGTTACGTAATTGTTTTATTTTATTTCAGTTGTTGGAAGCTGCGACTTTGAAAATGATCAGTTTTGTGGTTGGACTCCGGACTCGAATACTGATTATAATTGGGTGATTAATTCTGGGGCTGGATCAAACTGGCCTTTAAGCGGACCGCAGTATGATAATACTCATCAATCAATCTTAGGTGATACTTTCATAACAAAATTAAGATTTTAAAACTTTAACTGAAATAATCTAAATGTTCGTTATTGAATTAAAACCGAAACCAATTTAGCCAAATACTGTAGAAACCTCTTGGTCATTTTCTTTTGTACATTGTTAGGGCGACTTTTTGTTACCGCAAGTATTTCTCATTTTTTCAATTGTAAAGCTAAACTTAAATTGGGACGTGCGTGGGACGCTTGTCCCTATCATAGCGTTTTCCCATCGAAATTTAATATTCTCTGACAGTAAGCTTTCTTTGTCTGGAATCTATTTAGAGTTTGGACAAAAAAATGGCCGATTTGGAGGTTAAGAATTTTTTTTCTTTTTTTAGCCATCATTTGTAAAATGGGATGAGCGTGAAAATTTTGTTTTTCCACTTCGAAATGTTTTCATTTCATCAGGAAGCGTCCGGTTGCAACAGCAAAAGCTTCCCCAATTCACTATTTTACAGCTTAAGTGCTGACAACATCCGTGTTCTGCAAAACTTGGAAGGCTTAATGTTGAATAAATTAAAGCAGAACTTTTCTGGTTGACAACAATACCAGTACCTGCCAGTGCCTCCACTTTTAACACAGCCTCAATAATTCACTTTAATCAAATCAAATCTTTCATTATACTCGCTGTACTACGCCGAAACGTGTAACGAGTTGGCGGGGCCCATCTCCGCATCATTGTGCCCGTGCACAACTGCTTCTTTTGAAGAAATGTCGCAGCGGTGGCGAGCTGTTGGCAACTCTGTGTTCGATTTTGCCAGCCTGAGACTTGAACCTCAGACCTCCAGCTACAGAAACGAGCGGCCAAACGCGTTACCGGTTGACCAACACAACCTCAATTCACCTTAATGACAAAAGTTATTATAATTACATTATACTTTATTTTACAGTTGATGGTTATTACGTTTATACCCCTCTTTATTGGAACAAACCCGAAGAAAACTCTTTATACCGAATTCGCTCTCCTCAGTTTATTTTCTCCAACTACAAGAACAATATCTTCACCATAAACTTGCATTTTCATGCTAAAGGAGACGGAATTGGAACGTTGAATGTTTATATTGAAGGTATTCACCGGTTATCAGCCAGCATTTGTAGATTATGGGCCATCCGACTGTTTGATAATTTTTTGAATTAAGACAAAAAGATAGCTGTGTAAGATGTTGCGCAAAACGTGTCTGCTACTAGATCTTGCATCAAAAGCATCTAATTTCTAAAAATTTAACATTGGTTGCGTTCTCAAAAAAGTTATTGCGTACCAAATTGCAATCCAAATCCAAAAACGAATTAGTCTATACCATTTTTTTTGCCCAACCTAACTACTTTGGTTAAAACGAGTTTTAAATTTTTGTGTTCTAGCTACTGGTATTGGAGCTGGAAATTTGAAAACATTAGGATTGTTGTTTGTCGGAGGAGGATTCAAAGGAATTTACGAAAAAGAAAAAGAACTAGTTTTACAATCTAGTTTTGCAATCAACTGAATGAATTGGTAAACAAATTACCTCCATTAAGTTAAGTTTTGTTTTTTTAGAGGCTGGCAAACCTGAATACTCTATTTTCGAGCTTATTGGAGAACAGGAAGGAGAATGGTTGCCTATGACACCTCAACAAATAACAGTCGACAATGACTGGGCAATTGTGATCGAACATAGAACGATTGACACTCGAAGAATGTTGGGAGATATTGCAGTTGATGACATCATAATTACTCTCGAGCGGAGTACGTGATAAATGTATATTCACTGTAAAAGTTATCCCCAGAATCCGTAGTTTTTACGTTTAGAGGGTAAAGGCGTCGTTTTTACGACGACCCTGATTGCTAATCTGATTTCAACCAGTTCCCTGGTCACGTTGTTAGGTCCTTGGATAAGACGCTTTGCGATGATTATCTCTGCTTGGTGGATTCAAACAAACAGCAAATTCAGCGGATAAAAATGCGAAGAAATACACCGGACCATTGGATCACTTGAAATTGTCCTAAGTAGATGCGGATTCCTCCAAACACGAAGTAGTCATAGCAATGAAAAGAGAACGGATTACCAAACAGTAAACGTCTGACACTATCCGGTGAGAAAAAGATAAATAAGCAACAAACAACAACCATTTGTATTGTTTAGAATCGGCTGACGTTGTTTTTGAATGCGATTTTGACGAAGACTTTTGCGACTTTTCAACTGACCCTCAAGGACAATTGCAATGGAGTCGACGACAAGGACCGACTTTCACGGAGGATACAGGACCAGAAAGTGACCATACTACTGGCGATCCTAACGATGGTTAGTGTTTAAATCCAAAAAGTTTATTTCGATTTTGCTTTTATCTGAAATTAACTGTGTTTTGAAAACAGGCTTTGAATTGAGTTACTAGTTCCTGAATTCACAAACGTTTTGCAATAAGGGTTTAATTGCTTATCTCCTTTAAAAAAGAACACAAAAAATCTGCCGAAGTAAGGATCCTCAATAATCTTAATATTTAAGAATCTTGGTTTTCAATCAAAAAATAATGTTCATAAATACCTCTATTTAGCACAATTTGTTAATTTCAATCTTAAATTTTTAGGTTATTACATATTTATCGACGCTACTGGGGCTGGTGCTGGGAATTTTGCACGAACTCTTACTGCAACTTTACCGCAAACCGCAGGATTGTGTGCAACTATTTCTTTTTATTATCACATGTACGGAGAAGATATTGGGTCTCTCAATTTGTATCTGGTACACGAGCCTCCCCCATACGAGTATGATAATCCCGTTTGGGGGCTTTCTGGGAATCAAGGAAATGAATGGATGCGAGCTGAAATTAACGTCACTTTTCCGACTAATCTCAAAGTAAGACATACTTGATTTTTTATGGCCGCGTTTCAGACAAAATACGTTTAAACTTCTATTATATCAGTTCTTTGGCGAATCTCTTTCATAGATGTGAAGTTTCTGATCTGGCTGTTACTGGTGATCTTGTCCACCTGATGAGCCGTTTTTCGGCGAAACAAGCGCTTTTGTGGTTTCAAATTTTTTATTTTAATGAAGTTTTTGTGTATTTTGCTCGAACTGTTATTGAGCTCTCTGTTTTAAGTTTCGTTGAGACCAAATCTCTTCTTTCTCAAATAATAATCAGCCAAAATTAGACACCGTAAAGTAAATAAAATGAAATCAGTTTCGGCTCCACGTTTGGCCATCATCATTAGTCTAAATAAAATAGAAAAAAAACCCAAAAATTGCCAAACAATCATATTTTGCCTATAGTCATTTACTAATTATCGCGTTGAATAAATTTTATCTAAATTTGTTTGCTATTTGTTGATTGCTAATCACTAACAAATATTAAAACTATTCCGCGCAAACAATATCTGTGATGTCAAAAAGCTCGTGTGCTATCTATATAATGTTTTGGGCCATTATTAGGTTATTTATTTAATTAGAATCAAATTTACTGACGCTGTTTCACAAATATACCGGTATTGAAATTAACTCCTACTTAAATTCAGATTTTAGAGCTAGTAAAATCGGTCGAAATTCAATTATCCTGATCAAAAAGTAGAAATTTATAGCTTACATTTTACATAAATTACTGTAGACACAATAAATTCGTATAGGTGGCGCAAGTATGTTGTTGAAACAAGCCTTGATGTTTTTTTTTTTTTTTGGTGATCGACACGCAAGTATAGCTAAAATGAAAATATGTACTAAGTTGTAGCTTGTAAATGATAGTTTGATATTTGCTGCAAAAATTTGTAATTATACGTTATTTAGTTACAACATGCAGGTATTTTTGTGTTATAAGAAAACATAAGCTTTTTTCTGCAATTTTGGGTTAAGTCCATAATTCTTATGGTAAATTGAGCTTTATAAATATCATTTTATACAATCTCAATTTTTCAATTTTTTGCAAAGCTGTTTATCTAATATGAAGAATTAAATGTTAAAGATGCCTTGCATTTTATAATACTCTTGTAGTTCAAAATTCGCTTTGAAGCACTTAATGCCTTGCAGTTTAAAGCGCAGTAGCGCAACCACGGAAAGGTTTAAGGTCTTTACCCCCCTTATCATAGTCATTTAGAAATTTAACCCCCAAATCCAAGCGTTTAAACATGTTTTAGATTTGACCTGTGAGTAAAGGAGGGGAGGGGGCTTGAAGGCCGAAGGGGCTGGGGAATTTAATTCTTCAACTGGCATTTCAATCTTAGCAACTTAGTTGTTTCAAATGGTTTAAAAAGATACAAAATTCGACCCGAATGACGTTAAAATGGCTATTTTTTCTGACAAATTTTCCAAAACACCCAGCGGCTGCCGGTGGCTTCGCCTGCAGATCCTCGTCTGCGGTAAGCGTAAATTGTACCACGACTTTGCTCAGCAGGCTGCCCGATTCAGACATTTTTAAAGCAAAAAAATTTGACCTTTGGATTTAAGCCCCCTCTACCTCTTTAACAAAATACTGGTTGCGCGCCTGGTTTAAAATATTTCAAATGTCTTACATAAATACAAACTTTAATTTTTTCCATTGTATCGCATATAATTTCACGATTTGAAATATTTACTATGCTAAATAATAATTTTACATCAACTTGAACTTCTGGTTTTATATTCAAAGTTTTTACTACACTTATATTCAAGCTTTTTAGTATGCAATGTTACCTCAATACTAGTGGTTGAAGTATGGCCTCATACCGTGCTTAATTTTTTATATTCAGCTAGTTTTTGAGGCGATAACACAATTTGGCATCGTTGACAATCAGGGAGATATTGCTATTGATGACCTCAAGGTTGAAGTTGGAGGATGCAGTGAGTGATTTTTGTTTACTCAGAATCAAGAGCAACTGTACATCACTGGGTCTAGGGAAATTGAATTGCTATAGGATAATAGGATATAACTAACCTGTATTAAGGCAGTTAAAACCAATCTAGCTTTCTTTGATCAGGATCTTCTTTCCTTGAAGCTTTTTGTTTGACATTTGTAGAACAATTTTTCAGAAATTTGCTATTGATTCTGTGAAAAGTTTTTGAGTATCCTTATTGACAAGTGTTAGACAAAAAGCTTTGAAGAAATGATATCCTAATTAAAGCAATTCTGAAGTAGTTTTTCTGTTAGATGATAAAGAATTGTACTTTGCATATAAAGACCCAATATCAAAGAATCAAAAAGCAATGTCGTTGAATGTTGTTGTAGTGGTAGTGCATATTTATCCTCCTGTCACTGCGCAGCGTCAGACGCTGACTATTGGACGATCCGCGCGTTTTCATTGCAATGACTACTTTGAACTTGAAGGAATATACTGTACTAAACTTTTGCTTAATTTCAAAGCTCCTCATCAGATTACCAGTATTTTTGTTTACGTCAACTGTGCTAATGAGCTTTAGAATTAAGCGAAACTCAAGTCCAGGTCAGTGCTGTTAAAAAAATACCTCGGTTTGCTTGTTTGGTTCAAATTTGCTTAGCCTCATTGTAAGTTGGTAGAAGGGACTGCTAGATGTGGTTTCTACTGCATATTTTAAGGAGCTAGATTTCTACCACCCTTTCCACTTATCCTTAAATGCTTGCATGTTTAGTCGACTTGCAAAGCCGTTAGTTTGGCTACGGCGACTTTCAGTTGAATTTTCTAAAATAGAAATTCCAGCTTAATTTGGTGGCTGAAATGTTGTGCTGTAGATTATCTTTGTTTTCAAATGTTTAGATGTGATAGCATGTGATCCATCAGCCACGTGGTGTCGTAATGGAGGAACTTGCCTTGATATTTCTTATAACACGACTACGGAGGACTATTACGTTTGCCTATGCGCTCCTGGCTGGGAAGGGGTGCACTGTGAGAGCGATGTGGACGAGTGTGCGAGTGATCCTTGCCAAAACGGGGGGACATGCACTCATGGGGTGAACTCATATCAGTGCTTCTGCGATCTGGGATTTCACGGAGCGAATTGTGAATACGGTGAGTAGAGAATATTCCTCGTTAATCAGCAAAAAGAGATATTTGTAAAGACCTCGAGCATAACTATTTGATTGTCTTGCAAGAATATTTGGTATCAGTTAAATGTACAAGATTAATTTCTTCCAATGCTTTTGATTTGCTGTATGTTGATCTTAACGTTTGAATGCTTTGGGACTAAAAGTACAGCTCTCGTTAAAACCTTGCGGTTTACAGATTTTACGGCTTTTGCATTAGATTGATTATTAGGCTGAAGCAAAAATGAAGCGGTTGACTACTTTTAGGACTACGCTTACCTCAAAAGTGGTCAGTTCCATGCATGTTTAACTCTTCGCGTTGGGTAGCTCTTTGTGACACAATGCCTTGTTTGGACCGCCCAATACCAGGCTAAAAAGTGGACTAAATTTTTTTGAAATAAGGTTCCGCTCATCTGATTTTTAATGTCATTAATCTTATATTGTTGGTTATGATTTTAAATATGGCTTTCAGCAACGTCAATTTCATGCCTTTCTTCAGAATCTTTTCGGATAAAACTTTTCGGTGAAGATTTCTGTCTGATTAGGCTTTTTAAAACTATAAAGATGTCTGCGTTTGATCAGACAGTGGTCGTCACCCAAGAATTTTGTTTCTGTCCGAAAAAGTCCGACGAAAAGCATAACATTGATGCTGCTGAAAGTCATATTTAAATTTCGCACCTCCTTAAAACTGTGAATTTATAATCGGTATGTGGCCAGTCACTCTATAACAAAGATTCAAAACCATATGGATTTTGGCTGGGCTATTTTTTGTTTTTACTTATCTCGCAGTCGATAAATGCGTTGATCCTGATCTGAAACGTTGCGAAAATGGCGCTACATGCCAGCCCTCCGGTAATGAATTAGTTTGCACATGCGTACCGGGCTATACTGGAACGTACTGCGATGTAGAAATTGACGAATGTGACGCCAATCCTTGTGTACATGGAACATGCGTTGATGCTATAAATGATTATAGCTGCTTCTGCGATACAAGTTAGTAGGTATTGGTGTCTTTATTAAAGTTAACTAGGAATAGCGTGTGCAATACTTTTCGTTGAAACAAAAATATAGTCGTTGCAGTTAAAGTCAACTTTGATTTTGTGGTTGGATGGTTTCAAACTTCTAAGTTATTTCTGAAAGTTCCTTTTTTACGTCGACATTCAGTCAGTAGCGTTATCCCCCTTAAGCCTAGTCACTTAAAAAATCGACCTCAAATATTCATGCATTCAAACGTGATGTAAAGTTTAAACTTAACCAGGAAGCAAGGAGAGGGGCTGAAACGGTTACGCAATTTTGATTTTGTCAAAGGCATTCTGAAATCTTAGCAATCGGTTTTTTCAAATGGCTCTATAACAAGGAAAATATCATCGAAATAGCGTTAAATGCCCATTGTTAAAAAAACAAAAATTGCCAGAAGCAGGGGGCTTCGCCCTCAGACTTCCATTTGTGCGATGCACATAAATCTTAGCTTTGTATTCATCTTCCACCCTTACCACTCTCCTGGTTACGCCGTCATGCAACGGAGGTGGCTGGATCCACAAATTTAAAGACCCGGAACCGCTCCGGATCCGACAAGAAGAGATCCGGATCGATCCGGATCCGCCAACTTTTAAATTTCAAGATCCGGATCCGCCGGTAAGCAACTATACTTTGTTCTTAACAACGAAAACCAAAAGTAGACCAAAAAAATACAAAAAAAGGTTTTCACTCAAAATCGGGTCAGTTTTTCCGTCAAAATTCAGGTGAAGACCAAAAAAAAAAATTCAGGTAAAGATAACACAAGGTCTTCGCGGTATATAGTGCTGATTTTGTCCCCAAATTATTTGAGGAGCGGAGCCAAATCCAGATGATCCGGATACGGTCCAGATCCGCATCCTCTAATAAAATTGGATTTGGATCCGCAAAAACACGGATATCCGGGTTCGCTCTGGTTCGCTCCGGATTCGTTGCCACTTTTGTTATACAGTAGTTATAATTATGCAGACACAAATAAACGTAATGGATCTAAATTATCAACAAAAACTGTTATTGCATTTGCTCCACATTATTAGTCCAGTTGTTCGATGGCATCATAAAGACGCATATTGCTTAAAATGTTGACTGTTGATCGTCACCGTTTGAGTCAGTTTATGCTATGAATAACTGGACATGTTTGAAGTTTTCGAAGAATTTCGAAATATTAAGATTTTAATTGACCCAAATTGTTTGCCTACAGACTGGGTTGGCAGGAATTGCCACATCAGCAAAGGAGGTTGCGAGTTTGACTATGGATTTGAACAATGTGGGTATGAAACTTATCCTGTTATCGACTACCTGTGGAAATCAAATTCAGGGTCTACTCCTAACTTTAACACAGGGCCGGAGTCGGATCATACAACAGGACAGGGTAATTTTCTGTTGATTTTTATACGAAAACGCAACACACTTATTTTTTCATGAGAGAAACTTTATAAGACCATAAGGCTCATTATTGTTCAAAATTTAGAAACAAATTAAGAAGAGTGCCTGCCTCATTGCAAAACATATTTGTAGAATTTTTTTGACTTTTCGATAATGGCATTGTTGATTTGTCTGTCTGTAATCATAATCTATACTTAGCAATGGTAACGTTTAACCAAGCAAGAATGAATTGCGTCAATTTCTTTTCCAATAAAGTTAAGAACTACTGCAATTAAAAACAAAGGAGGTTGAAAATTTGTGAAAATTTAAGAACAGTCTGCCCCAGCGTAAAATTTACTTGTTCTTATATAAAAAAAACTGTAAATAACTCTAAGATTAGCCAGTGCATTCAAATTATTAAACTTGATCAAATCGATAGCCAGGGTTTTGACTGTTGTTTTCGTCTGATATAATCAGCCCAGTAAATATTTTTACCGTGATATTAACCTGCAGCTCCACATCGTTCAAAACAAAAAATAAAAAATTAGAAGACATTTCATCTTCAGCTTACTCTGCTTTTGGTGAAAAGAAAAAAAATGACTGCAAATGGGATTTGAACTCATGCCAGTAACAACCAGAGATAAACTTCGACTAAATTTTTGATGTAGCTATTACTGACCATTGATCCATTACAACTAGTTTGTTCCCAAAACTCCAGTGCCATTTTAAAAACCAAACAGTGGTCGAATGGATGGAGCATCTACAACTGAAACGGCAGACGCGGGTTCGATTTCCGGTCGGGTCAACCCAAAGACTATAAAAATTGGTTTTCACAGCCTCCCTGCTAGACGTTCAGCAATTTAAAGAAACGGTATGAAGCCTCCATCGTACGGTAGACAGGTGGCAGTTTGACTCGAAGGCGGAAAGGTCATTTCGCTGTCTCCTGGCCAAGACAACTTGGGGAATAAAGATATAATTACAATGCATAGTAAGTGTAGACCAACTAAATTAATTATACTAATGCAATAATTATTATTCATGCTTAATATTTTTTCCAGGATTTTACATGTATGCGGACGCATCTGATGAAAACGATCCAGGCATGAGAGCCCGATTGTACTCTCCTTTCGTCACTTCTGCTGCAGTTGGAACCTGCTCCAAGATACAGTTTTGGTTTGTACATTACTTCATACATCACAGAGAGTATTCAATAAAAAACCTTCAGAAATTTTACAATAACTAGACGAGGCAGAGCGAAAGAAAACGTTTCTGAATGATCCCAAAATTAAATTGTAACCATTAGAGACAGAAAAATTTTTGGTTAAGAACGCTTATAACAAATTATGCATTCGGGAATCCAGGTAGAAAATTATAAAATAAACTTGCTCAACTAGTAACGTTGAGGTGAATAATATTATTTTTAACTAAAAAAATAAAATGATTTTGCCAACGTTTCGATAAGCTAGCTTTAGAAAGCTCAATGCTACCTATCTTTGTCAGTACAGACTGAGATAGGTAGTAGAGCAGAAGGCAGGTAGTAGAAGTTTGCAAAGCACGCGTTTCAAAATATGGGTGATTCGATTTGATTCATTTAAGTTTAAAATTATTCACCTTGAATTTTCCAACTGAGAGAGTATATTTCATTATATTAGGTAGCACACTACCTCTTAGGTAGCACAACATCATATTCAGATGCAAAATGACTTTTTATTTACGATCTTACGGCAGAGTGTAATATTTAAAAATGATGTCAGCATGGAAAGGATTATTTTTAAGAGTAGAGCGGATCCGTTGATTTTCTCTTTACCCCAATTAAATTTTAAAATGGAGTTTTTGAAATTTCAATAATTGTAGTGTTTAGAATGTCTCCGAAAACTAGAAAAATTCAGTTAAGCCGCTCTTTAATGAGCATGCTATTGCTTTAACAGGTATTACATGTCGGGGAGCTCTGTCGGTACATTGAATTTGTATGCATCAGGAACAAACAACAATGAACTGGAGACGAATCCGATTTGGAGTGTGACTGGTGACCATGGAGAGCAGTGGATCCGAGGAGAAGTGTCACTCAGCTCCGAAGAACCATATTCGGTAATTTAATGTTGACTGAAAATTTTGAGGCAAAAAAACGAGTTGTCTCTCTCAGTTGTCGCATCTTGCTGTTGTTAACACCTGGAAGAGTTTTTTCTTTGGAAGTTAAAAGCCATGTATGGCCAAATAAAGAGCGTTTGTCGGAAGCTTGGGCTAGAGGGTAAGAGAGTAAAGGCATCCTTTTTACGACGACCCTAATCGAATGATCTGGGTTCAACCCGTACCCTGGTCACGTTGTTGCGTCCTTGGATAAGATGCTTTACGATAATTATCTCTGCTTGGTGGCTTCGAACAAGCAGCAAATTTACTTGGGAAGAAGTTCAAACGCCAACCGCAAAATTTGAAAAATGCTCAACTTTTAAGAAGGTGCGGATTCGTCACAAGGATAGCGCCACCGTCGCTTACTCGTAATAGGAGGATAAAGATGCATCAATCCATCAATCAATCGTACTGTAGACTAGGTCAAAATTGGGTAGTTGCACAGGCCCCACTGCAGAGTAGCTTGAGTGGGAGGGGAAGAAAAATATTTGGGGGGCACAGATAATTTTTTTCTTCAAATCAGGGGTGAAGACAAAAAAAGGGTCTTCATTTCTCATTACGTCCAGTGGATACTGCCGTTTGCCTCCTTTCGGGGCACAGTTCTTGCTTGGGAGGCACGTTCATAGCGTGACGAAAACTTATGGTGCAGATCTCGGTTTTTGCCCACAAATTTAGGGTTGTAGACCAAAGAAAAAAAAGGTCTTCGGCGCGAGATCTTTGGCTTCGTCTTGGCGTTCACTCGTGTTATTTCCTCCTGGAACGAGACTTTACTAACGCTTGGGGGTGAACAGGCCCCGAAATGCACTCCAGTGGCACCGGGCCTGTCGCTTTCTGTTGGGTCACAATCCTTGCTTGGGGGCACATTTCTAGCTTAGGGGGCACAAGCAGTGATTTAGTGGGGCACGGACCCGAAATGCCCCCCCGTGGCGCCGAGCCTCTAGGTGTATTTTGTAAAATCACCATGTTTTTCCGGGAACAACTATTTTAAAATTATGTGGGAAACCAGGATTCATATGAGAAAGTTTCGTGAATTTCTAACTTTATTTAATCAAACGGCTTAACCAGTGCTTAAATTGTAGGAGGGACGCGTCCCTCCATCAAGAGCCAGCGTCCCCCATGAAAATTTAATGTCCCCCCATCGAGATTTAACATCCCCCCATCAAGATTTCAGCGCTGGATGGTTAGACGAAAAGTGCCTGTTATCACGATTAAATCCCACCAGTTCCGGCCGAATATAGTGCCAAATTGCGGTAAAGACCTTTTGTTTGGTCTTCACCCAATTTAGGGGATAAATATCCTTCAATTTTCGGTAAAGACCTTTTGTTTGTCTTCACCCGATGTAGGGAATAACTATCCTTCGATTCTCAATGAAGACCTTTTTTTGGTCTTCACTCGATTTAGAAGAAATAAGTCAGATTTAGGAGAAAGAACTTTAGTCATAATTTCCACTAAATTTCATTCGAATTCCGAATGCGTTTGGTCAAAGCTGCAAAAGCGCCCCCTCAAGCAAAATTTTACAGTTTTAGTACTGGGCTTAACAGTTTATTATATGCAATGCACAACCAACTCAACATTATCTTGGATCAAGAGAGTTATATTAAATTTTAAGACAATTTTTTTCTTGCATCTTGATATTATCATGACTTTTAGAAAACAGTTTTCTCGAGTTGTTGCTTTTTTAAATTTGATTTTCAAGCGCAGTAAGTGTAGGATTCTTAATGTAACTGAAAAGGTATGCATTGGATAGTGGAAAAACACTGGTATTTGAGGCTTTTTGGTCTTGTTATTCCAGTTTTTGGTAATGGTATGTTAACATACAGCATAAATTTGAATTTCTTTAGCCTAACATTAAAAAATGTAAACTTTGTTGCAAATGATACTGTGTGTAACTATTTATTCAACATTACTAGTCATGTAGTTGCTTGTTGTTTTGTTTTAAAAACATTTTGCTGTCCATTGTGAACTGTTGTTTGATTTTTGAGTGAAACGCGGCAATGTTTTGATTCTTGTCCGATCATATCGACAAAAATTGATATACCAGTACAAACTTTTTTCAGCTTAGTTTTGAGGCAGTCACGGTGCCTTTTGTTATTTATGGCGGGGATATTGCCATTGATGACGTGGACGTCGTACCTGATTCTTGCGGTGAGTATACATAGATAACCACATGTAATGAACTCGGGGCCGCAACTAAGGGGGCCAGGGGGGCGGCGCCCCCCCAAACAAAAATTTCGCCCCCAAACTGCTTAGCATTCCCCCCAAACTACCCTTCCCCTTGCGGCATTTTCAAGATGGTGGCTTTTTTTATTGGAGATCAACAGAGAAGTCGGTGAAAATTAGACAGAGTTGGCGCGATGACCTTTTTTTTTTGAAGATCAACCAACCCAAAAATTTTGGCCCCCCCAGAAAAAAATTTTGCCCCCCTAGAACAGCGTTCTAGTTGCGGGACTGGTTGAACTGTGTGGACAGTTGAACTTTGAGGCTTAGACTTTGAGTTTGGAGTGTTTACTGTATTAATTTTTTTGTAACACGTTGACACTTAAATGCAAAATAATGCATTCGGGTTACATTAGAAGTTTACTGTATATAAAGCCAATATCTAAGAAGTACATTGCAGGAAAACACATTAGCTGAAATTCTATTTAAAAATATCAATGCTATTGCAAAGTCGTTTCTTTAATATTTGCATGTTGTGCTTTATTTCAATTATGTAGGGTTTGACACTGCTATCAAAAGGCTGTTCACTAGAAAATCTAAAGCAGACTAATTCAGGTTGCAGGAAACCAGAAAATGATAGGAAATTTTGCCTTTGATCATTTGTTGCTATTAGCTACTCATTGATCATGAATTGGATTGTAGCATTCGATTACTGCTCTGGAAAACCATGTCAAAACGGCGGCGTGTGTTTGGAAGATTCTAACGGATTTACTTGCTCATGCACTGAACTGTGGACAGGGCCAACTTGTACTGAAGGTGTGTTATGTGAAAGAAAATCCTTGATCTATTGAATACAATTTATTACACGACTTATTTTGCAATCCACTATATTTAGCAAATTTATGTTTATTGTAAATGAATCTGAATCGCGTTAAGGAATTGATTGAATGTTGATTCTATTGATTTTGCAAGATCTCCATTCATGCGTATGATGAACCCAGCACTCTGAGGATGTCTAACCACGCAAACGCTAACAAGTTTGCAAGCCTTTTGTCAGGCTGGACCACCATGACAGGTAGGCTAATTGACCCCAATGGGAAATAAGCGTAAAGTGTCTTTCCCAAGGATACAACGACGCATTGCCAAGTTCGGAAATCGAACAGGGAGTCTGCAACCTGTCAATTATTAGCCCAACGCTCCATCAACGGATCTACAACCACGCGCAGCTGTGCGAGGTTCAATGCAGTATTAGTTGAAAGTTTCAAACTAATTCAAACCATTTTGAATTTAAAATCTGTATTAAAATCCAACTGACGGGTGTTTGCATGTATTTGGATGATTTTTGTCTATGGAGCAAAAAGATTTGTGGTTCAGATCTTGGGCCTATCAAATTGGACACGCAGCTGTTGTCAACGGCTTGCCACAACTGCGACGCATTTCTTCGAAAGGAACTGTGTTGTACGGGCGCAATGACGCAGAGTTGAGCCCCGCCACCTCGTTACCCGCTTTGCGTAATATAGTGAATATCAGAGGTGGAGTCGAGGACACAAGGCTCGAGGCCAAGGCCAAGGATATATAATAAAAATTTCGAGGCCAAGGACAGACCCTCTCGAGGCCAAGGCCAAGGACCAAGGACACAGAAGCAAGTGTTCTCTGAAAAAAAAGGTTTTCAAAAATTTTTTTCAGGCGATCTCAAAAAAAGGTCTTAAAAATTTTTTTCAGGCGAAAAAGGTTTTTAAAAATTTTTTTCAGGCGTCCTCCACGTGAGGAAAACAAAAAAAGGTCTTCGCAAATTTTCCGCCAGGTTTGTGGCGTTTTTCAACAAAACTTCAACAATTAAAAAAATAGTGTTGTCCTCGAGCCGAGGACAGGGCAATTTTCGAGGACTTGAGGCTTCGAGGCCAAGGCCAAGGACTTCAAAATGTGTCCTCGAGAACGTCCTCGAGGCAAAGGACGTCCTCGAGGACTCCACCTCTGGTGAATATAATGAAAGATTTGATTTTAGTCATTGTATAAAATAGTGTGATTGGCAAGACAAATAACGTTGTGGATACTTTCATAGACTCGAATCTTTGCTTGAGTAACCCGTGCTTGAACGGAGGGACATGTAACGACGGATATCAATCGTACACATGTGATTGTGATAACAATTTCTTTGTTGGCAAACAATGCGAGTATTTGTTGGGAAGCTGTGACTTCGAAGACCCCACCTTGCAAACGTGCAATTATCAAAACATCCCAGAAGGTAAGTTGTGAGATTCTTCGAAATATGGGAAGATGGAAAAATTAAACTTCGGAAATTTTCTAATTATTTAAACCTTCTTCAGTGAACTATAATATTTTAGATTTCGGTAGTTCTTTCTGCAGTATCATAGATTGCTGATAATAGTATAAGAAAATGTCAAAACGTTTGAAAAATGATTGCTGGTACGCTGGTTTTAATCTTTTTACTAATTTTTAAATAAAAGCTCCCATCTTATAATATGAATTATGTAATTTCAAACCGTCAATTAGGCCCCCAATTCTAAACTTACATGTTCTACTTTCGAGGGTACCGTTCACCATGTTTCAAATTGTAGCACATGACTTACGAGAGCAAGGCACCGCCCTGTCTGCCACTCATATAGTTTTGGCCAAAAAACTAGCAGGAAAGCTGTTGAATAAAAATTTTGAAGTGCTGTTTTTTTTTTGGTATAAATTCTTTTATTGGAAATTCAAAACACACACAAAAATTGCAAATAAAAACAATTCAATCATTAAGTTTACTGAGTGATGTTTAAAAGTGATTTTTTGGGTTGGGGGGTTGTACTTTGATAGGTATTGGGGTAACATCATCACCTAAATCCACAGTTTCATGTTTTACGTACGGTCGTCGCTGGTATTTTTTTCCGTGATCGATCAACTGTCATGTTTGTACTAGTTACTACGGCATTTCAGCGACTGCTGCATATAAAAGATTGCAACTGAGGATCCCAATCAGCCACACTTTTTCACTACTTAAAGTTAGAGAATCAACTTTGTGGTTTTTATTTCAAAGCAGTTAGTGGAAATTTAACGTATGCAGTATGTAGTACGTAAAAAAGCAATTCTTGAAAACTGCCACGAGGGACTTATGCATTGTATTTTGTTGTTGGTTCGAATTACAATTTTAATGGTGCATTACTTAAATGAAGCAGAAAAGTTAGTTAATGTTTGGTTCGTGAAAAAAATAAATGTGTGACATCATGCTCATCTTTATTGCAGGCGATTTTGAGTGGACTTTATGGTCTGAGACTACTCCATCTGATTTCACCGGTCCGAACGGAGATCATACGAGTGGAACGGGATATTACCTGTATACTGAAGCCACCGGCCATGTAGGTGGCGAGAAAGCTTTTATTAGTTCTCCGATTGTGCCCGGTGGTGGTGATGGTTGCAGTGAACTCAGTTTCTGGTAAATTTTGAGCGTTTTAAGCATTTTTTTGCAATTTTGGACCAATACAAACCATTAGATATCAAGTTTACTCGGATAGACTAACTCTAAACATATTGGTTTGTGTTTGAAAATGAAGGTATTGCCCATGTCTCTGTTGCTAAATTTTTTATTTTACGTTGGATTCAATAATGAAGTTGTGAAATACAAGAACCAGCAAATTGTAGAAAGAGACTATTTTACCACAAGTTTTTATGAACTTCTGATTAGTTTTGACCCAAATCTAACCCAAACCAACATTTTTACTCTAAAACTAAACTCCAAAACTAACCAACCCAGATCTTAACTCCAACCCTAATCTTAACCCTTAAAAAGTAATTAATGAAAAATGTGCGGAGAATATTCCTCATTTTTGTTTTTTGTTTTTTTTAACTTAAAAACTCTCTAAATAGTAATAAAACTATGAACATCATTTTAAAACATACCACCTTGAAGGTATAGAAAAAGAAACAGGTATCTTTTCTTGGCACTGATCGAAGTACTTCCAGAACACTTGCATAGCTACAGAACTTGTAGATGATGCTGAACTAGCAGGTCATTGAAAACATTGTTGAGAGTAAGCAAAAACTCATTCAGCATCTTGTTTCCTCGGCATTTGTATGAAACAACAGCTGTTTATCAAAACAAAAATCCTTTTAAACGTGTGCTTCTGACCGTGATTTGCCAAGGACCATTGTGTAAAGTTAAGAGGCTGCAATCTTGGTAAGCTTACAATTTTGCACGAGTTTTTCTGGTAGAGTCAATCCGAAATGTTGAATTTACTTTTTGAAGCGAAGTTTCCAGATGCTGAAGAGCTAGCACTTAACGAACGATTTTTATTACTGTTTACATAAGGAGTAAGATTGAGGTAACGTTTATTTCATTACAATTCGTTGATTTATGTAGAAATTATTACCCGCCAGCTAGGTCCAGCGAATTCAAATAAAACAAACATGGTTGTAACTCATCTTTTAAGTTTTCATGCCACATTTCATTGTTCCAGGTACCACATGTCAGGAGGAAATATGGGCGAACTTGCTGTTCATATTGAAAGTGGAAACGGACCTTTGCCTAGCCCAATATGGACGAGAGATGGAAATGGCCCAAGCGAATGGATTAACGTTAAAATAAACATCAGGTAATTTCATTTAAAGAATTATAATTACATGTATTTGGACCAGATCTCGGGATAGCTGTTTCACTGCGTTTCTTCTGACGTTAAGGCGCTGGAGGCGACTGCTGTTTCGAAATAGCAACCGTCAATCAATCTTGATTTGCGGATAAGGAAATGTTTAACTAGCTGCTCTAGTAGGCGAGCTCACTGAGGTCGGCTGCCTATGTTGAGTAAACTGAACTGGATCTCGCTGACTACGATTCACCGAACAGCTCTTTGGTTCAGCTCAAACTTTCTGTCTATTTAGACTTATTTAACAATATCAAGATCAATATTTGGCTGAGGCCAACGTAGGTTGACCCGCCTAACGAATCAAATCAGCAGTGAAAACAGCGTGGACCTGTCCACAAAGTTGGTTTTTAAAATGTACGAAAAGCAATGCTGCCACAAGCAACTTTTCAAAATTCACTAGAATTACCAAAAATTATCACTAGATTTCAAATTTCAGGTTTTTTGAACAGTTTGCGCCCCTTCACACCAATGCTGCCACAGGCTACCCTCCAAAATTCACTAAAATTTTGTGATATTTTTGGGTGATCTCAAAAAAAAAAAAAAAAAGGTCTTCACTCCAACGACCCACAGTTTTCGCGTAATTTTCTTGGTCATCTCCAAAAAAAAAGGTCTTCACTCAAGTGGTAAGTCTACTTTCAGGTATTTTCACAGTCTACAAAAAACTCACTAGATCATTGAAAAAATTCTCTAGGTCACTAGAACGGACCAAAATTCACTAGATCAAGTGAAAATTCAGTAGGAGTGGCACCACTGACGAGAAATGATATAAATCACTTTGCTATGATTATAGCGACAATTAGCATTATGAATAAAAAATGAGCGTTTGCTACGTCACAAACACAGTTTCATAAATAATGTTATCGTAGCAAGGGATGAAATAGCGTTCCTTCTGCAGGAGGGCAATTTAATATTAATTCGTCGTTCGGACCAGTTTCATTCACTAAGTTGCCTAGGGCTGAAGACGGCGAAAGAAAATTTCAGTTTTTGAGTCAAAATGCCACCTGTCTACCACACACAATGGAGTCTTCACTCTGTCCCTTTTATTGGTGACTACTAATATCAATTTTTATGGTATTGCAGGGAAGCTGTGAATACCAATTTTTATGGTCTTAGGTTTGACCCGTCTTGGAATCGAACTTGAGTCAGTAGCAGACCGTCAGTAGTCTATCGTTTTAGCAGCAGACGCTTCATCCACTTGACCACTGATTGGTTAAATTAGTTTGACTTTCATTGCTGAAGAATAATGAAAATAAAACTGCTCTTTGTTTTGCTTTCAGTACCCCACGGGTGGCGCATAGGCAAAGATAAGGTGTAACGGCCGCCTTTTTACGTCCAAAGCTGAGAAATCTATTTTTAAGAGTGTTTAGCAGAGGTGGAGTCGAGGACACAAGGCTCGAGGCCAAGGCCAAGGACACAAAAAAAATCCGAGGCCAAGGCCAAGGACAGCCTTTCCGAGGACAGACACTCTCGAGGCCAAGGACAGGAATGCTCGAGGCCAAGGCCAAGGACCAAGGACACAGCTGCAAGTGTTTTCCAAAAAAAGGCCTTCAAAAAAGTTTTTCAGGCAGTCTCCAATTTATAGGCGTAGCCAGAATTTTTGAGTGGGGAGGCTTAAACCACAAATCACATGCAATGACGTCATCAAACATTTTCCTGTTTTTCACTTAACCAGGACTTTGCAAATGGAGAGGGCCTCAACTAATATAGTTGAAAAGTGCAAATACGTAACTTTGGAGACGTTTTGAGAAAACCAGTGTAACTCAAACCTATCAGAGACGGGGGTCTGGGGGCGAAGCCCCCAGCTGTGGGGCGATTTTTTGTAAAATTTTGGAAAAAAAAGCTATTTTAATGCCATTGAATCACACTTCGCACATGTTTAGAACCATTTGAAAGCACTAGATTTTTGACATTTGAAAGCCAATTAAAAAAATCAAATTGTTTAATCCTCCTTCTAGTTGCAATTTAAGTTCTAAACACGTTTAACATCTTGCATTTTGGTGTTAAAGTTTAATTGTACGTGATTTGCTCCAGGTAGGGGGAAGTAAGGTGTATTGTCTCGTGCAACATTTTAGCAGTAAATGAAAACCCCCTTGAAGATTTTCCTTAGAGATTTTTGTTTTGTCATGAAAATAACCTGTAATAGAAGTGCATGTTAGGCCAGGGGGCCCATGCCCCTTCCACTGAAATTCAATGATTTGTTCAATCAGCATTTTCCATGGCTAATTTTTTTAAAAAGTATTTTGTGCGTAAAAACTGGCGAGTTGGAGGTGAATTTATGAATTGTGATTGAAAAAGAGTACAATAGATGGGTAGTTTTGCTTACTAATGTGTCAGGCGCGTAGCCAGAAAGGGGCCCAGGCCCCCTCCATTGAAATTCAACGATTTGTTCAATCAGCATTTCCCATGGCTAATTTTTTAAAAAGTAGTTTGTGCGTAAAAACTGGCGAGTTGGAGGTGAATTTATGAATTGTTATTGAAAAATACTACAATAGATGGGTAGTTTTGCTTACCATGTGTCAGGCGCGTAGCCAGAAATTCTCAATGGGGGGGGGCTGTTTTGGGAGTCTGGGGGCAAAGCCCCCAGCCGCCGGAGGCACGGGGGTTTGGGGGCGGAGCCCCCACCGCTCGCAAATTTTGCACTTTTTTGCAAATATAACTTAGTTTTAGAGCTATTTTAATAAAAACTAATGCTTTTAAAACGTGGCATAGAAATTGCCAGTGCAACATGATTCAACTGGTTGCATCATCGGGCTACGTGGGAAGTGGCTAATGATAACATTGCAGTTCTCTTGTTTACATGCTGGTAAATCATAAAATCCTATTATTCAATGAAACTCACACGGAGTAATCTATTTCGTCTGTATTTTATAAAGAAAAATAATTGGGGGGCTAATGGAAAGATATTTGAGAGAAGTGATTGGCAATTAACTAACACTGAATAGCCCCCCCCCCCCCCCCCCCCTTATTCCTGAGTTTATAATATATTTGTTGATAAAACCTATGTTTGGCGATTTTACACTAGCGATCAAATTTGATTGCTTATTTTTGGGCATTTTTTAAAGTTTTTATTGATTGGTGACTTTAATTTTTGACGAATTAGCCCCCCCTCTGAATATATGTTTCAAAAAAATGCTTTAAATCACTTTTAAGTCAATTCCAGCGCAAAAGAAAGTCTCAGAAGAGCTAAAAACGTGTTTTTCTTATTCTGCATTTTGGTTGACAGGCTAATAGGGGGGCTATAGCCCCCCGCCCCCCCGGCTACGCTACTGACTATGTTACTACCGATCCGGATTTCAATCGCGCTGGGCCCCCGGCACTTTGAAGATTTTCGCAACATCTTTCTGCCAAATGTAGGTGAAGACCAGAAAAAGTCTTAAGATTTGAGCGCAGTGCCCTTAGCTGGTACTGCACCATATTGTGGTAAATCCGGCTTTGGTTAATGCCTTACGTTCATAAAAAGGCTAGATGTGATCCTGAGATAGCAACTTTTAGGACAAAAACTATCCATTTCTTCCAGGTTTACGTTTAAATTGGCTGGCATAAATTGATTTTAGGGGGTCCCGGGGCCCCTGGTTTTCAATATTGTTGTTCGCTACTGGTGTAAACGAAAAACGATAAAAAAAAACTGAAAATGAAGAAACAACAGGCTTTTTTGTCACATTTTTGTCATTGGTGAAATTTCAATTGGGGGGAGGCCCGCTTGGCTAAGCCTATGCTCCAATTGCGCAAAATAAAAAAGGTATTTACAAATTTTCCGCTAAGTTTCTGGCGTTTTCCGACAAAATTTCAACGGTTCAAAAATCGTGCTGTCCTCGAGCCGAGGACAGGGCAATTTTCGAGGACCTAAGGCTTCGAGGCCAAGGCCAAGGACTTGAGGCTTCGAGGCCAAGGCCAAGGACTTCAAAATGTGTCCTCGAGGACGTCCTCGAGGCCAAGGACGTCCTCGAGGACTCCACCTCTTGTGTTTAGGGATACACTTGGTTGTTACAGCGCTTGAGCTTGTTAGCGTTGCTTCTTTGTAAAGAGACGTTAATACAGTAATTAAGAGTAAAGCGTTTTGTTCAAGCCATTCAAAATTAAACTAGCAAATTGTAACCAACCTGCTGCACAGTTACGATGAAGTTTGCGGGACCAGTTTTTGTGTCAATGACCCAACACAGGTCATGCTACGCAGCTTCTTATTAACACCTTGCTTCCATGTTTCACTTATGGTTGAGTCATTTCGTATTAGTAAGCTATTGTTATTCCTGCTGTTGTGCATATTTATCCTCCTATTACCGGACAGCGTCGGACGTTAATTGTTGGATGATCAGCACACTTTTCATTGCTATAAGTACTTCGTATTTAAAGGAATCCTCTCCTGCTTAAGAGTTTCCAGTGATCCAATGTTCCTGTGGATTTCTTCTAATTCTTGTTCACTGAATTTGCTGCTTGTTCGAAGCCATCAAGCAGAGATAATCATCGTAAATAATCTTATCCAAGGACGCAACAACATAACCAGGGTGCGGGTTAAACCCAGCTTTTCATAACTTTATTTAGAAAGAAGCAAAAAATCTTTGTCCTTTAAATGCCGGAATTCTTAGTGAAAAAGGGGTGAAAAAGGGGAATGAGAACAAGATGGAAAAGTTGTTGTAACCGGCGTCAAGTTGTTGGCAAAACTGTGGCTAATTCGACTCGATCAAAGCATAATTAAACCTAGATATCACACTCGCATGGCGAACGTATTAACGCTATTTTACACGAAGGGCTTTTTTGCCGCCTTTTGTTGTTTTTTTTCGTGATCAATCCGTTCAAAAAAATGATTTTAATTTCGAATCAACTTGACTTTGAGTCAATTGTATTCACAAAATAAGTCCTGAAAATTTCAAGTTGTTAAGGTAACGGAAAGTTCTCCAATTTTGAGGTTTCTCAAACACACTTTCGAAATATGAGCAATTCTTGGCCAATATTTAACTTAAACTGCGTCATAAGACATTTTTGTGACGTAACCAACTTGACTTAGGCATGCTATGATTTAGAATAAAAAAAACTATGTACAAAATTTGAATTGTCTGCGACGTCATCGCAAAAATGACGTCATTTTTCAAAAATATAGCGTGATGCCGCTATGATGACGACATCAACTCAAAACCAATTTTTTCTAAAAAAATTTTGGTAAACACCAACCCGCACACAAATTTTGGTGTTCTCATGACTTTTGATTTAGTAGTTAGATAAGGAGAATTTTCGCCCTCCCTCGAGTAAATGCTTTGGTCAAATACCCGTCTAAAATAGGGTTAATTGAGTTGTAAACTTGCCGGTATGCAGTTGGTTTGTTCATGTGAAACTCATTTGTTTTTTGTACAGAATGATATAGGAGTTTTGGTTGCTCACTTCAGGATCACAATCACTTTTTAATAATTAGTAAGCATTCTTTCAACTTGTTTAGTGTCCCTTTCGATTTCCGAATTGTATTCGAAGCAATCATGCGTGACATATCAATAATTGAAGACGATAACAAAGGAGACATGGCCATTGATGATATTGTCGTAAAAACAAATGTTGGATGTTGTAAGTAGTAAGACTACCTAGAACTTCTTTTCGATACGGCAAAATTGGTCATTCCAGCTTATTTGTACTATACACAGGAACATGCAATTAGGATGTGATTTCCCTTTTGTATTTGTAGAAAATCTCAAAACTTATTAAGAACAATGTACTGAGAAATTAATGATAAGCTATTGACAATATCTAGTGTCTTAGAGGCACAATCACAACTTAGGCTGTTAATCAAAGTTTTGTTTGTGCCTCTAAGACTCTGGATGATGTCTATAGATTATTATTAATGTTTAAAGATATTTTGATATTTTTTGTATTCGAAGAATTGTTTCCACTTCTAAGCAAAATAATGCTTTGTGTTGTCGCTGCAATGCATATTCGTCATGCAATCGAATGTTAGCGCTCGTAATACGATCAGATAGAGTTAACAAACCATTTCATGTACCGTATTCGTAAAATGCAGTATTATTGTTGAACGTGAGTTGCTTGGTTTATATGTGCGATAAGATCTTTGTGATGAGCATAATCAAATCAGGTTTCAATTTGGCTTTTTACTTAATCTGGTAATGCCGCTCTCACACTTTGGCCACTCCACTGCGAATCAATTCGCAGTGCAGTCTCAGCGCAGTCTTCGTAGAGTCTTCGTGGAGTCTCCATTCGCAGAAGATTTGCAATGCTTTGCGACTACAGAGATTCCACAAACACTCGACGGAGATTGCGCTGCGAATTATTCGCAGTGGATTCGCAGTCAAAGTCGCCAAAATGTGAGAGCGACACAGTGGCGGATCCATAAAATTTTGGTGGGGAGGATGATAAAAATTTTGAGCACAAAACCTCAAAAATTCGGATGTGTTGTAAAGAGGCGCGTAGCCAGAAATTCGCAATGGAGCGACTGTTTCAGGGGTCTGGGGGCCGAGCCCCCAGCGCTCAAAAATTTTGCATTTTTTTTTGCAAAAATAATTTAATTTCTGAGCTAGTTTGATAAAATAATGCTTTTAAAATGCGGCATAGAAATTGGCAGTGTAAACATGATTCAACTGTTTGCATAAATGGCCTATGTGAGAGGGGGTTAATGGTAAAACTTTAGTTCTTTTATTTGGATGCTGGTAAATCATAAGCACAAAATCTTATAGTTCAATAAAACTCACACGGAGTAATTTGTTTCATCTATATTTTATAGAGAAAAAAAATTGGATAGGGGCTAATGGAAAGAGAATTGAGACAAGTGATTGCTAATTAACCAATACTGAATAGCCTATAGACCCCATTTCTCAGTTTAGGCCTATAATATATTTGCTGATGAAACCCGTGTTCAAGTTTTTTACAATAGCGATCAAATTTTATTGCGGTCATTTTCTAAAGTTTTCTTTTTGATTTGTGAATTTTATTTTTGACAAATTAGCCCCCCTTAAGCATTTGTTTCAAAAAATGCTTTAAATCACTTTTTGGACTATTTCAGTACGAAAAACAGTCTCAGAAGTGCAAAAAACGTGATATTTTTTATTTTGCATTTTGGTTTACAGGCCACTTGAGGGACTATAGCCCCCCCTGGCTACATTACTGCTTAGGATTAATGTTCTTGACCTCGCTTAATGCTCACTTTTTATAAGCCTAATATGTGACTTAAGAAATAATTTGCATTGTGTAGGTTTTATCGCTGAAAAGTGCAAGTTTTAAATTTTGCTAATTCGGCGCTTTCAAATCAATCGGACCCGTAAAAAACTAATTTCTGTTTTGTAAAAACTTCGCTGCAAAAATTACATTTTTCGGTCCCTCCCCTCACAGGGCTTTAGAAATTATATTACAGTCACACGGCCGATCAAAAATTCACTGATTGCTTTTTTTCAAATAAGTTTAATACCCATATGCACGTTATGTTTACGCTGATGGGGGATGTATCCCCCCATCCGCCCCCATAACTCCGCCACTGGTTGTGCTCCTATGCCTTTATCGCTGAAAAGTGCAAGTTGTGAGTTTTGCTGATTTGGCGCCTTCAAATCAATCGGACCTGTAAAAGACTAATTTCTGTTTTGTAAAAATTTCACTGCACAAATACTATTTTCTTGCACCCCCCCTACCCTTGGCTTTTGAAATTATATCACAGTCACACGGGCTAACGACTATTCACTGATTGCTTTTTTAAAATAAGTTAAGTATTATTCATATGCACGTTATGTTTAGGCTGGTGGGGGGATGCATCCCCCCCCCCTAAATCCGCCACTGGAGCGACATAGTGTATAAACTTATCACTTAGTAGAACCCCATCACACACGCAATATAAGTAAATGTGAGTAATGGATAAATAAAAGCAAATATGCATAAATGAATCACGTTTAATAAACCACAAACGTAAAATATTCATAATCAAAATCACAAGCCCAAATAGGTCACGTTTACAGAAATCTAGAATCGAAGCAAGTGCTCGTTACAGTAATTTGCTGATTTAAAACATGCATGAAAGTTTGTTGTTGCACATTGATGCAAACCGGGCCTGATTGAAAACATTGCCGGAAAAACTTTTTCTTTGCCTAAGATCACCAGCTTATTTACATGCATAGAACATTACCAAAACACTAAATAATTTAATGTCAAGAATTTGCGCTGCGAATTATTCGCAGTGGATTCGCAGTCAAAGTCGCCAAAATGTGAGAGCGACACAGTGGCGGATCCATAAAATTTTGGTGGGGAGGATGATAAAAATTTTGAGCACAAAACCTCAAAAATTCGGATGTGTTGTAAAGAGGCGCGTAGCCAGAAATTCGCAATGGAGCGACTGTTTCAGGGGTCTGGGGGCCGAGCCCCCAGCGCTCAAAAATTTTGCATTTTTTTTTGCAAAAATAATTTAATTTCTGAGCTAGTTTGATAAAATAATGCTTTTAAAATGCGGCATAGAAATTGGCAGTGTAAACATGATTCAACTGTTTGCATAAATGGCCTATGTGAGAGGGGGTTAATGGTAAAACTTTAGTTCTTTTATTTGGATGCTGGTAAATCATAAGCACAAAATCTTATAGTTCAATAAAACTCACACGGAGTAATTTGTTTCATCTATATTTTATAGAGAAAAAAAATTGGATAGGGGCTAATGGAAAGAGAATTGAGACAAGTGATTGCTAATTAACCAATACTGAATAGCCTATAGACCCCATTTCTCAGTTTAGGCCTATAATATATTTGCTGATGAAACCCGTGTTCAAGTTTTTTACAATAGCGATCAAATTTTATTGCGGTCATTTTCTAAAGTTTTCTTTTTGATTTGTGAATTTTATTTTTGACAAATTAGCCCCCCTTAAGCATTTGTTTCAAAAAATGCTTTAAATCACTTTTTGGACTATTTCAGTACGAAAAACAGTCTCAGAAGTGCAAAAAACGTGATATTTTTTATTTTGCATTTTGGTTTACAGGCCACTTGAGGGACTATAGCCCCCCCTGGCTACATTACTGCTTAGGATTAATGTTCTTGACCTCGCTTAATGCTCACTTTTTATAAGCCTAATATGTGACTTAAGAAATAATTTGCATTGTGTAGGTTTTATCGCTGAAAAGTGCAAGTTTTAAATTTTGCTAATTCGGCGCTTTCAAATCAATCGGACCCGTAAAAAACTAATTTCTGTTTTGTAAAAACTTCGCTGCAAAAATTACATTTTTCGGTCCCTCCCCTCACAGGGCTTTAGAAATTATATTACAGTCACACGGCCGATCAAAAATTCACTGATTGCTTTTTTTCAAATAAGTTTAATACCCATATGCACGTTATGTTTACGCTGATGGGGGATGTATCCCCCCATCCGCCCCCATAACTCCGCCACTGGTTGTGCTCCTATGCCTTTATCGCTGAAAAGTGCAAGTTGTGAGTTTTGCTGATTTGGCGCCTTCAAATCAATCGGACCTGTAAAAGACTAATTTCTGTTTTGTAAAAATTTCACTGCACAAATACTATTTTCTTGCACCCCCCCTACCCTTGGCTTTTGAAATTATATCACAGTCACACGGGCTAACGACTATTCACTGATTGCTTTTTTAAAATAAGTTAAGTATTATTCATATGCACGTTATGTTTAGGCTGGTGGGGGGATGCATCCCCCCCCCCTAAATCCGCCACTGGAGCGACATAGTGTATAAACTTATCACTTAGTAGAACCCCATCACACACGCAATATAAGTAAATGTGAGTAATGGATAAATAAAAGCAAATATGCATAAATGAATCACGTTTAATAAACCACAAACGTAAAATATTCATAATCAAAATCACAAGCCCAAATAGGTCACGTTTACAGAAATCTAGAATCGAAGCAAGTGCTCGTTACAGTAATTTGCTGATTTAAAACATGCATGAAAGTTTGTTGTTGCACATTGATGCAAACCGGGCCTGATTGAAAACATTGCCGGAAAAACTTTTTCTTTGCCTAAGATCACCAGCTTATTTACATGCATAGAACATTACCAAAACACTAAATAATTTAATGTCAAGAATTTGTCAGGAACATGCTAAACTTTCGTGAAAGAAAAATGGCTAAATTTGTTTTTAAATGTTTCACTCATAGTCATATTTCTTTAAGTTACCCACAATTCAGCTAATACTCTAGTTACACATTTGTGCCCTGCTTCTTTGCATCAGTGATGTAACCGTTAACAATGATGGTTAAATTGCAGAACAATGACAATCAACGCACAACTAAATAAATTAGTAATCTACATTAAATGATAATTAATTAATTAACATCAAAGTACAAAAAATAAATTAAAAAAGCAGTCAGATGTGTAAATTAAATCAAAAGATCTCGAAAAACACGACAAAATGTAATTGCCATACAAGTGATCTGTGAAAATGAAGCCAAAATATCGAAATTCATAAGGTTAACAAATACAAGTCACACTAAAAGCACCAAAAAAAAAAAAAAATCAGGATGCTAATAAACGTATGGTAATAAAAATTCAGTTACGCGTAAAAGTTTATCAGTTTGTGTATTCAGTAACGCTTAAAAGTTTATCAGTTTTGAACAAAAAAGTACAAGTTAGTGTTCTACGAAAGAGTCATCTACAAGCAATGATGTTCAAGATCAGTCATTCTGGATATCGAATTCGCTTTGTGAGGCAGAAAACTTTAAATGGTATTGTACAAATCCATTTGATTGTAGATAGTTGCTTACTGTCTTAGGAATGTACTCAAGTGTAATTCAATTTTTTGCCAAGTGATGAAGTCAGAGATGGATAAGGACAGTTTGGTTTTCGCATATCTGGTTCGCAAAACCAAAGTTTTGTGACAAGCCGTAACCGACGAATAAAATCACAATTACTTTGCAAATTTCCGAGAGCATTCGTTTATTTGGGAACGAATTATTTTAATGGTACTTGCTATATGTTCATTCATTGGAAATTTTTCGAAAATTTTATTTGACTGCTTTAAACGACGCAATGCATTTTTGTGTTCTTGCAATTTCATTAGGCACAAACCCATATGATTAAGAGTCTTTCCAAGTCTGGGATCTTTTTCAGCATTTGCGTGAATTTGATAAATTTCAATAGCTTTCCGCAAATGCGGTAGAGCTTCTGCGTGTTGTTCTTTTTTCATCAAACTTTCGCCAATATATTCGTGTGTTCTAGCGATGCCGATGTCCTTATCCTCATCAAGGGTTGTATTTTCGAAAATTTGTAGTGATCTTTTAAAGCATTGCCATGAATCATCACATAACTGCATAGTTGCTAAACATCTACCGACATTGCTCAGTGTCGAAGCCAGATCACGATCAATGTCCGGATCAATCGATGCGTTTTGCTTGATTTCAAGTGCTCGATTAAAATTTTTGAATGCTTCGTCGTTATTATGCAAATTTATGTGACATTGGCCGATAGCATGAACTGTCTTAGCAACTTCCCTATCAGCATCGACATTAAGCGTAGTATTTTGTTTGATTTCAAGTGCTCGGTTTAGATTTTTTAATGCTTCCTCGTAGTTTTGCAAATACAAATGACAGCGACCAACGGCATGAAGCGTTAAAGCAATGTCCCAATCTGTGTCAGCATTAAATGCTGTACATTGCTTGAGTTTAAGTGAACGGTCAAGATACGTCAAAGCGTGATTGTGGTTGTGCAATTTTAGATGACAGCGACCAAACTTATAAAGTGACTCAGCAACGCTTTCATCTCTGTCTGTAATAAGCGCTAGATTTTGTTTAATATCTAGTGCTCGTCTGTGAAAATTCAATGCTAATTCAGCCTGATTTGATTTGTACAAGCAAAATCCAATTTTCATATTCGCCCACGCGATATCATCATCGCGGTTCGTATTTTCCGATTTGTCTTGATACATATCTAACAATTGCTCGTAGAATTCGGCAGCTTCGTCATAAATTGCTACTGTCTTTAGGTATTTTGCAATAGATTTTATCTTTTTTTCGTTGAACTTAGATTGGTTCAACGAACTTGAAAATTTTTCTATTGAGTTGGACTCTCGATGAATTTTTATTTCGAGTTGCTCAATACATTTGTCAAAATTAAATTGGCTTAAATTCCAAGAATATTCTTTTAAATTTTTGAGAACGTTTGTTAGATTTTTAATCCCAAATGTTAGTCCAATTGTGATATTTATTAGTTGTGGATCGGAATAAAAGTGAAATTTGGTGAAGTTTAATTGTTTTGCTACCTCACATTGCAAGCAATATACAATCTGAAAGTAATTGATTGTGCTTGCTTTTCCTGCAATATCAAAAAAAGTTTTACTTCCAGTTTCATTCATGTCAATGATGTTGTCACACTGTGCACGTTTCTTCATATAAACTCGTAACCTTATTTCACATGCTATGACAATTGCTGCGTTTAGTGTATTAGCGGTATTTTCTGTTATTTTGTTGAATTTTACCATTTCGTCGATTATATCAAAGCATGAATTTGCTGAAATATTGTGTTTCATTGCCAAGGCTGAAACGAAAATAGTCGAGCTGCGATAAACCAATTGTTTGATGTTAATTGTGCTTCGTGATTTTAATTTCGTCAACTGAAATCGCGTCGAAAAACTATTCAAATCCTCTTTAACTTGTTGCTTTATGTCGTTTATGATATCTGTTTGTGATTTTGTGCTTCTGTAAAACTGGGCGCCTTTTTGAAATTGTTTGTATGGGTCTTCGTTTCCAAACACAAAACACGTTTTGGTTAAAATATCAGCTAAGTGATAACCATTTTTCAAATTCGCCTCAGATTTAAGATATTCAAGCATCCCACTAACTGGTTTAATTAGTTCAGTGGCAAATTTTTTGTCTTTTGTGTGTTGTTGTCTGCCTAACGGAAATTTACACGCATGAGGCATCATTCCGTCGAATGAAATGCCTCGTGGTGTTATAGTGTCGTAATACCAATCACCTAAACTTGAATCTTTGTCATTGAAACTTTCGACGTTCAAGCTTGGAACAATTGTTTCCTGAACATTTAAAATAATGCAGTGAAAAATTACCGAAAACCATTTAAAATAATCCAAGTACGATTTATAATTTTCATCATCACACAAGAGAATAATATGCTCAAAATCAGAGTAGGGTGTGATCTCTTCACGAGCGAGAGAGCCCATACCTACGATACTATATTCACAAGGTGGTTTTCCCATAACATACTGGCAAAATTGAGACAATTCGACCATAATCAGTTTGTATTTTTTAGCAATTATTTTGTTAATTTTTTTAATTGCAATAACCTTGTCTGTGTATCTAGTTTTTGTAATTGTTCTTTCGACGTGCTTTGTTGTGCTTTTGGCACTTTTGTAAATATTCGTTAGCTTCTTTTCTCAATATCATTACCGAAGATTTAACATCTTTTCCTTTTTTAATCAAATCTGCGTTTTGATGCTTAGCGTTGGATTTTTGGAGAATGTGTTGGCACAGCTCAGAGAGATCGGATTCGATCTGAGCAACGTTTGAAGGATTTCTCACAATAGCAGCATTTAATAAACCAACGCTCTTTATAAGCGAAATTTTGTCTGGGCTCCTCTTTTTGTAAATTAAACCGATTTGATACAAGATTTCTGCAACATTTTCTTGATCTTTTTCTCTACCTGTCTTGTCGATATAATTGTCTTTCATGTGCCGAGCTAGTTTAAACTCTTCTTCCAACTCTTCTTTGATTCCAGTCATGACAAATTGCGAAAGCTTTTGTTAAAGTCTGAACTACTAATATTCATGCAGTACACCGTGCAGCTCTTTTAGCACAAGATATCAAACGCTTTCAGCATCAGTATTTACTTTGGGAATAGTTCTAAAAGGAACCTTTGAAAACGTGACTTGCATTTGTATAATTTGTATTTCTTGACTTTTAACACAAAGTGCAGTACTGAAGCCTCTACCGTTGTCACACGGAGCCTAAACGTGATACTTTTTCGACATTTTGTTTATTATTGATTGTAATTCATTGCTGAATTATCACGTTTAACTTATTGTGCAGACTGTTTTCTATATGCGATAAAGCATAGTTTAAAAGATTTTTTGGTGCTTTTCTCGCACTAGTAGAATTAAATTGATTTAATCAAAATTTAATGAAGTGCGAAATACACAGTTTGATGTCGTGTCAGATCTGCTTTGTCACCCAACGAAATAAAAACTAAATTTATGGTTCACCATTTCATTCTTCATTCTATCAGCAGTGGGCAAGCGGCGATGCACAAAATGTAGTGTATAGTGGCGCAACCAGGACTTTGTTCAGGGTAGGGTTGAACCAAAACTTCAGGCGCCTGGCAATTTTTGTGACTTTTCAGCCAAAAAATAGCCTTTTTAATGCCATTTAGATCACATTCTGCATGTTTCCGGAGCCATTTGAAAGAACTTAATTGATAGATTCGAAAGCCATTTGAAAGAGCTAAATTGCCCAGCCCATTTAGCCCGCCCCCTACTTATAGGTCAAGTTCAAAACACGTTTAAATGCTTGTATTTTGGATTACATTTTCTAAGTGACTTCGCTTAGGGAGGGGGGCTGAAGCCCCTTTAGCCGCCCCATTGATAGTGTAGCGCAATGTTCAAAAAAGAAATGAATTTTCTTTCTTTGGTATGTTATGATTTTAATCGAAAATCTTGTAAATAAAGTAGGTAGTGGTGCTCCAGAAGAAATAGTTCGAAAGCTAAATGAAACTTTTAACACTTCACTATTTTTGGACAAGTTTTAATACATTAGAGCAACGCTGGGGCTGGGGTTCTACTACTTGCTGCTGGGGTACCTTCGAAATTTTTTCGTATAAAACTGAGGTTATAAACAATGTAACTATTTAAGCCAGTGGTGCCCAAAGTTTTCAAGGAGCGGGTCGCATCACACTTTTTTGAGCTTGAGCAGGCCGCACAGTCAGTACTGCACCGACTTTGAAGTAATATTCGGCCATGCGGCCGGGGAAATCAGTTTTTAGTGAAATTCGATACAATTTTTGGCGGAAATTAGGTTAATTCCAAAAAAGGTCTTCACCGAGATATGAAGTTATTTTCTGCCCGAGAAATCGATTTTCAGTGAGATTTGGTATAGTTTTATCTCCGGCTTACGCATTTTAAACAGTGTTTATTTTTCATGATAGGAAAACATTTCATGGCCAAAAATTTGATACGTTTTGGTGGAACGCTTTGGTAGATTTTCTCTAAATACCCCCAATTAGCATAGGTGGGCAAGTTAATGCAAAACGTTAGCTTCGTTAACCGCTAGTCCGTTAACAAACTTCACACCTCCGTTAACGTTAATCCGTTATTTTCAGCTTTAAATAACGGAAGTTAATAAAGTCCGTTAATCCGTTAATATTTTGCATGTAATTTACATTTCTTTATATTAACTCGCTTCTAGAACACGTATTGACGCTGTTGAGCTGATTGTAAGGAAATATTTATTGCTATGGTGGTCTTTTCGTGTTTTGGAAGTTACATTTTAAAGCCTAATCTAATTTCAAGATAAAATGAACTCGGATGCACTAAGGAAGCTGCGATCGGAAAATCTTTGGAAATTGTGAACAGCGATAATTAATAGACCTATGAGGCTGCAGCTTATTATTTGCCACAAAAAAGAGTTCCTTTCTTCGCAATCTACTATACGAGTAAAACTCGTGCTAATACGCAACAAGTGCTACCAGTGCAAATTGGTTTGTACCGGTACGATGAATAAATGGTGCAAGATATTAACGATAAAAACCTTAACGGAAGTTAACAAAACTTAACGGAAGTTAATTTAGTCCGTTAACAGAACTTAACGGAAGTTAATTTAGTCCGTTAACATGAAAAAACTTTTTAACGGATTAACGAGTTAATGAAAAAGTTAGCTTCGTTATTAACGGATTAACGATTAACGGACTTGTGCCCACCTATGCCAATTAGTGTATTTTCCAAGAGCCTAAAAACTGCAAGGCTTATTTTTTTGAATTAATAAATGTCAAAACAACGAAAGTTTTGCCTAATTTGGCAGTTGCCAATTTGAGATTTACAGGGCGTCTCAAAAATGCTTGCTTTTCGAGATTTATCATTCATCTATAGCAATTGCTTGTTTGAACCTGTTCAAACGTTATCATCACAGTGACTCCCTTTGCAGTACAAACAATGTAAATTCTTTATCGTCCAGCTGTTAGAAAACTAATTAGTGCCGTACTGGGCATGTGGTGAAACAGAGGTGGAGTCCTCGAGGACGTCCTTGGCCTCGAGGACACATTTTGAAGTCCTTGGCCTCGAGGCCTCAAGTCCTCGAAAATTGGCCTGTCCTCGGCTCGAGGACAGCACAATTTTTTGAAGTGTTAAAATTTTGTGGAGCGCTTGAAAAACTTTTTGGAAAACGTTTTTTTGTGGAGATCGCCTGAAAAATTTTTGTGAAGACCTTTTTTTTTTATTTTTGGAGAGCACATGTGCTTGTGTCCTTGGTCCTTGGCCTTGGCCTCGAGCATTCCTGTCCTTGGCCTCGAGAGTGTCTGTCCTCGAAAAGGCTGTCCTTGGCCTTGGCCTTGGTCTCGGATTTTTTTGTGTCCTTGGCCTTGGCCTCGAGCCTTGTGTCCTCGACTCCACCTCTGTGGTGCAGAGCGCCATTTTTACAACAATTACCAGGATTCAAAAGCCACTAGTTCAACTCGCATTCTCGTCGCGTTGTTTTGCTCTTGGACAAGACCTTTCACGACAATTATCTATGCTTGCTTCTACTGGATTCTAATTCACCAACAGTAATAAATACAACTCGACAGGATAGGTGGATTATTGTTTTGTTTAACATGTAGAAAAGATTGCACAATAAACTGCAAATCTGAACCCCTTATCTCTTTGGTATGACGGTGTAACCTTACAGTCCATCATTTTGCCTGTGGTCTGACGTTTATTTGTTCCCTTCCTCTTTCTTCCCCAAGAATTAAGACCAAGGTGCATCATATGAGTTGAACAGCTCCAAACCTGGCAAAACTGACATTCGTGAATCCTATTTTAAAATATGTATGCAGTTAAACCTCGTTTGAAGGGCGGAAACGAGAATTTCGGAAAAACCTCAGCAATTTTTTACCTACGTATCGTACCTCTCAACTACGGTACGTTTCGACCGTACCATCCGATGAAAACAACGTAGCTACGGTACGGACGCAAAATTTGTTTTAGTTACATTAGTACGGTAGGGTAAATTCTTGAAGTACGCCATGATCAATTTTTGAACGTACTGTATTGCCATCCTTGCCCTCATGGGTTCCGACGGCTTGGGTCTTTGCCCCAGGCCCTGTCTACGACACGTTTTAGTTGCATTAGATTGCTCAGCACGACGCATAAACTAGACAATTTTCGTGCGAAAAAAGTGGGTTTTGGTTCAACCCTCAGCCAAATTCTGGTTGCACGCTTGAGTTGGATTTAGTCTGGTGTGCCAAAACTTTAACTACTTTTGCTCTCTGAATGAGGGTCAACCGTGGTATAATTAACCAGTAACCACCGAGCAAAATTTAGGGTTTCTCAAAGAAATAAAAAAACAAACAACTCTCTTTGCTAAAAGTTTTTCAAACGTGATTAAAGTTTTTGGTTAAATTCTTTCTAGCAAAATATTTTAAAGTACATTTTTGAGACGCCCAATACTCGTAAAATCATAGATATTAGAGAATTAAATTAAAGGTTTTAAAAAAATTGAATTCATCTTTCGAATGATGATGCTTTGCAATTGCGTCGATTCTCATGTATAGTTTGTCACAAACCAGTAGTAGAAGAGCTCGATGAAGTTTGGTCTGAGTGAGTTGGAAATTATTTTAATCTATTCTTCATAGAATTTAACTTTCGAAGCGCATCTTAAATATTCAGAAGCGTTGATTGTTTTTTTTTTTACAATTCCTTAAGCAAGTTTTGCATTGAAAGTCGCTTTATCGCTTTATTTTGCTACTTCAAAAGACTTGCTATAACAAACATGGCGTAGAAATGTGAAGAAGCACTTTGGCTGTGCGCCTTGAGGTTCATGGACAACAGACTTTGTTACATCAGCATCCCCCATCATGCAACAACCAGTGGTGTAGAAAGTACTCGAAACTAATTTTTGCAAGCTTTTTGTTATATTCAAGACAATTAATTAAAAAGAACAACAATAGCAAAACTTCGAAATTTGAAAATCATGGCATGCAGAATTTACATGGAATCATTTTATAAAATCTTTGCTCAAATACATTCACTGTCAATGTTGAATTATGCTAAAATTTAAAAACACTGTGGACGTGTCTTTTCAGTACATAATATTCCACTGTATCTACAGGGCGGGCCAAAAGTTACGCGTCATAGCTATTTCAGGATATTCTGCGATGACCTTTTTTGGATTAATTAATGAAAATTTTTGTGAATTTTTTGAATTAATGTTATTTCACAAAATGTGAAGGCAGGCATAGAAGCCTGGTAAACATTACTCTCTAAATCACACAAAATTATTGTAGATAGCCCATTCAGATAATCTGGGTCTCCACTGAGACGAAATTGATCATCATATTGAAAACATTTTGATTTTGTAATTACATTGCACAATATATTAAAGTGTCGTACAATAATGTTTATTGCATATATGGTGTGTGACTTTTGGCTCGCTTTGAAGAATTTAGCAGTGGAAACGCATAGTAATCATAGGACGAATTTTTGGCAAATTTATATCTTTCTTGATTGCTTCTTTCATAATTTACTTTTAATAGACTAAACATCTATGCCAGTATACGGCGAAGGGCAGACAACAAACAACGAACGTGAAACTAAAACCATCTTGAACTGCTTTTTGTCAGACTGGATCTGATACGTACTCGCACACGTAGAAAAAAGGCATTGCTGCAATCGCTGTGGTGATCAGACCTCTGGGGCAAGAGTTGCCAGCCGAAAAAGGAGGAAAATACAACTAACTTTGCTGAATTTGACTATTGCCGGTAGAAAAGTCTACTGTTCTGACGAATTCGCGGTTCAAATTTAAAATTATAGTACTTTCTACTTTTCTGAATTAAAATACTACTTAAGTAGTGCTACTTCACTCTAAAAGTAATCAAGTAAGAATATCTCCCAAAAAAAACTGCTTAAAAAGTACTCGTTACTGGAAAATACTACTTGAGTTATCGACTCAAGTAAAAGTATTTCGTTACTTTACACCACTGGCAATAACTGTGGGGTTGCGAGTAGCATCCAGTCATCCAACTGGTGCAACGACTACTTTGCAAAAACTACATATCGAGGGTATACCTCTGAACAATCTCGAAAGAGGCGTTGATCTTTTGATTAGAATGATAATAACCGACATGATCTAAAAATTTACTGTAAATGTTTTCAGCCTATGAAGCCTGCTTTGTACAACCTTGTCAGAATGGAGGCACGTGTATAGCGGAAGAAAAGGATGGTTACCAGTAAGTGTGTTTTGATTACTTTATTTTTCAATTTTGCAGAATCTGCAGCCGTAGCATTGGCAATTTATTTTGGATGAGACTATTTCACTAGAAATTTTTATTGAAGTTTTATTAATTTTAACCCAAACTCCAAACCTTTATTCTATAACTACCACCAAACCTAATTCTAACTCAAACCATAATCTTAGTCCTTAAAAAAGTTAATAAAAAGCGCGCGGATGAATACTTATTTCATTTCATTTTCTTTAACTTAAAAATTTTGGATGAAATAATCATTCCAATTTATCTTTGTGTATTTTTTTGTCATTTACTTTTATATAGCGCCAAACGCAAAGAACATTAGCAATAAGTTTGTCCTATCATGCGCACAATCCGTATTTATAAAATGAAACATTTAAACCTATTAGTTATTGGAAGCTGTTTCTACAACTCATTTGACACAGGACGAGATAGTAGCAAATCCACCTACTCATCTCTTAAATCGGAGATCATGGGAGCAGTAAATTTGGCAATGGGTTAGCTTTCACCTAAGTTTTTAGTTGACGTTGCCGTCTTGAGAACGTCAAGATCGACCGATTTTTGGGAAAAAGTGTGGTTCTACAGTATCAAATCAAATATCATATTAGACTCGTTCGTTTGTTCATATGAACCAAGCATTATGCGTCTGTCTTACCATGCCAACGCAGAGCACCCTTTTTTTTCGTTCTTGCTCGGCCCCCAGCCCCCCAATGGGAAATAAACGTAAAGTGTCTTTCCCAAGAACACAACGACGCATTGCCAGTTCGGGAATCGAACCGGGAGTCCGCAACCTTTCGATTGATAACCGTACTGAGCTATTGCCGCCGATCGCTAATCTCTACCAACTGAGCTATTGCCGCCATTAGACTCGCTGAATTACATCGAAGCGTATAACGAATTGGCGGAGGCCATCTCCACGTCACTGCGCCCGGGCAACTAAGCTTCTTTAGAAGAAATATCGCAGCGGTGGTGAGCTGTTGGAATCACTGTGTCGGATTTGATTAGACCGAGATTTGACACCCAGACCTCTTGTTCCAGAGACGAACGAGTTAACGCTCGACCAACTGGCCTGTCATGTAACACAGTAGATGGTTTAAATCTTGAATATCAGCTTGGTTTTTGAATACGAGTAATGAGCATGTGTCAATGTAATTACAACGCAAAAACGCTCTTTTGGTGTTATTTAAGGATTGTATGGGAGTTAAAAATGCCCTAAATTTGGTCAGGCGGCTCCGACAAACCTCCAAGTTGGCGAACTTCCACTTGTTCGATCAACTTAATTAAAAAAAATTTTTGAGGTGAAAATTGGCTCTAAGTTCAATCGGTTGCCAGTAAAAAAAGATGTACGTTTAAAACTTGTCATTTAAAAAGCAAGATGGAGTCATTTTTTCCGCTCCCCATGTGAAAAACGGCTAAAAAAGCTATAATGCAGTACACGTTTGTACAACTGTACACACTTCTAGAGATGGCAACAGCGCGGCGTACGCGGCCGCGCGCTGTTGTTGGTGCACCGCGCCGCGCAGCGTGGCAAGTAAAATCTGCATTACGTCACAGCGTCAGCGCAGCGGCGCGTACATTAATTTTTTTTACAAATTATTATTGCTGGTGATTTTTTCTTTATGAACAACAATGGTTTGTGTGGATGTAACTATTATACGAATTGAAGACAATGCATGTTACTAAACCAGTAAAATGTGCCTTCGGTTCAAGTCTATTTTTTCAGAATTCTGAGCATCCTAGAATCGGCTATTTTGGCCACAAGAAACGTAATTTTAATCGGCTGAACGCATTTTTTAACACCAACAAAAAGATTTTAGTTTTGGTAGGCTAGACTAGGAAAGGCTCACGACGTTCGGTGAGAAGATGAAACAAAGGCAGACAAATGTAGAAGAAACAGGTTTGTGGGAAACAGTCATCAGAGTAGAGGCACAAAACAAAGCCTAGCGACACACCCACCCTGTACGCAGTAGGCCTATGGTATTGGTACAAGCCCAAGGCTAGACAACAGTTTCTAATACACATGCGCTTGCATTTCAGAGTGACAGAGTTAGTTCAGTGTAGCCTATTCGTCAACAGGTCATGGCATCAAGAATTGGGCTTTCGGTCCTATGCTGTATGTCTGTAGCCTATCTCAGATCTGGTAGACCTATGTAGTAGAGTACAAAGATTAGGCTACACAAATTTCCAATGACAGAATAGCCTACGTAGTAGCAAAATTTGTTCCACAATCAAACACACATGCAAACGGCAGAGGTAAAATACATAGAGTAGTTTCCAGAGGTGGAGTCGAGGACACAAGGCTCGAGGCCAAGGCCAAGGACACAAAAAAAATCCGAGGCCAAGGACAGCCTTTCCGAGGACAGACACTCTCGAGGCCAAGGACAGGAATGCTCGAGGCCAAGGACACAAGCGCAAGTGCTCTCCAAAAAAAAACGCCTTCACAAAAATTTTTCAAGCGATCTCCACCAGGGTGTCGAACCGTTTCAAATAACGGTTCGGGTTCAGGTTTAGCTCCTGCTCAAAATATTTTCGCGGTTCAGGTTTGGTTCGGGTTCACTCAAGTAAAATATTACTGGTTCAGGTTCGGTTCGGGTTCATTGACTTAAAATTTAACTGTCATTACTCGTTTCGTCCAGAAAAAAAAAAGAGAAATTGCTGATCCTGTTGATGATCGCCACTGCTCTTATTGTCGTGTACCAGCGCCAGCGGCATCCGGATATGGAAAAATATATTCTTACTTTTGTTAGGGGTTCAGGTTCGGTTTGGGTTCACTTGAGCAGAATTTTGAGGGTTCAGGTTTGGTTCAGGTTCACTGAAGCAAAATTTTGCTGGTTCAGGTTCGGTTCGGGTTTACCAAAATGAAATGGTTCATTCGGGTTTACGGTTCGGGTTCAGGTTCGGTTCGACACCCTGATCTCCACAAAAAAACGTTTTCAAAAAAATTTTTCAAGCGCTCCACGTAATTTTAACAATTCAAAAAATACTGCTGTCCTCGAGCCGAGGACAGGGCAATTTTCGAGGACTTGAGGCCTCGAGGCCAAGGACTTGACCTTCGAGGCCTAGGCCAAGGACTTCAAAATGTGTCCTCGAGGACGTCCTCGAGGCCAAGGACGTCCTCGAGGACTCCACCTCTGGTAGTTTCACACAAGTGTAGTAGCTTGTGACAGCATGCAGAGCACGTGATACCTTATATTTCATTATTTGTGCTACTAGTTCAGGATTAGTGTACAGTAGTTGCATGGAATCATCAGGTAGACTGGTAGATTGTTTTTGTTTGCCAAAACATGAGGCAGAAAAACTAATAGAAAGCACACACAAGGCAGATTAAACCTGAAGGCCTACAATTAAAACGACTGATCTCACGTCGCATGTTTTTTAGTTTTTACTCGGCCATTTTCAAAGTTAACGAGTACGAAGTTTCAGACTTTTACTCATAACTCGATAATGGTTTGGTCAGCTGCATAAAATTTTGACAGCAGTTTGAGATTCATAATTCGTTTGTGTGTGCCAAATTTCAAGGCAATGAGTCCCGTAACTTCAGGTTTAGGACCCGAAAACTACTTCAAAAGTTTGGTGTAAAAAGCGGTCTTATTCAAAAACGGCTCAATTACGGCAAAAAATATTTCGCATGGTTATATGTCGTAAGATACTCTTTCATCCCTACCTACACTTTTAGCCGTATTGAGTTTTTTTTCTTTTTCCATTTTTTGCATTCCAAATTTTGTGCACTCTTCTTCACCTAAACCACACAACATCCATATCTAATTTTTGTGTAAATTTGTTGAGCTGCAAAAGCAATTTTGTCTCCTGAAATTTTTTAAGGCTTCTCCCTAGAACCCCCCCAAAATGGGGCCCTAAAAAACTAATTTTTTTTATTGCTCCAGCTAAGGTGATAGTTTTTTGTTTGTATTGGTAGATATTTAAGCAATAAATAGCTTGACATAGTATGGAGGTACCACCCCCCCAGGGGCCCCCAAATGGACTCCCCCAAAATTAGTATTTTGAACGGCTTAAGCTAGGGCATTACTTTTTATACAGTATATCGGCAGATGTTTAAAAAACAAATATTTTGACATGGTTTGAGAGAGCGACCCTTTTGAAAACTCTCCAAAATAATACCCCTAAAATCAATTTTTTTATATGTCGTAAGCTAGAGAGCTAATTTTTTTGTGACGTTGGTAGAAATTTAAAGGATATTTAACTTGCGGTGCGGCGCAGTGCAGCGTGAACCTAGTTGTGTTTGGATGCGGTGCCGTACAGCATGCGGACAAGGTTTGCGGACGCAGCGCAGCATGCGGATGCATTTTTTGTTATCCGCGCCATCTTTACACACTACCACCAATGAAAAATTTAATACCGTGCTAAGTTTTTGCGTGTAAATTTAAAACTTCACAGTGAGATGGATAAGTTTTCAGAATACCAGTGAAAAATGAATGTTCAAATTGTGAGTAAAATGAAATTCACCAAACGTAAAAAATTTTCGTTAAGTTTTTTAGTCTACGTAACACCGTATTGTTCCACTTAAAATAATATAATGTTGAGGAAAATAATGGATTTGACTTAAACCCAACTTTGACGCAAAGTTGAAAATGCTAAAAGTGTCTAAACGTCGAAGAATCACAATTGCTGACTTTTTTGTAGCCTTGATTAGGATTTTCGGCAGTGTGGCTGAAAGAACAAAAAACGTCATTTTTACGACCACCCTATCACATGATCTTGGTTCAACTCGCACCCTGGTCACATTGTTCAGTCCTTGGAAACGACACTAACTTTGCGATGAATCTCTCTGCTTGGTGGCTTCCAACAAGCAACAAATTCAATGGACAAGATTTCGAAGCCATCTACTGAAACGTTGGATTACTCGATGCCCCAAAGCAGGTGCAGATTCGTCCAAAAACAAAATTTGGGTTGGGTAGTTATCGCAATAAAAAGTGTGCGAATTTTTCAATAGTTAGCGTCTGACGCTATCCGGTGACAGGAGGTTTAATATTTAAGTGCAACTACAACTTTTACCAGGTGTGTTTGTGTTCCTGGCTATGGCGGTTATAACTGCGAAGTGATCGTAAAATGTGAACCGAACCCGTGCCAGAATGATGGGGTCTGCACGTTGGATGCTGACAACGATATTTTGTGTATATGTCAAAGTGGCTTCACTGGATCGAAATGCGAAAGAAGTAAGTAGCTTGCAGCAGCATTTTAAAAATAACACGCTCTAGTTCAAAAAATTTCAAACTTTTTCAGCTGCTATCACTCCAACAAATTCAGGATTTCATCGCGGCACAGCACCGACTCTTTTTTCAAATCTTGATTTCTAGTGCGTGGCAGGAATTTTGAAAGGGAGTGACTATTTTGCCCAAAATTTTTAATTGAAACAGAATAAAGCGTGAAAATAAAATACTATTTTCATCGGCAGATTTCTCATGAAAGGAGGATAACAATGAATTTCTCAAACAAAATTCATTTTATTATATCGTAGTCACAAAAGAATTACAGTAGTTTCTGGTATCATTTTGACAGCTTTTTTCTCTTTCAAGTGGATTACTGCTACCCTGACCCTTGCTTCAATAACGCGACATGTGAATCAACTGATTCTTTCCAATGCCTGTGTGCTGATGGATACGAAGGACCTTACTGTGAATCTGAAATAAATGAGTGTCTAAGTGGACCTTGCCAAAACGGAGGAACTTGCGTCGACTTGTTTAACGCCTACTCGTGTCTGTGCTCCGAGTTTTTCCTTGGCGAAAACTGCGAAAAAGGTGAGTAGCAGATATACCGATTAGTGTTCGAGTGGAAAGCGCGTCTGCTACTGAAACGGTAAACTCAAGTTCGATTCCTGGTCCAGCCAAACTAAAGACCATCAAATTGGTAGTCACAGCTTCCCACTTGACGTTCAGCAATAAAACTGAACATTGTGAATTGTGAAACTTCTACCGTGAGTGGTAAACTGGTGGCAACCTGACTCGAGTACCACAAGGTCCTTTCGCGGTCTCCTCCCTAAGACAACTTGGCGAATAAACTGCAATTACAATTTCAGTATTGTGGTAAGCTGAGTTGTTATTATAAAACATTTTATCAGGAAGTTTTTGAATACGTACGTAAAATTTTTGATATTTTTGAAGCGAATTGTTAGTTTCTGTTTGAATAGCGGTTATATTCAGCACGCTAATGTTTTTTACTCCGGCATTGCACTAACTTGTACCCTATGGGGAAAAATTCGACTCTTAAGGCATTCAGCTATTCTAGAAAACGTTTCAGAATAGCATACTATATATTTTAGTGTCAATCGTCAGTTGTAGGCTAATGAATAATGATACACAGCAAAATATCTTAATATATTATTTTTTGTTGTGGTGGCGCGTATATATCCTCCTGTAACCGGATAGCGTCAAACGCCAACTATTGGATGATCCGCCCAGTTTTTATAGCGATAACCACTTCATTCCCAATGTTCCTGTGGATTTTTCAAATTCTTGTCCACTGAATTTGCTGCTCGTTCGAAGTCGCCAAGCAGATACAATTATCAAAAAGTGTCTTATCCAAGGACGCGACAAAGTGGTGAGGGTGCGGCTTGAACAGAGAGCATGCGATCAGGGTCGTCGTAAAAACAATACCTTTTACTTCTCGACCACGCTGCCGACTAACTTATTAGTTGTAACTATCGGTCCTCGAACAGTTGGTCATCTTTCGGTGTTTTTCAGTTACTGGTAGCTGCACATTTGAACCCTCTGAAGCTTCACAATCTTGCTCTTGGTCACCTGATCCCAGAAGCGATTATGATTGGACGTTAGAATTTCGATCCGGTAATAACGCGCCAGTTACAGGGCCACCATACGATCACACTTACGAATCCCGGCAAGGTATCAAACCTCTTTAACTGCTTTTGATGAAAGACAATCGCTTTTAATGAGAATAGGATAGATAGCATTTATCAATAGTATGTAGTGCGATGAAGCAAATCAAGAACACCGTCTTACCTTAATGAGGCCCAGTCTACACTCGGTGGGAAAGCATGGTGTAATTGCATATCCTTTTTCATTTTAATCAACCGTAATTTATATTGTAGGCCGTAGCCGGTGAGTCAGCTCACAACCAGTGGCGCCGGGGGCCGAAAGTGGGCCCGAGGCCAGCTCAAATATGACGGATTACCGGTTTTGTGAAGTCCAAAACAGACGGAGAAAATGCTGCAGTTTAGTCCGAAATATGATGTGATTTACAAGAAAAAAAGGTCTTCACCGAAATTCTAACGATTTTTCCGGTCGACTTTAGGTGATCTCAAAAAAAAAAGGTCTTCAGGCTTCACATGCTGATTTCTCAGTATAATTTCGATGGGCCCCCTCTCGAGCTCATGGGACCTCTGCTGGGCCCCCTGGAGCCGACGGCCCCATGATGGGCCTCCCTGAAGCCCATGGACCCCCTAAAGTCCATGGGCCCCAGGGTTATTGTCCCCCCCTGCCCCCCCCTTTCGGCGGCTCTGCTCACTGGGACAACCAAAACTTTGTTGCCATGCACGGACGGCGTTTAGGCTTTTTGATGTCATTAAAAATGAAACGTTTTCGTTAATCTTTCCAGGTTAACAACGCTAAAGCTATAATAAATTGGCATTATCAGGAAAACAGCTATCTTGACGTTGCAAACCAGTTGCGCTATCCGCAGTTACAGTGCCGTGACTTCTGATTGTTTATTTTTACAAAACTAGGGTGGTGTAGATGAGGTTTGGGAGGCTTCACAGGAGGAGTGTGGGATTTGGATAAAGTATTGATTCATTTAAGCTTTCAACGAGTCTTAAAAATGAGAGCTCTTTGGTTGACCGCGGGTTTGCAGATGTAAGACTTGTTGTGTGAACCAAAGAATTCTGACTTTGCTAAAGCATATGATATGTGAAAACTAGAAGTAAAAATTAAGGCAAAAATATTATTGAATTTATTTGTTATGCTGTTTTTTTTTGTTTCTTGAATAGTTTTCTATTTCTTTTGTTGCAGAAGACGGCCATTTTTACTACACGTTATTATACAAAACGGAAGCTCCGGAAAATTCTCTTTACCGAATTCGCTCCCCCCAGTTTGTTCTCGCTAACTACGACAACAATGTCTTTATCATCGATCTTTTCTACCACATGAGTGGATCTGGAATCGGAACGTTTACAGTTTATGTAGAAGGTGCTTCGAGTTTGCTTTTGATTACATTATTATGTCTGTGTACTTCTATACACAATTCTGTACACATTCTATATAATGATTATTTATTACACTTCACACTACTGTAGATTACCACTGTATTACAACATTAAAATTAAAAACTTCAGATAGAGGTATTTAATTTTTAATGTTTTAATACTGTGATAACCTGTTGTGATATTTGCTGTAACTCTTCGTTACTAAGCACAGTTTGAAACCCTGGTATCAAACACAGACTATATTACACTTCTACTAATCGGATTAGACGAGGATATTTAAATTTACGTTTTGTTTTGATTAGCATTAGAAACCAATGCACCTAAACAAAATTCATGTACAATTTTGCATGCTGATTAAGCTATTGTCAAACATCAAGCATTGGTTGAAAATTAAAATTATGGATTTTGATTAAAATGTTTTGCAGAAAACGGCGAAGAGCGAACCATATTCCAGAAAGTAGGTGAGCAGGGGCGAGAGTGGTTGCCTATGCATGAAGTGGTCTCTGTGACAAATAACTGGGCCATTATTGCGGAACACAAAACGATTCAAACTCCCCTGTTCATGGGTGACGTAGCCATAGATGACGTAACCATATCGCTTGTTCCAGGTCAGTCTTTCAAATACTTATTTTGTTGTGTAGAAGTTTCGAGTTCAATCAGAAATATTGATGATGCCTATGAAATTCTAGCACACTCTTTTACTTTCTTGCTACGTTTGGGATTTATTTTTGAAGAGTAACGTTTCTAGCCATTCATCAAAACTTATGGCTGGTTGCCAAAAAATGCTTATTTTGAATTAAAAAGCTGAGACTTTTTAACTGTAAAATAGTTCAAGTTAAATAAGCACAATGGTTAAACTTGGAAAAGTTATATGTAGTATCACAAATAAATTTCTAATTTCCGAATTATAAATTAGACTAATGAGTGTTAGGGTGGAGTGAAAAAAATTTTTTTTGGAAATTCAAAAAAGTGGAGTTTGGAAATCCTGGCAAATGGTCTAAAAACAGAAAAAAAATCGACTTGAGCCAGTTGCCACCTACCATGGGCTGGCTACCCCCCCAAAAATTGGTCGCGGGGGTAAAATGGCCATAAAGTCATGTTACTTGATAACCGCTAGTCGTAGAGACCTGATTTATAGCTCAAAAGTTGCAGAATCATCATGTTTCTATGAGTGCTAAGAGGACTTTTTTGTCTATTTCAATCATAAAAAAAGTTACAGTCAAGAAACCGGTTTTTCATGCTAAAATTGCACCATAGAGAATTGTGATTCACTACTAGTTAACATGAACTCTTGCAATTCGTAACTTGCTAAGAAATTTGATTTTAGGGGTATGTCGTACAACATATTACTGTAGTAATGCGAAGTGCACAACAAAAGTGAGTGCGAGGCTGGCAAACATAGATGTGTTATCAACAGTCAACACAACATAAAAACATTTTACGAAAATTGCATTTTAGTGTCAAACTTTTTTAACAATTTGCGAGATCTAATTTTTTGGCGAATAAGTCCGTCTCTTCTTTCAAATCCAGTGACTTGTGCTGATGCTTCCGTTACTAATTTGACATGTCTTTCGACAGTTTGATTGTGGCATGGATGGTGTAAAATTAAGGGTTTCATTCGACAGTCTTCAATTTCAGAATCGGACAAATGTCTAATAGCTGGAGGTTGTTGCTGACAAATTTCCAAATCAGCCAACTCATAGTATGTGTCTGCTTCCAAGTTTAAAGTAGGAAGGTGAAATAAACGAACTGAGGTGTCGTTCTTGCGGAGTGAAAGAACGTGATTCACGCCCTTGTCTCGAACAGCTTGATCGTCATCTCCTAACATTGCGATCAAAATGCTTTCTGGATGGCCAAAATATCCATTTCTTTGAACAACATTTTGAGCTACTTGTCGAAGATCTTGATTTGTCAGACTGTTAATTCTTTTGATCAAGTTGAAAAAAACTTTAGAACCATGTGTTAGTTGGTTGTATAACTTGATTTCAAACCAAGTGGGAAAATAAACAGTTAAACAAAAGTTAACTAAAATTTCCAAGTTCTGAGGTGGTTCATCAAGTGACACGTAATACCGCAAAATTCTACAACCCAAAGTCAACCATCTTGAATGCACCACTTGGCCAACTTCCAAATATTGTAGATCATCATCACAATTACCAGTTATAATTGCCAAACAGATTTTGTAAGCGTAGTATTGATCTGTACTCAGGTCATCAATGACAGGAGGTGGAAGTTTTGGAAAAGAAGAAATAGGGACGAACACTTGCTAAAACTGAGTAACTGGCCAACTTGATACAGGACCCTGTATTTTTTTACCTATTGGTCCGGCAAATGTATCTGGACCACTTGTTGCCCCATCCAAAGCAGCAAACACATGTCGCAAGGGAAGTTCATTTGTGTGTAGTAAACACACAACCCACTGAAGAGGTCTGTGTAATAATTCTTCTAAACTTCGAATGCATCCATTGTGTTTGCCGGTCATAGAAGCAGTACCGTCAGTGCCAACTATTGCAAGCTTGCCTTCCAATTCCGTACCACTGAAAGAATCAAACAACTTTTGGGCAATTGTTCTACCTTTGCCATCTTCAGGAGAAAAGTGAGTAAGGTAATAACTTCCTGGCTCACCAACTACTGAATAATGTTCTTCCAGTTGAACAGACCGATAATGCTTCTCATTTGGACCTTGTGCAACAATTTGGGTTGCATCTTTGCGGCCATCCAAATATACTGCGTTCACCAATCCAAAGTTTTGTTGCTCTTCGCTCCGGATTTCGTTTCGGCATCTTTCACGCTCTCTTCGTAGTTTACTACGATCAATGATGCTTGTTTTATCATCTTCAGTAACTAAACCAACATCCACTAGGACACTGTTAGCAACTGCAGCAGCTGCTCTATCCGATAGCTGGTAGCGTTCACAAATTCTGGCAAGGTTTGGCCATTTTTTGCGATTTTGAATGGATGGATTTGGCATTTCCGCTAAGAACTGAGAAACTGCAGATGATTGTGATGTGTCTGTGCTTGTTGATGCCAAAGATTCGGACTCCGAGACATAATCAGTAGTTGACAGAGTAATAATTTCATTTTGGCATTGTGAACTTGGGGCATTGACATGTGATTCTGAACGTCGTATAAATTTTTGGTCAGATGAGGTCAAAGGCAAAGCTACATCTAAACATTTTCCAATACGCAGACTCTTTTGATCTTCATAAAATACAAAATCTTCATCAGTCATTCGCAACTTGTGGTCTTTTTCCAAACGTCTTCGTTGTTCATTGTCATTGCAAAACACGTCGAACAACTTATCTATATCTGACAAGAACTCCGCTTCTTTTTCCAAAAAAGATGCTCCACGTTTTTTCTTGGGATACCGATCAAGTTTGCTGAAAGCTACCACCAGTGCCTGTACTTTTTTAGATATAGTTAAGTAATGTAATGGATAAACATTACACCACACCCATCTGTCATGTATTATGTATTTCTTTAGCAACATCATTTGCAACGTCCACAGTTCTAAAATTTTCGAATTGGATGATCCTCTCTAACACTTGACATTTGGTGGGTAGTATACCGGATGGAAAGCTTTTACTTCCAGTGAAAGTGTATCCACTATGTAAAACTTTAACGTTGCTTGCACTTCGCCTGGTTGTCATAGCTATAAACTACGGTGGTTATCAAGTTATTTCATTAATAGTACTAAGCACCTAATTACTTATCTAGAAAGAAAAAAATCTTTAAAAATTTGTAAGGATTAAGTAGACGTAAGCCTACGTCTACCTAATCCTTAAAAAAAGCTGTTACACCTGCCAAAACTAGTTTTTTGACTGTAACTTTTTTTATGATTGAAATAGACAAAAAAGTCCTCTTAGCACTCATAGAAACATGATGATTCTGCAACTTTTGAGCTATAAATCAGGTCTCTACGACTAGCGGTTATCAAGTAACATGATTTTATGGCCATTTTACCCCCGCGACCAATTTTTGGGGGGGTAGCCAGCCCATGGTAGGTGGCAACTGGCTCAAGTCGATTTTTTTTCTATTTTTAGACCATTTGCCAGGATTTCCAAACTACACTTTTTTGAATTTCCAAAAAAAATTTTTTTCACTCCACTCTAATGAGTAAATCCCGGCCTATAACGATCATAGTCTTATTACTGTATTAGGCTTTACTTTGCTACCCCTTCAGTTTGAATGTGTGACGTGGCTGAAGAGTTTTGTAAATGCATCGTTATAAATTCGAGCAAATTCTACTTTAGAATGAATAAAATGGACATTTTCGCAAAAAATATTTACAACTTGATCAGGTGGAAAAAAAACAAAATTGCAGTTTTTCATGCATATTTTTTATTTTTGTTTTGTAGGTCAAGATATCACTACTACCATGGCTACAACCACCAGTACGACTACCACAACCATCACTGATTCAGCCACCACTACAGTAAATATCAATGCTGCGACGACACAATCACTTTTTACCACAGCCATCAAAACTGAAAGTAGGCTATGTAGTAATTGCTACCAGCGTGTTTTACGCAAACAATTATCGAACTAATCAACTCCGGGATTCATGATGTTTTATCGAGCTGTTTTGTCGTGCATGATAAATCCGCAACAACGTAATTAAATTATTGCAAATATTGGTAAAAGGTAGGTAAAAATGGGTTGAGAACGATTAGTGGTCAAGAGGATTGACTGTTCGCTACTGAAACGGTAGATTCTGCTTCAATTATATATCGGTCGGGTCAAACAAAATGCTAGAAAAATTGGTATTCATAGCTTCCTTGCTTGACGTTTAGCAATAAAAAGGGAAGTGTGAAGCCTCCATCTTGCGTCGTAGACAGGTGGGCAGGCGGACTCGAAGACTGAAAGTCCTTTCGATGTTTCGTGGTCAAAACAGCACCGTAATGAACAGGTAAATGCGATTATAATTATTGCAAAACCTTTTTAAACAACGTTTATCTCACTCTTCCTAAATTCTACAATTTCTTTTCTTGTTTTAGGAACAGTAGGTGAACCAAACAATAACGATGGTGGTGATGGATCGGACGCGGGAATCGTAGCGGGGATTGTCATTGGTGTTCTTGTAGCAATTGTTGCACTTGTCGCTTTATTTTACGCCATCGTTGTGAGACCAGGAAGGAAACAGAGTGAACTTCACAAAAGCATGCAAGAACAATCCAATTATGATGGGGGAGTGGAAAACCCCAACTTTACGTTATAAACCGAAAATGTAAACAAATTTTACACAAAAGCTTTTTCAGTTACTGCTGCGTAGTGGGAACAAGTCAATCTTACTATGCGACTTATTTTTGAAATTGTTGATACTGTATTTTTGAATATAATTTGTATTTAGATTTTTTAACTCTCACTTGAACAACTAAGATTTACCACGGCCAAATAATGAAAATTAAATGTTATTAGTTTTGAAAACCAACATGTTTAAGGGATCGTGTAAAGAATCATATCAACTTTAAGTTGATGTGGGTGTGCTTGTTTGTCCATTCGTCAAACAGGTTTGAAAATTCGAGCGAGGACTTCTCGGATCAAATGCAAAATCAAAAAACAATAATGCATTTTACAACTTTGTGCATTTGTCAACCATTCAAGTTCTAGTTTGTATAATCGGTTAAATTTGTATTGTCATTGCAGTGTTCGAAAATTTTGTGATATGCTTTGATTTTTCAGCATGCTATGCAGGGTGGGCCAACGGTAGGTATACAGCTAATTCAATAAAAGTACTTCTAAGCTGTTTTTTGTATTATTCTAAGCAGCACATTTTACAACACTTCACATTACCAGGAGCTGAAGTATGACTCAAAATAACGTACCATCAATTACAAAAATCTTGAAGCACTTTTGAGCGATAGCTGTATACCTGCTTACGGCCTACCTAGCCAACCTTAGAAGTACAGTATTGCTTTTCGTGAAAAGAACTGTATTTTGACCCAGTTTCAATAGAATTAAAATTTTACGCAATGGTGGGCACGTTACTTTTTAAAGGTAGCCTAACTAGTTACATCATCATCATTAATCTCATCATCAATCTACCTCATAGGTAAGCTTTGGTCGGCCGCATTGGGTAACCGCTCCATCCAACTAACACGTCATTCGCAAACGAAACTCAAAATCAAATTTTTTGTTATACTTGCAGTATTACGCCGAAGCGTGTAATAAGTTTGCAGGGCCCATCTCCGCGTCAAATGCTTCGGCGTTGGCGAACGGTTGGCAACATTGTGTCCAATTTGACAGGCCCGAAATTTAAACCTCAGACCTCCCAAACACGTTACCACTTGACCTTTGACCAACGGGGGTGCTTTTACCAACGAAACTAAACTTTAGAAACACGGCCTTACAGCTAAAAAGCAATCCAGATTACACCCAATGTGCTACTGGGGTTTTCTCCCGATAAACTCACCCAAAACACATACTGCTCGAAATCAATTTTATTGAAGAAATGAGAACTACTTGAGGTAAGAAATAAAGAGGTGCTCCAAACCTTTTTCCAATTTCCCTTAATTTACGAAAATACGATTCAATCAGTTTGACTCCGTACCAATAGCAACCTTGCATTCGCACAAAAAGCGGATTTTGAATAACTTCTCGCTACGAACCGCGATGTTTGGTAAGGAAGGTAATAGCTTAGGATTCTGCTTCAGCCAGCAATTCCAACTCAAACAAATTTATCAATGACATTATACGAGTGATATAGTAATCTACTGCATCAAAGCTAGGCCACTACGATCAGTTTTGATGATGTTATTGCCTATAAATGATGTAAAATTTGAAGCCAAAAACGATCATACTATATATAAACCAGTAGGCCTACTGGTAGCGTAGGTCTGCAGGTACCTGTAGCAGTTTCGGATTTAAGTCAACAACTTTTCGGATTTGGTTAGGCTACTCACTGTTACGAGTTGATAATCGCGTTTCTTAGTCTGTGAGAGCTTTTACAAAATTATGTCTTGAGTGATGCCACCAAATTGCCAAACGGAGGTTTGCCAAGGGTACGGAGTCAAATGGATTAAATCGTATTTCCATGGATAAGGAGAATTGTGAAACAAGATTTGGGCACCTCTTTATTACCTAAAGTACTTCCCATTTCTTTAATAAAACTGATTTTGAGCTAAGAAACATGGCTTTATAATACACATGTAGTTAAAAACAACCCTACAGTTATTTGGTCGTTCAACCGAGCCGGTTGACCGCACTGAAACGCGTCGTTTTTGACCCTCAAGGACCATAGCTGTTTACCGGCCAAGTCAACTTGGTAAATAAATGAGGTAACCTAATATCTAACTTTGCAGGCTTTCACAGTTTTTAACAAAATATGCTCTTCATTTTACTGTGAGAATTTAAAGATCATAACCGCGTATATTATTGCAAATGTATAAAACAGCACAGGTTAAAAAATGGCAGTAGTCAAAACAAAGAGTAAATCACAATTAACCAACGGTGCTCCATACAGTGTTGTTGTGATCCAAAGTTGAATTGTTTTGCATAAAGGATAGATGCTTCGTCGGCGTAATTTGCCGCATATTCGAGTTATTTTTGATGACTGGTTGAAAATACATGGGAATGTAAGAGATCAACCCATTGGAGTAACACTGAAAAAAAGGTCGATTAAGTAACGGCACTAACTCACCGAAGCTGCAAAAAGAAGTATCATACACTACGCATTCTTACAATCAAATATTTGCTGAGCTAATGGTAGAATATGTAAGACTTAAAAACCTAAAAATTGCTTTTCATACACCAGCACATCGAGTAAAGAGTAAGTACTAGAACTTCGAATAGTCACAACGAAAGTCTTTTTATCTAGAATTAAGGCAAAAACTTCACGGCATTTTCCAAGCGTGATTTTTTTCAATTCTGTCAGTGGCTAGTCATTAAACTAGGTGTTACTGCTACATAGTAATGCATATTTAAAACTAAAGCCAAAATTCGAATTACTGCAACTACAAACAGCAACTCAGCAAACACAGCTTCGACACACCATAATACTTACTATTGTTAATAAAGCACCCTTTGCATAGTTTGGTTTGAACGCGATAAAAGTAGGAAAAGTGCCCTCTTCTCCGTTGATAAATCCACTGAAAAATAAAAACATCGCAATTTGTTAATCAAGCAAGCAATCTGGTGGATAGAACGCTGCCTCCAAATTGGTAAACGCGTCTTAACTGGTAATTGTAGTTGGATGATTCTATTCAGTTCCTTTGTGTAGATGACAGTAAGGTGCAATTATCTTACTCAAGGTGCAATCAATACCAAAATTATTGGGAACAATCAAGAATTCCAGAACAAGTCGGTCAACCGGATGGGACAAGGCCTTAAAAACGGGACGTATGGCAACCTTAAGCCTGATTACCAAACTGCAGAGTCCCTTCGAAAAGTAACCTGGCAAATAACAAAAACTTGTTAAATAAGAAAGGACAATCAATCATTTTTAAATTCAATACTAACCGATCAGCGAACTGGTGGATAGAGCAAATGCTACTGAAACGGAAGATCCAAGATCGATTCTCGGTCGGGTCAAACCAAACAAAAGCTCATTGCGAAGCTTCCACCGTGTGTAGAAGACAGGTGAGCAGCATAACCCAAAGACTGAAAGGTCCTTTCGCTGTCTTTTGGCCGAGGCAAGACGGTCAACAAACATGTAATTGCAATTACAGCTGGATGGTTCTAATCAATTTTTCGTGGGGATGAGAGTACGGTATACCATAGAACCCGGGGAAAAAGTGGACATTTTCACACCACTCAAAGGGTGGGCACCCCACCGCCACACAGGTGGCCACCGCGGAAGGTATCCATTGGTTGCCTTTTACGACCTGCTGGGTGGGCGGCTTCACTATTCTGCCCGAATGAAACACGGGCTACGCTTCACTTAGTCGCAACACACTTCGGCACACTTTTAAATACATAACATTCAAACAAGTACCAGGCAGTTAGTAAGAAACATTTGCTCGTGATGATTAAGGCTTGAGCCTATGTATAAAATTACTTCTTATAGAAAAAGTTTGCAATACAGCATACCTTTGAGACAGAGTTAAAAGGGGACTGCATGAAACAGTGAAGAGAGCGATGCACCGGCACCGATTGTCATAAGTTGAAAACATAACCGCTAATCTCTCCCCAGTATCATCTAATGCCATTGAGTGAATGAAATTGCGTTTGCTGAAAACAAGAGTAACAGTTTTTTTTACGGAGCAGAAAAAGCAAAGCCCTTTTAAACGACCTGAAAATGTAATTACGACTTTAAATTCTACAGAAATTGGAGTCATTTCAAAACAGCATAACGCATCAATTATTGGTTGGTGTCTGACCAGGGGCGCAATCCAGAATTTGTTTTAAAGTGGTGGAGCTTCAATTTTTCAAAAAGCAAACAGTACCCAATTGTTGTTAATATATAGTAACCATTAATGAAACTGCATGCTATATTGACAATTGCTATAATTATAATCAAATAGGGTTTCGCGGTAATAGTGGATACATTGTTTTTTCAGAAACCCTGTAATAACGATTTTATAATTGTTGTTTGTGAAGATTGTGAACGAGAAAATAAGTTACCAACTGTATGGGCCTGGGAGCGAAGCCCCCAGCCGCAGAGCAATTTTTGCAATTTTTTCGAAAAATAACCATTTTAATGCCATTTTGTACGTTGTTTCGGCAAGTAAAAAAAAAGCTAAATTACTGAGATTTGGAAGAGTTTTAAAGAATTTATTTTGTTTAGTCCAATCAGCCCATGCACGCTTACTGGTCAAATCCAAAATATGTTTAAATGCTGACAAATCCCGTAGCTGGCTCAAATCTTTTAGCCATAGGTGGGCACAAATCAGTTAATTGTTAATCCGTTAATAACGAAACTAACTCGTTAATTCGTTAAAAAGTTTTTTTAATGTTAACGGACTAAATTAACTTCCATTAAGTTTTGTTAACTTCCGTAAAGGTTTTTATCGTTAATTTCTTGCACCATTTTTTCATCGTACCGATACAAACCAGTTAGCACTAGTAACATTTGTTGCGTATTAGCACAAGTTTTATGGAAAAAAAGCGAAGAAAGAAGCTCTTTTTTGTAGCTAATAATACGCTGCTGCCTCATAAATCTACTAATTATCGCTGTTCGCAATTTCCAAAGATTTTCCAATCGCAGTTTCGCTAGGGCATTTGAATCTATTTCTGTTTTGAAATTAGATTAGACAGTAAAATGTAACCTCCAAAAACACAAAAAGACCACCTTAGCAATAAATTTTTCCTTACAATCTGCTAAACAGTGTCATTACGTGTTCTAAAAGTGAGTGAATGAAAAAAAAAAGTAAACTACCCCAAGATATTAAACGAATTAACGGACTTCATTAACTTCCGTTAATTAAAGCTGAACATAACGAATTAACTCCACAGAGGTATGAAGTTTGTTAACAGACTAGTACTTAAAGAAGCAAACGTTTTGCATTAACTTGCCCACCTATGCTTTTAAGTGAACATATCTAAATTCAAAAAGCTCAAGAGGTACAGAATTTCAAAGTAGCTTTTAATAGCGTCGGAACCATCATTTCTGCTCTTTGAGAAATGGGAAGCCTTGAAAAACCCTGTTTTTGATTGTACGTTTTCACCCAGCTCTTTTCATAAATCGACGTTGGAACGAAGAAAAACTAAAATGCAGTGGTATATATAGAGGTTGACTACATTGAAATAGACAATGGGTTGTTACAACGACGTATAATGCTGCAAACATCGCCTTGAAATACTATAAAGTTAATGCAAAAATGTAGAAAAAATTATTTGGAAATGATAGCATCGACGCTATTAAAAGCTGTTTTAAATTCCTGAATACGTGTGCAGAATAAAAATATCGGCGTTTGAATATAATTTAATAAAATTTCGGTAAAGAGGTGTAAATTCTTTTAAACCACAAAGCGCATATAAGCAGAAACTTGATTCCCGATAGCATTTTTATTTTATCTGTAACGTTTTCGGCGCATTTTCTATATGGCCCTCTTCAGCAAAATTAAAAGCAGTTTACAGTAACTTTAAAATTTAGAAATGCAAGGTTATCGAAATATTATCGGCAAAACACAAATGTTACAATATAACAACCACTATAACTTCATACACTTGGTATTGTGACGTATACGTTATACCTTTTCCATAGTAAAATCAGGTCAGAAAAAAAAGAATAATAAATAAATAAAGCAACACCATGAAATAACAATACTGTATTTGGTACAATGTAGACAATTAGACACACACACACACGAAAAAATGTTCAAAACACATTCAAAATAAAAGAGCAACCGTTGGCGTATAATTGTGAATTCGATCGTGGTGTTAGCTTTTTTATCTATAATGCCTCCTGTATTTTGGTTTCAATATTCTTTCTAGAATGGGATTGTTCAAACCAAATCGAAGCGCATTAGTTTCTTTTATGGTCAGAATTTTTTTGCTAACATTCACTACACAGAATGGGCATGTTACAGATTGTTTTCTCCACAAGTTAAGTAGTTTTTTGTTGTGGGGTAGAATAACTGGTCTAACAGAGCCCTTAAATTTATCCGTTAATAACGATAAATTCAGACCATAAAAGAAACTAATGCGCTTTGATTTGGTTTGAACAATCCCATTCTAGAAAGACATGTCCAAAAGGAAAAGATAAAGGTTAACATCGAAAAGCTCTTCTATTCGCTAAAAGGGGACCCCAAAGTAACAATAAACGATCAAGTTAGAGATGATGTAAAGTTTATTTTTCGGAAGTTTATAACAGATAGCAGTAGGGTACGTTCCACACGAACGAACAAAGCACTCCACCCAACACTTCAAAATCTAACCAAAGACACCACAATTAAAATTCGCAAGTTTGACCAAGGAAATGGTGTAGCAATTCTGGATACAAATGACTACAATGCTAAACTGGACGCCATAATCGGAGACAAACCTAAATTCCAGTTAACATCCTCTAGTAGCGAAAGAAGATTCTTTTGCGTATTATGTGAGGAAATACCTAAAAAAGCACTACGACAGCAGAATGATAGCGAATCTCATACCATCAGGTAGCTCACCAGGAAAACTTTACGGTACAGTTAAAGTTCACAGGCCAAATTTTCGATTGAGAACTGTCGTATCAATGGTTAACACGCCAGAATATGCCATAGCTAAATTTTTTGGATAACATGATTAAGCCATAATTACACCAGACTCGAATGCTGAAATCAACTGATCACTTTATAGAGAAATTAAAAGAATTTAATCCGAACAGTCAAAATACTATGGTAAGCTTTGATGTGGTTTCGCTTTTCACAAACGTCCCTTTGGTCGAAACAATTGATATAATTATTAATCGATTATATGATGAGCACAACAATAATTCTATTCGGATTCCCAAAGATATCTTTAAGAAATCAATGCTTCTCGCCACACAAGGAAATTTTATGCAAAATGAACGGTTTTATAAACAAGTTGAAGGAATCATAATGGGCAATCCGTTGGGACCAACAATGGCAAATTTCTTCATGGCTCATTTAGAAGAAAAAATTTTTGCAGAAAAGTCTAATGGACCACTTTTACCAAAGCTTTATCTTCGATATATTGATGATGTGTACGCGATTTTTGATAGCAACCAAAACTGCGACGAGTTTCTTCCGATTTTGAACGCACAGCATCAAAGCGTGAAATTCACAGTTGAAAAAGCCACAGATCCATTGCCTTTACTTGACGTGGAAAAACAATTTGACGAATTCGGTTTTAAAACTAGTTTCTGGCGCAAACCTACATTATACGGGACTGTTGTTAAATTTTCGATCAACTTGTCCAAATGCTTGGAAATCTGGCCTAATTACTTGTTTATTAAAACGTGCCAAAATCATATGCTCTGATTATGAATTGTTTAAAGATGAAATCACTAAGCTAAGATGCATTTTCGCGAAAAACTGTTATCCAAATTGGTTTTTTAGTAAACGCTTGAAAAAATTTGAAAATAATACCAAACCAGACTCACATGACGAAGAAGTTGATGATTATGCGTACATACTTGGCTTGCCGTATTTTGGAAAACCATCTCGTAAATTTGCATCCCAATTGTCTACTTTACTAAAGCAAAAATTTGATGTTCGAATTTTTACTTATTACACTTCGCTAAAAACTGGGTCATATTTTAATCTGAAATCCAAAACTCCTGCTGCTCTAAAATCCAATGTGGTATATAAATTTACACGTTCGCGTGATGTGAACACGACATATATTGGTACGTCAACGCGCCACTTGGTGACCAGGGCCAGAGAACACTTGCAGCTTAACTCCAACTCCTCTAAAAGTGCCATAAGCCAACACATTTTTTCCTGCCAAACTTGTCAAAATTCTAATTTGGATGTTAGTTCGTTTAAAGTAATTAAAAACTGTCACAATGAATATGAAACCAAAATACAGGAGGCATTATAGATAAAAAAGCTAACACCACGATCGAATTCACAATTATACGCCAACGGTTGCTCTTTTATTTTGAATGTGTTTTGAAAATTTTTTCGTGTGTGTGTGTGTCTAATTGTCTACATTGTACCAAATACAGTATTGTTATTTCATGGTGTTGCTTTATTTATTTATTTATTTTTTTTTTTCTGACCTGATTTTACTATGGAAAAGGTATAACGTATACGTCACAATACCAAGTGTATGAAGTTATAGTGGTTGTTATATTGTAACATTTGTGTTTTGCCAATAATATTTTGATAACCTTGCATTTCTAAATTTTAAAGTTACTGTAAACTGCTTTTAATTTTGCTGAAGAGGGCCATATAGAAAATGCGCCGAAAACGTTACAGATAAAATAAAAATGCTATCGGGAATCAAGTTTCTGCTTATATGCTGAATGTAATTTGTTGTGGCTTTTATCAAACAGATTTATTTGCTTCTTTTTTTGCAAAAGTGCATTTGGCTTAGGTTATTTTTTACACAAGGGCGACTTTTTTCGCTTAATGGCCGTCTGTCTCTTTTTAGAGTCAAGCTCTGTTCTGCTCAGAAGTTGATAATCGAGTAATATATACATTGTTCTATATCCATGGATAGGATATAGCAAATACACATAGTCACACAATGTTTCTGTCAGCAATAGTGTAGGTGAAAAACAAATGCAAAAATCTCAATTGCTTGGAAAATATTTTGCAGGATCAAATTACAGAATTAAAGCAACATTTTAGGTAATCAACAACAACGTGAGAGATTATTTAGTGAAAAGTAAATATATCAATGTTGCAAACTGCGTTGTATCAACAAAATTATGTTGTTTTTGATTTCCAAAAGGGGTTTCGACCTCCGAACCTCCCTGGGTGCGCCACTGTGTCTGCCACAGCACAGCCTTTTTACAAAAGCTAGAAAGGGTAATGCTTTTACAAACAACTTTTGGTCAAATGTCGGAATTCCAAAGAATTTTTCGATGAATTCGAAAAATTGCACATTGCAAATCTAGAACTTGCATGCAAAAATAAGCATATTTTTTAATAAGCATATTTCGATCAGGTCATTCTGATCGAAACTGCTTATCGTTTTTCGGTCATTCACTAAAAATTTAACGCAATAATTGTCAAATGATCAAAAAAAAAAACAATAAAAAAACAACAGCAACAAAACAAACTAATCAGAGATATTGAACATCAGGTCGTAAAAAAGAACATTTCTAAACGCACCAAATAGAAACAAAGTGTCCGTCACTAATACGACAAGAACAAATTCAACTTTTCATTACCAAAGTTTAAGCAAAAACCCTTAAACCCTTACACATCACTTTTCTTTGTATATATTGCAATTAGCATACAACAGACATACCACTCAGTTACCTTTCAAGTCCTTCATCTTCTTCGAAGTGAGTTTCTGGCGACTCCGTTGAAAGGTTCGCAGCCACTGAGGCGTGTTTCGAACCGTCCACAACTGGTAGATCGAAAGAGTTCGAATCCGGAAAACTTATTGAATAAATTCTAGGATCTCCGTATAAGGCAAATAGAAGAAAAGTTCCGTCCGGAGTCCAACATGATGCCTAAAAATAATTATATTTGGCAAAATATAAAGCGTAACTATGACACGGCTGATAATCTTTTTTGTTCATAACTAGACATAACAAAGCGTACATCAAAATTAAATGATTTACTAGTATACAGCAGGGATACATACCTCATATCAAATCGAATCTTTTATCATACTTGCTGCATTTCGCCGAAGCGTGTAACGAGATTGCGTAGCCCATCTTCGCATTACTGCGCCCAGGCAACACAGCTCCTTTTGAAGAAATGTTGCAGCGGTGGCGAGCCGCTGCCAACACTACGTCTGATTTGAACGGCCCGAGATTTGAAACTCCGATCTCCCGCTGCTGAGACGAACGCGTTACCGCTCGACCAACTGGCTGGTGGGATACATACTTGAAAACTTTTTTTTTTTTCACAACTCCAACTTAATTAATATTTTTCGGATTCGAGGTTTGTCTTTTACTTGAATAAAGCTAACTTTTTTTTTTTTCTGTGACAAAGAAAGATTTTCATTAAGTAAACTTAAGTTTGGACTCGATTACTCGAAATGAACTGGTCTTGAACCTCACATAAAAGTCAATCGAGGTCGAATCACTCATACATAGTGGTGTACTATTGCAAAGTGGCTACGTAATAAGCAAATAATATTAGACTAAAAAATGAAATCATTCTTGAGGAATTGAAGGGGCCAACATCCACTTGCTGTGCAAAACTTTACAATTGGAAGCAGTGGTTTAGTCAACAAAAACGACCTACTAAAATTTTCATTATATAAGCACAGTGTTCGAGTCCAGTCGAAAGCATGTACTACTATGCTACAATTTATGTCGCGTGGCGTGGGCGGCCGAGTGGATACAGTTTACCTTGCTTCTAGCAACATTCATTTTTGTCCAAAACAAAGTTATGAAAACCAAATTTTAGCCAAGATCACCAAAAAAGAAAACCGACATAAAATTTTGAAGCTTGGGGTGCGTTTATCAGAATTAAATATACTTTTATTAAGCAACACGACCACATGTAGTATAAATTATACAATACTTTCGGCAGATGTAATAATTTTTCTGTATCTACCTTTTCACATGAGGCTTTACAATGGTGTTCATGATAAATTTCAACACCATTTCGTCATAAATATTGGCTACTGCATCACAGAAGATTTCATCACGAATATTATTACCTTATAAAAGTTTTCATAACAACCATGATATCTTTTACCAGGAAAAGGTGTCGATTTTTTTCATGAACACAATTGCAAACCCCATGTAAAAAGGTTGTGTGATATTGCATGTTGTATATTTTTGTTTGTTACGTCACAAGAATATATTAATGGTTTCAAGGTACTTTTCCTACCAGTTTTATTTTAATTTTTGCAAATTACAACGTGTTCCTGTTCTGATAATGCACCACGGACAGAGGAATGAAACGTTAACTTTAATAAAAACTACATCGGAGAACGTTGTTTCGAATAAATTGTCAACAAAACAGAGCTGGGCACCAGGTACTTGAAAAAAAAACGGTATTTGGCAAAAACGGTATTGGGCACCCGGTATTTGGCAAAAAAAAAGCAGCGGCGCTGCCGCTTATCGCTACTCAAATAAAAAAGTAGCGCCGCTGCCGCTACTTGCATGCAAAACAGCGGCCGCTGCCGCTACTTTAAAAAAATAAATAGTACAAAGAACGATGGCATTCAAATAATGTATCTAATGGTGAAATTTCAACTTTATTTACGAAAGTTAATTTTTCAAGCCTTTTAGATATTGGTTCAGGTTACAATCGGCATTAGCAGGCTTAAATGGTAGACAAGTAAGCAAATCACCATTCAATTAGGTGTTGTCATGCTCCTTTCAAAAAAACAAGCATTTCAAAATGCTGATTGGTTAAACCAGCGCTTTAGAAATTACTTAGGAAGTTACCCTTGGATGTTACACTAGGAAGTTAAATTCCTTATCGCATTTGCTACACAAACAAAAGGCAATAAGAAATATCGACTCAAATAAGTTAAGGTTTTGCCATTAAAGCACAATGACATACAGTATTCAGCTTCTATGCAATTCTGTCCCGGCTCTTATAGCTCTGAAGTAGTCGATCTGTTCACCACACTCTCGGCCCTCAACCACTAAAATAATTCTTCGCGTAGAGATCCGAAAGGAAAATTTGTCAATCGACCGAGTTCCAAAACATTTCTTGGAGTTTTGTAGAAAAGTTAGGTGATTCACGTCTCTGCGATGATTTCGTCCAACTTTGACACAAAAGTAGATCGAGCGTTTAAGATATTGGTGTTTACGAAGTCGAAGGAGATACGCAGTAATGACGTACATGTTAAGCAAATGATGCTCAATGCGATTCATGTTACTCTGAGTATTTTTTCTACGAGCATAACTCCATCACTAAGTTGTCTGTGAAGCATATTTATTACCTGGTTCTATTTGTTCGTTCAATTCTCAGCGCACTATAAATCAATTCTTAGTTTTAATGTTAACTGTTGTAGCAAAATTTATTTTACTACGCATTGACGTAAATACTCAGGCCCGGCGCCACGGGGCATAGGCGTAGCCAGAGGGGGGCCCAGGGGGCCCGGGCCCCCTCCAATTGAATTGCTACCTATGAAGAAAATGTGACAAAAAAACTATTGTTTCGTCAGTTTTAGTTTCTTTTAGCATTTTTTGCCTACAACAGTAATTAACAATAATATTGACGACCAGGGGGCCCGGGCCCTCTAAATTCAATTTTTGCCAATCAATTAAAATGTATAACCCGGCTGAAATTAAGGGTTTTTATCACAAAAGTTGCGACCTCGGGCTCTCATCTAACCTTTTTAAAAACGTAATGCAATAACAGGGCGGGATTTACCATATGGCCCAGTGCCAGGGGCCTTGCGTTCAGATGGTAAGACTTTATTTTTGGTTTACACTTATGTTTGGCAGGAAGATGTTGCGAAAATCTTTAAAGTGCCAGGGGCGCCGCGCAATGTAAATCCGACCCGGGCAATCACATGGTAATTAAGCGTAACCATCTATTGTATGGTTTTCAGTAATAATTCACCTCCATCCACCTCGCTAGTTTTTACGCTAAAAAATGCGTTAGAAAAAAAATTATCTATGAGAAATGCTCATTGAACAAATTATTGAATTTAAATTGAAGGGTCTGGGGCCTCTTAACCGTACATGTACTCCTACAACTGGTTATTTTCATGTCAAAACAAAATACTCTGAGGAAAATCTTCGAGTCGATTATTTACTACTAAAATACTTATAAAAATTTAACCCCAAACTACAAAACTACAAACGTATTTTCGACCAAATTATAAGTAAAAGAAGAATTGAAACAATTTAATTTTTTTCTATTGGCTTTCAAATGTTAATAATCTTCTTCTTTCAAATGGTTCTGAACACGTGCGAAATGTGATCCAATGGCATTAACATAGCTTTTTTTTCAAAAAAAAATTCCAAAAAATCGCCCAGTGACTTGGGGCTTCGTCCCCAGACCCCCGTCTGTGATACGTTCGAATAAACTATAGTTTACTTACACAAGTCTTCCAATTTAGATATTTTCATTTGTAACTTTTTGTTTAAGCTCTCCCTTTAGAAAATTCTCGGTTAAGTGCCAAAGCAGGCCACGGCTTCTGATCTTCCATTCTACGATATCTTTGTCCCAAAAAATTCCTCTTTCGAAAATTACTGATGACGTCATTGCATGTGATTTTTGGTTTGCCCCCCACCCCAATCAAAAATCCTGGCTACGCCTATGCATGAGGGATGGCATTTCGAGCCGCATCCCCCAAATCACTGCTTGAGCTCCGCAAGCGAGAGTAAACTTTTGTAGTAGCACAACTAGCAAACTTTTGGCCAAAAACAGGTAACCACAAACGCTTTTTTTTATGAAACAGCAAGACAGATCAAGTGAACGTAAACACGTAGCCTTAGATTTTGCGATGAAGACCTTTTTTGATTTTCTTAGTCTTCACCTCCAAATTTGAGGGCAAAATCCATACCAAAGAAGGATAACACAGGATTTGGAGCAAAATATTCACCAGATCGCTGCCGCATTCCGAATTCGTGTGGTCTCGGCTGCGTAAGCGTCCCCCCGCCCAAGTTTTTGTGCCCCCTCCCCCAAACACACTACTCGGGCTCCGCGCCAGGTACTGTACTGTTCTATTCGCAGTGCACGATCTATACTGTGGTCTGTGACCAGATAGCCAACAAATCATCTTCATTTGTTGTACTAAATGCTAGCATTTTGAGGAAATATCGCGGAAAACCGTCTTTGCGATCTGCAAGTTTTTAGCAATTTATCGAAGTCTAATGATTGCATTTTCGTTAAAGAGATACTGCTCGAAATCGGCTTTATTGAGATCGGTTTTATCAGTTCAAATTGACCCGCTACTAGACCACATTATTTGTTCAACTTCGATTGAGAAAAAATCGGACCATGTGCGATAAAACTCGCCTATACATACAGTATAAGAGCAACGACAAAACGTCACAAAGGTCTTGTATGTTCTACTAAACTGAAATAACGAGGTAACAAGAGCAGAGTGAAAACAAGCGGAGAGTAAAGACTCCAAACGGTAACGTGTGAAAATGTGAATTGAAAAAGTCTTGGAAGGAGTTTATTAGCAGTAGCGGCAGAAAATTTGCTTAAAAAACAGCGCTGATGCGCTGCCGCTTTTTCGACTAAAAAAAGCGGCGCTGCCGATTGTCGCTGGTGACGAAAAAAAAGCAGCGGCGCTACCGCTACCGAAAAAGTAGCGCCCGCTGGTGAAAAGCGCCGCTGTGCCCATCACTGCATTTAAATTATAATCGGTCAGTGTTCCAGTGGATAGAGCGTCTGCTATTGAAACGGTAGACACGGGTTCGATTCCCGATCGGGTCAAACCATGGACATTAAAATTGATATTCACAGCTTCCCTGCTCGACGTTCAGAAAAGGGCCAGTATGAAGCCTCCACCGTGCACCGTGCGTAGTAGACAGTTGGCAGCTTGACTCAATAACCATAAGGTCCCTTCGCTGTCACCGGGCCAAGGTAACTAGGTAAATAAAATGTAATTACAATAAAAATTCGAACCTGCATTCTTCCTTCAAGTCTCGACCACCTTTCATTACACCAGCTCGCTGTTTCGAAAATTCGAAATGTACTTCCAGGCGTCGCAGCTAACATTTTGCTGCCATCTGGCGAGAAACTAATACGAGATACTCCGCCGGAAGTGGTCATATACTGGATAACCTGATATTCTTTCGCAGCCACACTCCAGACCTGCAGAATTTATTGCCACATTCAACCCATAACCAGTAAATCACTCACTGAAAAATACTATCACGCATGCTGGAATAAAGCTTCCATGCGAATGGATGGACTTAAAGAAATACTACTTGAAATCGGTTTTGTTGAAGAAATGAGAACTACTTGAGTTAATAAACAGGTGCCCCAAGCCTTGTTCCACTTATCCGCGAATATAAGTTTAATTGTTTGACTCCATATCATAGGCAACTCTGCGTTTCGGACTTTTGTGACATCAAAAAAGGATGACTTTGCAAAATATTTAGCAGACAATCTAACATTGCGTTGCTTACTCTGCAAGAATTTTACAAAGTCACCCTTTTCTGATGTCAAAAAATTTCGAAGCGTTGCCAATGGTGCGAAGTCCAACGGATTCAAACTATTGTAGCGGATAAGAGGAATAGAGGAACAAGGTTTGTGGCACCTCTTCATTACCTCAAGTAGTTCTCATTTTTTCAATTAAACCTATCTCGAGGAGAATCTCTTTGATAATTTGCCATAGGCAAATCATAATATTTTGGTATTTTGACAGATTTTTAGGTGAAATTTTGACAGTTACAAGTGGTCAAGCCAAAACGTGAATAATGCCTTCCATTTTTCTTTGCTTCGAAGCGCGTATGAAGGGGCCGATTGCCCCCCAAAACATGCACGAATATTATTGCATGCGTTCTCCATCCAAGTTTTAAATTTCGAGTTTCCATTTTGAACCGTTTTAAAGTTGCCGTAATTTCATTCTCTGGTAGCACAGCAAAAAACCGCTTTTTTTGCTCCCTAAAAACAAATGGACTCCCAAGTTCCAACGCGAAGCGTCGCGGAAAACACAAATAGTTATCATCAACAGTCACATATGGAAAGAAAGTGGTATCGTTAAAAAAAGTTCTAAATTTGCCACCTCAAGCCCCCAAAAAACTTCGTATGATATTTAACTGTTGCTTACTCTCAAAACTATCTGCAAAAACACTCACCACCAACGCTGTATTTAACGCAGAAACCGAGTAGAGCTTATCGCTTCCATGAGGGCACCAAGCTATTGACGTAATAGGACTATGGCCAGGATAGCTAAGTACTTGGGCGGCACTAGCTGAGGGTCGCGCAGAGAGAGAAGCAGGGTCAATTGTCCATATTAGTATCACAGCTTGGGTCCCAACCGCTAATGTAGAGGCGGACAAAGGCTTCCAAGCCATAACGGAGACATTTCGTTGCAGTTTGTGTTTTAGCATAGGAACAAGGTCGCTGAAAAAAAAATTGCATTGTATCGTGTAAAAAAAAACATCACAAAATGACAATAAAAATGGCTAATTTTTAGTAAATTATCAACGTCTCGACTCTTGACATAAATTACACTATTGTTTATAAAAACAATTTTGCAAGAACAAGCGGCTCATTTTTGGTCGAAAGTTAAGACGAAATTAAGAACAATGCTAGTAATCAGAAGAGCTTTGAAACCTTTTCCGTATTGTCATTATTAATCTTTCTAAAGACCATTTCAAGAATCGTGACCTATACCAAAAGACAACTTTGATCCAAGCAGGAGCGCATTTGAGTCACTTTACTCTCCAATAAATTTTATCACTTTATTCTTCAATGAATTTTAAGATCAAAATAAGCTGAAAATTCGTGAAAATTTAAAAACAACCAGTTTCGACACAAAATCTAACGTCCTCGACAACTGACCGAGAACCATCGACCCCGTTTGGCTGAGAAGGGCGGTCATGGATATATTTTACAATCCCCAGAGCCATCTTGCCTAAATCCTCACTTTGGATTGAAATCACTTTGTGACGAGTTTACTGGTTTGTTCGTGGTCAGTTTGTCGCGGTAAGTTGACTTGGCTCGCAAAATTTACTGGTTCTCACGACAAAAAAAAAAATTAAGAGTGTATTTTTTTCTCTTTATGAGTAAAATCGTAAAAACATCAATGCCCCTCTTTATGTTTGTTCGAAAGGATGCTTCAATTAAACCTTGTTTGTTGTTGTGGCACATAAATCCTTCTACAATAGAATCGAGTCAGATGTCAAAAATTGGATGATCTACATACTTGTCATTGCTATAGGCAGTAAGCACAAAGTGCTTGGACAAATCCGCACCTGTTTAAGAGTTTCCAGTCATTCAATGCTCGTGTGATTTTTTAAACTTATTGTCAACTGAATTTGCTGCTTGTTTGAAGCCACCACTCAGAGATAATCATCATAAAGCGTCTTATATAAAGGCTAAACAGCAGAGGTGGAGTCGAGGACACAAGGCTCGAGGCCAAGGACACAAAAAAAATCCGAGGCCAAGGCCAAGGCCAAGGACAGCCTTTCCGAGGACAGACACTCTCGAGGCCAAGGACAGGAATGCTCGAGGCCAAGGCCAAGGACCAAGGACACAAAGCGCAAGTGCTCTCCAAAAAAAAAAAAGGTCTTCACAAAAATTTTTCAGGCGATCTCCAAAAAAATAAAAAATAAAAAAAAGGTCTTCACAAAAATTTTTCAAGCGATCTCCACTAAAAAACGTTTTCCAAACAATTTTTCAAGCGCTCCACAAAATTTTTACATTCCAAAAAATAGTGCTGTCCTCGAGCCGAGGACAGGCCAATTTTCGAGGACTTGAGGCCTCAAGGCCAAGGCCAAGGACTTCAAAATGTGTCCTCGAGGCCAAGGACGTCCTCGAGGACTCCACCTCTGCTAAACAGTGTAACTAGGGTGCGGGTTGAATCCATATCATGGGGTCAAGGTCGTCGTTAAATCAACGCTTTTACCCTCTCAACCACATTTTGAGTGTCTACACTTTTTTGATTCATTTGATGAACAGGAACCGAAAAAGAAACCAACTAAGTAATGAGGTCATTTATAGCCGAGTTTGAGCTAGGTATATCATTCAAAACTTTTTTGAGAGAATAAACAATGTTTTTGCAAAAACTATGCACATTCTTTGACGTGGAAACTTTCAACTGAAGCTTGAAAACCCCACTGTTGAAATAAGGGACTGAAATCGCTAAAACGACTCACTTGCTACTGTAGTATATGCGAATAGTGTCGTCTTTTAACGCAAGAGCAAACTTATCGGCACGAGAATGCCAAGCTAAGTAGCGAATGGGGCTGGCACACCTAAAGACAGCAAGAACTATTTCTTTTAAGGTCCGGACTACGCTGGTCGTAAAATCGTGAGCGTACAAGCGTATTCTTAGCTCGCTTGAACCACCTGGCAGCTTGTACGATGGTAAGGCGGTACGCCGAGAGCATCCAATTTCTGTTCAAAGTAAACTAAAACTACGCTCGTACGCTCACGATTTTACGTCTGGGGTAGACCGGGCTTAACAACTAAAACAAAAAAGTCTGTTAAAGGAAACTGTCATATGTTGAAAAAACTTAAAATTGAGAGAAATACAAAATTTATGATTTGAACATCAAAAGTATACTGCAAACAATTTTGGCACTCATAAACTTCATGCTAAAAAACAACTTAGTAGAAAAATTTCACGGCGTCAAGAACATTCAAAAAATATTTAGTGATAACTAAGAGCAATTAGAAAGTATCAAACTTGAAAAGATAATCAGGCTGAGGTTTTTTCAAGATCAAATTCTTTTAATTATTTCAAGCAGTTTCGTAAAAGGATTCATTTTTAGCAGGATTTGATGATTTCCGCCCACTTACACCGCTAAAGCACTTACAATAGTTGTAGGCTCATTAACCATTGTTCTACTTTCTAAGTGATTAAGCTACTAAAATTGTTTTTGCATCTCTTTCCTCTTTTTGTTTCAAGATACACATCACCTAAAATTCCCTAAGCTTCGTTTTAAACAACGATTAAATGGTTAAAAGGGCATTCAACCCGAATATGGAAAAATTGCGAAAAAATCTTAAAAAATATGTTTACCAACATGATCCCATTGCGATTCTTGCAACTCATCCGGTTAAGAAAGTCTAAGAGAAAAAATTTCATGTTTTCCCCTTAGAATCCAAATTTCGGCCATCTTGTTTCAAGTAGATTGTGCAATAAATCAATTTGTAACTTCTATTTCCGAGTCTTGCTAATTACCAGGCTTTTTGGAACTAGGTGAGTGCTGCAGGTATAGGTAAATAAATTAGTGGAACAACTATTGTTTGAATTCAGAGAGGTTAGATGCTTTCCTAGTCTGCTTTGTCCGCTAAGTGCTAGCTAAGTAGTCGAAATAAGATATGGCTTTAGTGCTTTAGGCGTAGTAGCCTATAGCCTATTGCAGACTGTGACTATTGCTGACTCTAGATAGCCTATCCGAAAAAATTATTGCATGTTGAAAGCTGAAGCATCGTAGCTGACAAGATATTGGACTAAAATTCTAGTTTTTAGTTAGCCAGTAAGTTTTAAGCGATTATTGTGGAATTGGTTAAGGCCTAAAGATCAGATAAGGCCAGTTACGTTTTCACGTAAATATGAAATTGCAAACTTCAGTGAAAAGCATTTTAGTCAGCATTTTTCGTATAGGTTTGTTACGGTTATCAGCAGGTACCTACAAAGCCACTTCCTCCACAGCTGCTAATGTAGTCAGTCATTTAGAACGATTTTGACTTACGTTCTTTCAGTTTGGTAATGTTCGGAAAGCGTTTCTTCTTAGTCTAAGGGGAAAAGTAATTTCAAATATCTTACGATTTCTTGGCCGAAGAGAATCAAAATTGGTCGAAAAAATTCTAAAAAATTGCCTAAGTTGTTTCACTATGGTTTCGCAGAAAAATTTCTTAAACAAAAACGTCCTGAATGCCCTTTTAACAACATCCCCAGCGTCTAGATAACAGCATCACGGGAATAAATTTAGGATGTATTTTCTACTCAGATCGTGAGTTATTTAATACTATCAGCTATAGGTTACAACTGCATCCAGCTTCGCAATCACTAATACAGAATTACTTATAAAAATTATGAAAAAAGCATCTTCAATTTACCAGTCAACATTTTCGGAAAATAAGTCAATCAAGTCATCGCTGGCAAGCTGAAAATAATAAGGTTTGCATTTTTTTAAAACTTGCGATTGCATGTTTATTCAACAAGTTGCCTTGGCTAGAAAACGGCAAAAGAACTCTTCGATCTTCAAGTCAAGCTGCCACCTGTCCAGAGTCCACCTGTCTACCACACATGGTGGACCCTTTCAATGCTGATCATTAAGCAGGAAAGCTGTTAATATCAATTTTTTATGGCCTTTGGTTTGACCCGACCAGGAATCGAACAAGAGTCTACCATTTCAGTAGCAGACACTCGATCCACTCGATAATTGATTGGTTTAAGAAAAATCAAACCACTAAACCAATAAATTAGCATAGGATTAAAACAACCATAGCATAACAACATTCAGGAGCAATAAATAGCAACTTTACAATGAAAACCATCTCACCAATGATGTTTAATTCATTTAGCTTTTAATAGCAAGTACTTTTCAACTTCTAGCCATTTATACGTAATTGTTAACTACAATCAGGCACGTAACCAGAAATTCGCAATGGGGGGGGGCTGGTTTGGGGGTCTGGGGGCAGAGCCCCCAGCCGCCGAAGGCCAATGGGTTTGGGGGCAAAGCCCCCAGCGCTCGAAAATTTTGCGTTTTTTTGCAAAAATAACTTCATTTTAGGGCTATTTTGATTAAAAAATAATGCTCTTAAAACGTCGCTTAGAAATTGGCAGTGCAAACATGATTAAACTAGTTGCATAAATGGGCTATTTGGGAGGTGGCAAATGGTAAAATTTTAGTTCTCCTTATTTAGATGCTGGTAAATTATAAAATCTAATAGTTCAATAAAACTCACACGAAGTAATATTTCGTATACAGTTTATAGACAAAAATAATAGGGGGGGGCTAATGAAAAGACATTTGAGAGAAATTATTGGGAACTAACTAGTACGAAATAGCCCCCCCCCCCTATTCCTTAGTTTATAGTACGTTTGTTGATGACACCTATGTTTAGCAATTTTACACTTGGGATCAAATTTGATTGCTCATTTTTGACCATTTTTCAAAGTTTTCATTTATTGGTTGGTTCTATTTTTAAAAATTAGCCCCCCCCCTTTGAATATATGTTTCAAAAAATGTTTTAAATCACTATTTAGTCCACTCCAGTGCATACAACAGTCTCAAAAGTGCTAAAAATGTAGTGTTTTTCTCATTCTACATTTTGGTCGACATGCCAATGGGGGGGCTCTAGCCCCCCCCCCCCCCCGCCCCCCTGGCTACGCTACTGAGTACAATACTACCTTTAGGTGAGGAAAGAGGGTGAACTTCATTCCACTTAACCAGCGCAGTGAGACCAACAAATATTGACAGAAATTCTTGACTTGCGGTGAAACTGAGAATAAAACAAGATAATTGGGCTACAACTAAAATAAATACAATTTCGGTAAAGAGATGTAAGTATTTTAAGACTATAGAGCGCATATGAGCAAAAACTTCAGCCCAGGTAGCATTTTAGCATAACAGTGTTTTATCAGAAATGTTTTCGGCTAGTTTGTTTAATGGCTCCCGTCACTGTATTTCTTCTTGCACAGCATGTCAAAATTGTACTTTGGAAGTCAGTTCTTTCAAAGTTATTAGAAACTGTCACAATGAATACAAAACCAAAATACAGGCAATGTAGGACATCCTAATGAGAGACAACTCACTCCAAGAAACTTGATGTTAGGATTAGGGAATCAGGATGTCCCTGGCATCAGAATTCCTGGTGTGAGTTGTCTTCCGTCAGGATGTTGTGGACCCAACACAGGAGGCGTTAATGATGTAAAAGCTTGATTGAACTCACACCTACAGCCAATGGTTGTTCCTTTCTTTCAAATAAGTTTTAATATTTTTTTTCATATGTCTACTCAATATTGTTGTTTGTTGTATGATTATCATGATCACTATTTTTTGGAGGGGGAAGGTAGCAGCTTAATTTTTTATGAAAAAGGTGTAATCTTTAAGTCACAATAATAAACATATAAAACTACAATGATGTTTAGACATTGCAACATTTGTGTTTTAACTAATTGTCCTAATTGTTGCTGAACGTAAAGCAGGGAAACTGTGAATATCAATTTTCATACTCTTTGGTTTGATCTGAACGGGAATTGAACCTAATACTAACATTACAGAAGCAGAATTCGAGTCGTGATTGATTTCTGTGGATGTGGAATGTGGATGCTATTTTGAAACTTCTACCTCCTCTTGTATATGTTTAGATTACACATGTTCAACACTGATGGTGCAGAATTTGATGTGATGGTTGATTTCACTTTTACGATGGCAAAAATGAGCTGGACTGGAGCAATATTGATATAAATAAGCACTAAACAGAATACACAATAAATTATTATTATAAATAGCAAATACATGACAATTTATGCATTATCTTTTGACACTATTTCGATCACCAATATGTTACTGTAAAAACAAAGACTTCTTTAATTTGCTATTTGTGCAGTGCCACTACAGTCAGAATACAAGCTAAAGTAGAGTTTAACTACAAAACCAACAAAGAGCTACAGAAATCATTTAAAAATCAAAGTACTATGATAACTGCTACTTACCCTCATCAAATGAACTTTCACATATTTCTTGTAAAACTCCAGTAAGCCCATGGCCATACCTTCAAATATAATGTCAAAACAAATGCACTTAAAAACTTTTTTGTTTTTTAGTCACTTGGTGAATAACAAGACAAGTTCAATCGAAATAACAAAAAACTATATAATTTTTTAATCATAGTTTGTAATGAATATACAATACACACAGTAAACTCATGACCAATACATTTGCGAGTTCCAAAAACTTTCACATTTTAAATACTGTTACGAAAACACATGAATTAACTTTAAAAGCAAGCAGAAAATAAACAATGCTTGTTATTATTGTTGTAGGTTTTAGTAAAACACACCGAAAGCAGTATATTTTTCCCAGTGACATTTGATAATGATGCACAAATCACTAAACAAAAAAATTTCAAATCTTCACTATACTTGCCGTATTACTACTACCAAACAACTTTGTAAATCGTGATGAATTCTACGGTATGTACAGTAGAAAAATCAGTCAACTTGCATCAACTTCCACTCATTTAAAAATTGGATTTAATGATATCATAAAACAATAATTCATAAAGCATAATAACACACCATGCTGCTGTGACTTTTTGCACTAAAGTTTCACTATGTTCAAGAAATGCTGATCTGGCTGTCTCGTTCATTGTCAATGTTGATCTCAACAAATTGTCAGAAGTCACACGAACTTGAGGATATTTAGAAATCTGAAAAATAGATGAATTTACCAAAAAGTAATTGTACAGTTTATATGACTTATTTTTGTTTTCCCAATGTGATTTTGGCATTATTCATCTCCGTTTTTACCCCATCAGAAATTGATCAAGAAAAACATATCGCAGAATATTTGATTTGCAATTTAAAGCTTAAGATAAAACATTGGGGTAAAGATTTTCCTTTACAAAAACATCAGTAATTTAAAATTTATTGGTGTAAGAAAATTCAAAAAAAAAAAAGTTACTTGTTTTAAAGATTTCATGAACAATACAGAACAAACTACTACCTGAACTGTTTCACAGAACAAATCCTCGGAAAAAAGTTTAAAGTTTTTTTCAAGTAAAGTGTAATTATTTTGTGCTGATAGACGTTAAAATTTTGTGAAATTACAACAAATTACACCTACTGTAAATATCATGCCATTTCGACTCTTTTAAACCAAGCATTAAAATATGTAGATCAGTCGAGGTTTAAATATTCAGTCAGTCAGCATAAGATTCATTAACAAAATTCAAACTATTATAAAACACAATAACAATAGCCTATTGTAATTAATCTTACATCACTGTCAATTATTTGTGATGTGTTACCATCTTCATTGATCAGCTCTCCATTAACTTCATATAAAGTGCGATTATGAGACAAAAAAAAATTTGAAAGTGGTGTTTGGTCCATTGCCTTGCAGAATGCAATAAGATGTTAACAAAACTATCAATTGCTTTAGCCTCTTGAATATCAGTAATAAATGTATACCATAACTTAATAATAACAAACCAAGTCTGAAATGACTGTACGTAAATTAGAAATGATTTGAGACCAGCAATGAGGCTGGATGAAGCAAATTGTTAATGCAGACCATTTGCTCCTAATGGGGGAAACTATGGAAGAATTGAGAAAGAACTTCAGCTATGTTGTATGGAAATGAAATATGGTGCTTGAAAGAAAAGGAGATGGCAATTTTGAGAAAAACAGAAAGAACTATGATTTGAGTGATGTGTGGCATGAAGCTATTAGATCGAAGAAGCAGCAAGGAGTTGATGGACATGTTGGGCATTAAGGAGTCTTTAGATAGGATGTCAACAAGCAGTATGCGGCAGCAGTCAAGCAGTATGCGGTATGTGCTAAAGCAAGCAGTATGCGGTGGTACGGTCATGTTTTGAGGAAAGAAGATGAAAATGGGATACTGAAGGCTTTGAAATTTGAAGTGAGTGGTAGTAGAGGAAGACCGAAACAAACGTGGAAAATGCAAGTAGAGAATGAGATGAAGGAAAATGGACTGGGAAAAGAGGATGCATGTGATCGAACAAAATGGCGAGGCGTGGTAAAGACAATCACCACACAAAATCCAGCCAACTCCGTTGACAGGGACAATACCAGATCCAACATGTGATGATGAATTATCCCAATATTGAATACTGCATACACAAAACAGTATCATTCACAGGTTCAAACTTAACCTGTTAACACTCAGGTACAGAAACTTAGCACAATCTGATTGTAAGTTCTTGTACTCAGAAGGGGTACAACCACAATTTGAGAACAAAAATTGCACATGTGCAATATGTAACCATTAAGCCGAATTTATCAGCGAATCAGCGTTTTTGTTGGACAAACACAGACTTGTTTTTTGATTCTCCACCAATTTTTTGGGTGCACGCCAACTTACAAAAAACCTAAGAGAGGACACTGCATGTGTACCTCTCATGAGCACATGTCTGCATGTGCACTTCTATGAAAAATGCACATTTAGTGCACATGGTGCACTTTTCAAGTGCATATCTGATATGATATACCACAAGTGCGCTAACATGTGCATGTCCCAATTTGGATGTGCACATTTCAAAAACAATAAGCAATTAAGCGAAAAAGACAATGCAATTTTGAAGTGCTTATTGGTATAGCTATTTTATTAGCTAGCAGCTTGTTTCTTTCTCTTTAGCAGATTATGACCTTTTCATTATACTTTTGACTTGTTCTTTGGCAATCTGTACTTTTGAAACGTGCATGTTTTCACATGCTAAGAGCACTTGGGATGTGCATTTTTAGACTTTTTAAGAAAATGTACCGTACTATTAGTGAAATACAGCCTACAACCTCTAGTGCACATCATTCAACTGCTTTGAGCAACTGTCTGTAACAGTTTTTACTAATGCATGCAGTATAAAGCACTCAATTATTATTATTAGCCTATTATTACAGTATTATACTGAAGTGACTTGGCAAATGGAACATTCGCAGTATTTTTTTTCCTCGCAAATGGAGACACTGCCTTTTTCACACATTTGGTTTAAATACGACATTTTGTCGATTGATTGGTGCAAGCTGCGTAGTGTAACGGTTAGGGGGCCTAGCTGCCTACAATCGCACCCGGGTTCAACTACCGCCGGAAGTTCAAATCCATAGAATGGTAGAATATATATGCATAATAGACGGATAAGGGAGGAATATACGTAAATCAATCTTTTTTTGCTTCAAAACCTTGCATTACAGTTAGGGTTAGGGCAGCGATGCCAGTCTGAGGGGATAGCAATTCCCTGCAGCAGCTATTTATAGCGCCTGATCCATTCGCGAGGAAAAAAAATACAGCGAGTGTTCCATTTGCCAAGTCATTTCCTTATTATACATGTTGTTAGTGAACTAGAGTAGCCTACAGGCCTATGTCATTATAAAGCACTAGTGCTCATCACTAGTGCACAACTAGGGTTGGAAATATCGATTAGTAATCGATACTAAATTCTTTGCTTTTCTGCTATCGACTATCGCAGATGCTTTGCTTTCAATTTTTTCTATCGATTATCGCCTTTTCTATGCTTTTTGCTTACGTACTGTATTAACGATTGGTAGAATCTTTAAACTTTACTTTTGTTCTTGTTGAGTCTGCCTAAGCTTACATCGTTTCGTTTCTCCTAAGCTATTTTGTTCTTTATAATATTATCCTAAAAGTGTATTTTGTTTATCCTTGATACTGATAGTACTGGTAATAATAGTTTTTCCACTCACAAGTTTCATTTAATGGTCAATATCGTAAAAGTTTTAGTGCATCCTTATGAAAAATAGAATAAAAATTTTTGTTCGCATTTCGGCATCGATTACTAATCTTTGCTTTTTGTTTCTTTACTTTACTCTTTGCTTTTTGTGTGAACTATCGATTCGTCTTTGCTTTTAAACAGCGCATCGACCTCCAACACTGTGCACAACCGATTGGTGTCGTTATGTATAAGCCGTCAGCCAAGGATGGCAGTACGGTACGGTACGTTTAGAATTTGCGTACTACGTACCTCGCACCTTGAACCGTACCGTACCAGCGTACCCTACTTCAGTTCAATTTTAGAAGCGTACCGTACCAACGTACCGTACCCGTACCATTACAAAAAAAGCGTACCGTACCAGCGTACCCTAGGCTACCTTTTAGCAAAAATCGAGGCGTACCGTACCAATGTACCGTACCGTATTGCCATCCTTGTTTTTAACTACTCAAAACTTTAACTGTCTTTAAAAGCACTAGCCTATAAATCAGCGACCTCAATTCAAACATTTAGCGTCGGTTTCAGCTGTTTTTTGCATCTATATACAAACAGCCAGCGCAATGTGCGAAAAGTCTGGAATTTTTAATTCAAAGAGCATACCAACGTACCGTACCCGTACCTTTACGAAAGTGGCGTACCGTACCAACGTACCGTACCCGTACCATTACAGAAAAGCGTACCGTACCAGCGTACCGTAGGCTACTTCTTAGCAAAAATTTAGGCGTACCATACCGCACCAACGTACCGTATCGTACCGTACTGCCATCCTTGCCGTCAGCTTTATTTCGGAATCTGTGCGACTAATGTATGAGCGTGCGGGCGCTCTTGCTCCTCTCATGCGTGCACTCATTAGGGTTAGGGCTAGATCTGGAGAATAGCTTAGATCGGAGAAAAGGAGAGAACACACGTGCGCTCATACACGAATCGCAGAGCTGCCGAAAATAAAGCGACGGCTCATACTTAACGACACCCCAACCGATCAGTGGTCAAGTAGATAGAGCACCTGCTACTGAAACGGTGGACTCGGGTTCGATTCCCGGTTGAGTCAAACCAAAGACTATAAAAACTAGATGGGAGTTTGCCAGCAAACCCAGTAAGCGACCGACGCATAGCTAATGCTGTGACGCTCAAAAGTACTTTTTGTCTACCGTAAAATCAGCAATTATTCAAAAATATCTGATTATGGAACCTCCAGAAAAGTAGAGTCAAAATATTTGTCAGTTAAATATTTCCTGATATCATAAAACACTGGCACCCTAGCTTGAGCCGCTCAAAAATTGATTTTTGGGGGTCTATTCGGGGAGTCTCTGGGGGGTGGCACCCTCAAACTATGTCAAAATATTTGTTTGTTAAATATCTACTAATATCATAAAACACTGGCACTCTAAGTTAAGCCGTTCAAAAAATTGATTTTTGGGGGGTCCATTTGGGGGGTCCCTGGGGGGATGGCACCCCCAAACTATGTCAAAATATTTGTCTGTTAAATATCTACTGATATCAAAAAAAAGTAGAACTCTACCTTGAGCCGTTCAAAAAATTGATTTTTGGGGAGTCCATTTGGGGGGGTTCCCCGGGGGGTGGCACCCCTAAACCACGTCAAAATATTCGTCTATTAAATATCTACTGATATCAAAAAGAACTAGCACCCTAGCTTGAGCCGTTCAAAAAATGGATTTTTTGGGGCCCCATTTTGGGGGGGTTCCCGGTGGACTTACCCCAAAACATTTCGGGAGAAAAAATTGCGTTTGCAGCTCAACAACTTTACACAAAAATTAGATTTCCATGTTTTGTGGTTTAGGAGAAGAAGAGCGTACAAAAATTAGGAAGAAAAAAAAGGAAAAAAAAAGGAAAAAAAGGGAAAAAAGGAAAAAAAAGGAAAAAAAAGGAAAAAAAAAGGAAATAAACCTCATCGCGGCCAAAAGTGGGTTGGTTGGGATGAAAGGGTATCTTGGGACATAGGCGTAGCCAGGATTTTTGATTGGGTGGGCCCAAACCACAAATCACACGCAATGACGTCATCAGAAATTTTCGGAAAAGTAATTTGTTGTGGGGCAAAGATATCGTAGAATAGAAGATCTGAAGCCGTAGCCTGATGGCACTTTGCCAGGATTTTGGTAAAGGGAAAGGGCGAAAACTAATTGTTAAAAAGCGTAAAAGTCTAACTTGGAAGACGTGCTGAGTAAGCTAGTGTACTCAAACGTATCAGAGACGGGGGTCTGGGGGCAGAGCCCCCAACCGCCGGTGGCTATGGGGGTCTGGGGGCAAAGCCCCCAGCCGCTGGGCGATTTTTGAAGTTTTTGGAAAAAAAGCTATTTAAATTCCATTGGATCACATTTTGCACGAGTTCACAGCCATTTCAAAGAACTAGATTTTTAACATTTCAAAGCCAATCGAAAAAATTTAGTTGTTCAATCCTCTTTTTGCAATTAAATCCCAAAACACGTTTAGAATTTTGCATTATGGTGTAAAATTTTAATTGTAAGTGATTTGGTCTATAGGGGAAAGTAACGAACATTGCCTCCTGCAATACTTTAGCAGTAAATAATTAAGTTGATAATAACGTTAAACGAGGGCCTGGGGTGGCAACTTTTAGGTCAAAACTCTTAGATTTCTCACAGGTTTTGCATTTAAATTGTTAAAAATTTGCATTAAGGGGCCCCTGGCGCGGGAACCTTGGTCGTCAGTCAGGGGCCCTTAGGCTCCCTGGTTGCCAGTTAGAGGCCCCGTAGCCCGTTGCTTGTCGGTTAGGAGCCCAGGGCCCCTGGTTGTTAATTGGGGGTCCTGGGGCTCCCTGGTCGTGAGTTAGGGACTCCAGGACCCCCTGGTTGTTGGTTAGGGGCCCTGGGGCCCCCTGGTCGTCAGTTAGGAGGGCCCGTGGGCCCCTCGTTGTCGGTTAGGGGGCTCTTGGCCCCCTGGTTGTTGGTTAAGGGCCCCCTGGTTGTTAGTTAGTGGCCCTGGGGCTCCCTGTGTGACTTAGGGGCCCCGTAGCCCCCTGGTCGTCAGTTAAGCACTCTGGGGCCCCCTGGTTGTTGGTTAGGGGCCCTGGGGCCCCCTGGTTGTCGTTTAAGGGCCCCCTGGTTGTCGGTTAGGGGCCTGGGCCCCCCTGGTTGTCAGTTAAGGGGCCCCCTGGTTGTTGGTTAAGGGTCCCTTGATTGTTAGTTAGGGGCCCTGGGGCCCCTGGTCGTCAGTTATGGGCCCCCTGGTTTTCAGTTAGGGGTTCCGGACCCCCTGGTTGTCGGTTAAGGATTCCAGGGCCCCCTAGTTGTTAGTAAGAGCCTCCTGGTAGTTAGTTGGGAGCCCTGGGACTCACTTGTTGTCATTAATATCATTGTTAATTACTGTTATGTGCGTAATTACTGAAAAAAAACTGCAACTAAACATCGCCAGGCTATGTTGTCATAACTTTTTGTCGTTAGTGGTATTTTGATTGGGGGGGGGGAGCCGGGCCCCCTGCCCCCCCCCCCCCCTGGCTACGCCTATGTCTTGAGACATACAACCCTATGAAATATTTTTTGCCGTACTTAAGCCGTTTTTGACTGAGACCGCTTTTTACGCCAAACTTGCGGGGCTGTTTTCGGGTTCTAAAACCAAAGTCACGCAACCTATTGCCTCGAAATTGTGTACAAACGTATAACTTATTAATCTCAAACTGCTGTCCAAATTTCATGTAGCTAGGCCCAACTGTTCTCGAGTTATAAGCAAAAGTCTGAAATTTCGCACTCGTTAGTTGGAAAATGGCCGAGTAAAAGCAGAGGAACACGCGACGCGAGCGTCGGTCGTTCCAATTAGTATTCACAGCTTCCCTGCTTGATATTAAACTATTAAAGGGACAGTATTAATCCTTCGCCGTGTGTGGTAGACAGGTGGGAAGGTGGCAGCTTAACTTGATGACCAAAAGGTCCCTTCGCTGTCTCCTGGCTAAGGCAACTTGGTGAATAAAATGCAAGTACAATTACAATTGCATCAGACAAGCATATCATTAGAGCACATCATCAGTGCTGTAGTGCTCAACAACTGCTCATCACTATTGCATGCGCACGTCATTAGTGCACGACTGCACATGATTTGTGCACTAGTGCACGTTCTGCGTTTAGATGTCAGATATGAGATGTGCACTTGTCTGCTTAGCTGTTAGTAAGGTGCTCAAAAATTGATTTAACCCCTGTACCTTCTACTGTATTTAATTCTTTAAAAACTCTGGTACAGCACTTGGCCAGCAAAACAGAAAGCATTTGAACCTCTTTAGTGCAATCATGAATCAGTGAAACTGAAAGTAGGTGCTAGTGCTGGCATTATAATGATGTAAGATCTCTGATCTGTAACCCAGAACCAGGATTGGCACTTGCCAGCGATCTTATCAAAAAGTGATTTTATCACAAAGTGAGGGTTTAGACAACACAGCTCTGGGGATAGTATCCCTGTAGTACTGTAGCCGAGTAGGCTAGTATAAGCTGTCTGCTTTTTTCAGAAGCTCTGCGACCCATGTATAAGGGGTAATACATTTTTTAGGACGATTAGGACGCGTGTCCTAAACGTCCTAACAAACCAATTCATTTTTTAGGACGCTATCAAAAATCACCACCGTCATTCTGGCAGAATAAGGGCCTGTCTACACCAGGCTTGGAAAAATTATGATTGTAATTGACAAAATTCATTAGTGGATAGGTCTAAAATTCATTAAGAAAAGATGGGATCAGCCACAAAATAGGGGATCACAAACATCAATTCCGTCGAAAAGACCTGGGTGGCAGTAATCAGTAATCGCTGGCGAAACGATAATTTTGACTTCGGAGCTTAATGTTGGTTTTGCCGATTTTTTGCTCTTTTGTTTCGGCCTTCTATATTTTTTTAGCTTGGCCTGTTTTCAGCCACTAGAAATTCTATAAATAGTGAAAAAAAAATTTTTTTTTTTTTTTACTCATTTCGATTCATGCCAGCTCAGCTGACGAGGTTTGGTATTGACCGAAATAGCGCTATCCTGAGCATTGCATGGAGGGTTATTTTACTCTCAAATTTCTTTTTGCTACAAAGATTTTTTTTCGCACGACTGTTTTGCTTGGCGGTAGTTCGGTCAAGAAATTGACTGAGCTCTATGACTTAACAAAATTGTTATGCTTCGGACTTTGCCGGTACCGATTATCCACCAAAAGTTTCTCCTAGCCTATGCGAATCTTGTAATTGACAAAATTGTAATTAATTACACGATTTTGCTGTAATTGTAATTGTAATTGAAGATTTTTAAAAGTCGATAATTGTAATTGTGATTGAAAAATGTTCCGCTAATTTTCAATTACAATTACTCTATTATTCTCTAAGATAGATGATAACAAAATGTGTTTGAACAATATCAATTTCCCTCCAGTTTCAAATCAATATCGATATTTTCTACCAGTTGCAATCACATCTGACGTCACAAACCGAACATCAAAGTAGGTTAGGGATAGTTAGAGTTGGATTTAGAGATAGGGTTAATCATGTTCATAACCTAAACTTAGCGCCTACTCTAATCATAACTAGAACTAACTTTTAAGCCAAAAAATAGCCTAACGTAGAATTGGCCTATGACGTCAGATGTGACTGTAACCGGTGGTAGCAACCATTGTAACCAGAGGTGGAGTCCTCGAGGACGTCCTTGAGGACACATTTTGAAGTCCTTGGCCTTGGCCTCGAAGGTCAAGTCTTTGGCCTTGGCCTCGAGGCCTCAAGTCCTCGAAAATTGGCCTGTCCTCGGCTCGAGGACAGCACTATTTTCTGAATTGTTAAAATTTTGGGGAGCGCTTGAAAAATATTTTGGAAAACGTTTTTTTGTGGAGATCGCTTGAAAAAGTTTTGTGAAGACTTTTTTTTTTGGAGAGCACTTGCGCTTGTGTCCTTGGTCCTTGGCCTTGGCCTCGAGCATTCCTGTCCTTGGCCTCGAGAGTGTCTGTCCTCGAAAAGGCTGTCCTTGGCCTTGGCCTCGGATTTTTTTTGTGTCCTTGTCCTTGGCCTCGAGCCTTGTGTCCTCGACTCCACCTCTGATTGTAACTTCAATGCTATTTGTGATATTAAGATTTTGTGTGCTTTTTTGCTTGTTTGCCCTTGTGTGCATGTCAAAGCGACACGAATGGTTCTATTTTGTATGATCATCTAAATACTGTATGTGATATTATTGGTAAAAGTTAATGTTAAATACAGAGACGGAGTCCTCGATGACGTATTTGGCCTAGAGGACACATTTTTAAGTCCTTGGCTTTGGCCTCAAAGCTCAAGTCCTTGAAAATATCCTGTCCTCGGCTCGAGGACAGCATTATTTCTTGACAGAATTAAAAAAAAAATAACCAGACAAAAAATAATCTAAACTTCTAGCCTGTTAATTTGTTGCATTTGTTAATTAATTTAAAAAAAATATAATGTGATAGCCAAATCATAGTAAATTTTATCTTAAATGGCCTTGTGTGAAAGTTTTAATCGGAGAATAAGGTGGCAAAGGCAGTGTAGAATCGTTTTTTTTAGTTTTTGTTTTTTTGTTTTTATTTCTCCAATGCAGGTCGTACTAACAACAAAGCACCAAAACCGTCCAGGGTCATAACAAGAGGTCCGGGGGTCCAGACACAACCATTTTTGAGTTGCTAAAGCGAAAGCATTTTCGTGTGTATCTAAGTGAGAATTCAGAAGAAAGTATGTACGCGATAATGAAATGCAATACAGCAACCTTTTATTCTAAATACGGAAATATATCCTTGATATAACTAACAAAACGTATCTTGAGAACCCTTGATTTTAAATTGCGAGAGCGAAAATTGCTAAGAATTTAATTTGAGATGAAGAGCAAATCTATAACCACTGACCAGCGGTCTGGGTGCAAAGTGTATTGTGGCGGGCGAAACGTGCTCGCTCTTTCATTGATAGGCAATAGGCATTAGAAGCGAGAATATAGAGAGACATCACGAGCACTGAAGCGTAAGGAAAAGATTGGCTTAAAATGTTTTAAAATTTAAAAAGATTAGAAAAAATGGAGGGAAACGTAAAGTTTTTCTAACTTAACTTTTATGGTATTTTCTTTTTTCAAATTGCTTTCAAATTCTAATTGAGTAATTTATTTTAAAAGTCACTAAAATTACTATTTTCTAAAAACAAATCACTAAAATTTTCAACGTAGGCATGGGGACTTTGCCCTCTTCCCTAGAACTCTGCTGCTTTTTTTGAAGGACTTAAGCTTGCAAATACCGGGGACGGTACCTTAATTTATTTTAAAAACATAAGTTTGCAATACAAGGTGTTCCAAAATGGTTGACCCCATTCTAGATACCCATATCTCGAAAACTACTTGATGGATCATAATGAAACTAAATACATTTTATGTTGAAGGTCATAAGTTTTATTGGTTAAATTTACAAAGAAAAGTACAAATATTTGTTGGTTCTACGACAGATTTTTATCAATGTTCAATATGAGCGCCGCCTGCTGTGACTCTGCACACGTCGAGTCGGTATTCGAGCTTGTGCCAAACTCGCTGTAGCATGTCTTCGGTAACAGTTTCCAGTGCAGCTGTAATTCTCTGTTTCATTTCTTCAATGTTAGCTGCAAGAGGAAGTACGAAGACTAGTCCTATCACATGACCCCAGAGGAAAAAATCACACGGAGAAAGGTCGGGTGATTTTTTCCTCTGGGGTCATGTGATAGGACTAGTCTTCGTACTTCCTCTTGCAGCTAACATTGAAGAAATGAAACAGAGAATTACAGCTGCACTGGAAACTGTTACCGAAGACATGCTACGGCGAGTTTGGCACGAGCTCGAATACCGACTCGACGTGTGCAGAGTCACAGCAGGCGGCGCTCATATTGAACATTGATAAAAATCTGTCGTAGAACCAACAAATATTTGTACTTTTCTTTGTAAATTTAACCAATAAAACTTATGACCTTCAACATAAAATGTATTTAGTTTCATTATGATCCATCAAGTAGTTTTCGAGATATGGGTATCTAGAATGGGGTCAACCATTTTGGAACACCCTGTATTTTGCAATATTTTTAGATAATGATATCATATTCACATAATTCACTAATCACTACGTAATGTTTGAAAACTATGACCACATTTTAAAAACATTCTGTAAAAAGAAGTCATTCACCAAACAATAAGGCTTGTGTAGGAGAAACTATACAAAAAAGTGGGAATCTATAACCAGCAATCAGTGGACGTTTGCACTGGGGTCCTAACTGATGAAGTTAAGGCCTTAAAATTGACCATTTAGACGTTTAGATTTTAGTTATTTCCATTCACGAGTTACGGCCTTAATTGTTTCATTGCCACGATACCGCTACGGAAGATATGCAACATTGCTGCTAACGCGTTAACCTTCAAAATAACATTTGTTATTTTTAGAAACTACTATTTTCGAATTATCATCAAAAACTTTACGAAATGCAATTATCGCAAATACTTTCCAGCTCAAAAGTAATGAAAAAATTGCCGACCATAATTCAAAAAATTGTTTTCTAGGTCTTTGGCCTCGACCATTCACGTCCTTGGCCTCGAGAGGGTCTGTCCTCGAAAAGTCGGTCCTTGGCCTCGGATTTTTTGAAGTTCTTTGCCTTGGCCTCGAAGGTTGTTTCCTCTGGTTATATAGTATTTGTAACTTGAAGATGTAACGTACACAATTTCAACTTTTTTTGCAATTTTTAATTGTGTTGAAACTTATTTTCTTTTACACGAATAATTGCGGTATGATACCATGGTTTAGCTAACATCATAATGTTGCTCGAAGCGATATCAATTCAATAACATACTTGACAATTGCTTACAAACGAAATTATGTATTGCAGAAATCAAAGTTAAACAAAGATTGATGGAAGAACAAGGATAGAGAGAAATAAGGCTTTAATAGGTCAATCTGGTATAGAAATACAAAACAAATCCCCATCGTTGACATAAGCAAAACTTGAGGCTTCGTATGTAAGTGATTGATTGCAATGTTTTGAAAATTTTTTCATTGTAATTGAAATTGTAATTGAATTACCATTACTTGAACTTGAATAATTGTAATTGTAATTGAAAATTTTAGGTTGTAATTGTAATTGTAATTAAAGCAAAACCAAATAATTTTTCCAACCCAGCTGCCAGACAAAGTTTTCTTGCATTGATGATGGAAATCTGAAAATAAGTATTCTACCAAAAAAAAAAAAAGAAAACAGCACCAACATAAATGTGCATTGCATACACTATTTAAAAAAAACCTGGATCTTCAAGCCCTAAGGACACATAAAGCAGCAAAAAATTGAACATTTACTTTTGCAAGTTGAACAATGTCTTATGATTTAGCTAACACCTTCAAGCGGATATAACTATCAAAAGATTAGGCTACTGTTTGTATGCCAGCGTGGAGATTCTTTTGTTCTCAGTTAATATTCGAAATAGCACTTTGACATAATTAGGGGGTGGGACCCCCAAGGAACCCCCAAAATATGAATTTTTGGAACATCTTGAGTTAGGAAGATATTTTTTTGGTCTCAGTGAATGTGTTTGACGTAGTTTTGTTGTTGCCACCCCCGTATACCCCCAAATAACCCCCCCCAAAAAATTAATGTTTTGATTGTCTTTATCAAGAGCTAATTGCTTGTGATATCAATAAATATTAAGAGGCAAATATGTTGACTTAGTTCGGAGTTGCTTTTCCTTCGGAAATCACAAAATAATTTTTTAAATAAGCCTCACAAAATAATTTTTGAAGCTTAAGCTAGAGCGCTTTTTTATACCATTGATGGAATACTTTGGCACTCTCTATTGGCTGCTAGGTTGCTACGATTTTCTATTTAAGCTCAATTAATTGATAGCATTTCATTAGTTGCGAATTGCAACGTTTGCTCAATGTTGTAGTATATTTCGTTTAATGACTTTGGTTGAAGGTGAAATTGATCATCTTCTGTCCCTAACAGCGCGACATGTATTTACTTCAACCAAGCGATGTTGGCTGGACGCGCAATAAAGAATAATATTTATAATTTACGGCTACAATTTGCAATCACAACCTACAAGGTGTTTCACAATGCAAGAGCTTTCCGGTTTGCAAGAGCCTCCATTTTTTAATTATTACTATTATTATTATTATTAAACACGCCGTTCACAAAACAAAAACAAAAAAAAACAAGGCATACACATACGTAACGCAAACAAATAACATAGGCCTACATAATATTCATGAGCCTGTTTCAATCAATGTACTGTATATCTGTTGATATCATAGACAGAGGTGGAGTCCTCGATGACGTCCTTGGCCTCGAGGACACATTTTGAAGTCCTTGGCCTTTGCCTCAAAAGTCAAGTCCTTCGCCTCGAAGCCTCAAGTCATCAAAAATTGCCCAGTCCTTGGTTCAAGGACAGCACTATTTTTTGAATCGTTAAAAATTTGTTGATTGCCTGAAAAATTATTTTGAAAACCTTTTTTTTGAGAACGCCTGAAAAAAATTTTTGAAGTTCTTTTTTTTTCGAGAACACTTGCGCCTGTGTCCTTGGTCTCGAGCATTCACGTCCTTGGCTTCGAAAGGATCTGTCCTCGGAAGGGCTGTCCTTGGCCTTGGATTTCTTTTGTGTCCTTGGCCTTGGTATCGTGCCTTGTGTCCTCGACTCCATCTCTGATCATAGACTACCCCATTTTCCATGGCGTTGATACAATTTTTTTTGCCACGTTTTTTTAGATGGATACACCGTTCGAATATAAAGTAATGCTTCATTTGTGGTTCGCAAATTTCCTGAAGTTCTAGACTTGTGAAGATAAAATCTGATACATAACAATACACGATTAATTATGTTTGGCTTGATTGTTTTCTACCTCTGCTTCAAACAAAATTTCACTCGGTCGAAAACGTATAGTGCTATTGGTATTATCAATTTCAACCGAGTGACGTTTTGTTTGAAGTAGCCTCCATTTTGTTCCGTCCGTTAGCTCACCGTTGTGTGGCGACATTGGCTAGATATTTCACCTCAAAAGAGTACTGACTCAATGTGACACCACCAATTGACTTTTCAGTGGCTTAATCTGGTGGGTGATCTTTTTAGGGTTAGAAATGACGACATTGATAATTTTTTGACATTGTTTGTGATTCTTATTTTTCCGGCGGTTTGAAAATGAGATATTTCTGAATCATAGCCGATTTCAGAGTAGACAAAAAGTATTTTTGAACGTCACAGTACTAGCTACGCGTCGGTTGTTCACTGCGTTTGCTGGTAACTCCCATTTAGTTCACATTCTATATTTTAGTTACGCACGATTTTAGCGGAGCATAAAAAGAGTTCGCGTATCAATAACGCCACCTTGAGGACATATTTTCATTCTTTTTTTAAGACGCTGCACTTTTTTAGGACGGAGACGTTTTTGGACGACTTTGTTACCGATTTGCGTTTAATTTTTTTGTTGGCAGCTTTAGGATTATTGGTCATTTGTCTTCAATCTTTGCATCACTTCAGGTTGATGATTTTTATAAAAGAAATCAGATTTCGAATGATTTTGATAGCGTCCTTAAAAAAGTTTCAGACTTTTTGCAGAACGCAGTACTTTTTTTAGGACGGAGACGTTTTAGGACAAATTTATCACAGATTTGCGTTTAATTTTGTTTGTTGGCAGTTTAGGATGATTGGTCATTCATCTTCAATCTTTGCATCACTTCAGGTTGATGATTTTTATAAAAGAAACCAGATTTCGAATGATTTTGATAGCGTCCTAAAAAAGGTTTCACTTTTTATAGGACGCAGTACTTTTTTTAGGACGGAAACGTTTTAGAACGGATTTGCGTTTAATTTTGTTTGTTGGCAGTTTATGATGATTGGTCATTCATCTTCAATCTTTGCATCACTACAGATTGATGATTTTCGTAAAAGAAATCAGATTTCGACTGATTTTGATAGCGTCCTTAAAAAAGTTTCAGACTTTTTTAGGACGGAGGTGTTTTAGTACATACCGGAACTTCAACAATTGCAGCATAAATTCGCATCCAATTTTTTATTAAAAACTAAATTTTGTTGATTTTAATTGCGTTCCCAATTAATTATTAATTAAATAAACTAGATTTCAGTTGATTTTTGATAGCGTCCTAAAAAAAGTATTGGTTTGTTAGAACGTTTAGGACGCGGGTCCTAATTGTTGAAGATTCAAGTCTTGCGTTTACAATTAGTATCGGAGTTCCAATCCAGAGGGAGCCTAAGGATTATCACTGTCTTGCTGTGCTTAAAACTCAATTTTCTATCCAAAAATATATTGTTGTTCTTGAAAATGTATCTAAAATCGATCGGATCTCAAATAAAATAACTCAATCACAATAGGAAGCGTAGCGTAACATTGGCAAAACGGTAGAAGAACAGTAACAAAACACTAACAAAACAGTAAATTAACTTTTGTATAGACTCCGATCTCTTTAACTCAATAAAACGAAAAACTTGTCAAAATTAAAATGGCCTGCTAGCAGGTATGCCGAGAAACTAAGAATGACTAACCAAAAAATGCAACTAGGTGTGGTGAGTGTATCACGTGATTAAATTCTATGCAAATTACGCGAATTTAGAGCGAAAGGCGCTCTAAAACTTGTTACAAAAGTACAATTTTTACAGAATTGCAGCAAATCAAAAACTACGCAAAACTGGTTGCTTAGGCCAATTATCATGCTGGAACATGGCGGCCCCTTTGGAACGGAACATTAGTTTGGAGTTCCAAGAAACACAAATAACGTGGAAGCATAATTGATAATTGCGACATTTTAAGACAAGTGCGATCGATCAAAGTGCAAGAATTAGTTTACAACTTTCTTGGAGACTATAGTGGTCACAAAAACACAACAAAATTAAGAAACTGTATAACAAACAATGAGTGATTCTTTTCCACAGCGTAAGCATCTTGGTTAGGCTTAAAAGACAAAGGAGATTTTCATTTTGTATTAAATATAACATTGGGATTGAAGTCCCTATAGGCGTCATTTACTTTACCAGCAAATTTAAAAAGACACATAAAATGAAAAGTTCGCAATAGCAAAAACAATCAAGTCAAAGCACAAGTTCACAATGTCAGACGGGGGCTATTTTTGAAAGGCCTCTCAAGATATATTTTATTTTACAAGACTCCGTATCTGGATTCCAGGCTAAAACAGCGACAATGGCACGTCTAACAATTTCACGACCCTTCCTGGTTTCGGGGTGTATACAATGAATTCTTCCCAGGCGGTATGCTCCCCGTTTTGTTAGGTCTTCGGCGTCGCCTACTTGAACCAACTGTCCCACTTCAAGATTATCCATTAAAGTCTTCCATTTATTTCGCCCCTGAAGGCAAGGGAGGTAGCCCTTCATCCACCTTAACCAAAACCGCTGAGCCAACGTACGTAGCGCAATACTCATAATCACGACGCAAGTCCCCCCTGTAATGGAAAGCACTCACAGGAGTGTTCGGCGCAAGATGCTGACCCAAAAAACACGACGGTGTAAGCGGTGTCAGGTCGTCAGGCGTACTACTAATAGTTGTTAAAGGTCGGTCGTTTACGATTCTTATTGCGTCGGAAACAAAGGTTTGTAATTCTATTAGAAAGAGCGTACGTCTGACCTCTCCCATAACTTGGGTAAGCGCATTTTTAATTAGTATGACCATCGAATCCCAGCTCCCGTAAACGACACAACATTACCACCAACGCAGTTTTTACCGATCACGAGTATTTGCTCTGCAGAAATGCTCTTATCATTTGACTGCATGCATTTTGCCTTTTTTCTTTTTTTAAATTTGCATTGAAAAAACATAGATGATCGGTAAAACCCGCTCAAGTCAGAAAACATCGAAAAACCCAATCTTGTCAATGTGCTTCCTGATAACGCCAATCATCATCATCTTTTTGCTCCAGGAATGTGTTTTCTTTTATTTCTGAAGCCCAGCAGATGTTTCCCGCACGCAGGGGTCAGCCGGTTTTTGCAGGTTATTGGTTATATCTAGGAAATATAACAGGTTTTTCCGGTTATATTTTTTGATAATGCCAAGTTATTAAAAAACGATGAAAGCTAGTCCGGAAGAAAAAAAACAAAAAAAGATCAAAAAAGAATAAAAATTTAAAAAAAACTTGTATAAATTTAAAATCATTGAAGCATTTCTAAAATCAACGGTAGAGTGAGCATGGGTTGGGACTCATAGAAGGCTTGAATTGCTTTAGCTTGGATATGAACTCAGTGAAGCACACATGTTATAGGCTAGTCTATTGACACACGGTAAAGAACCAAGATCTAGCATCAGTGATTGAAGTTAGGGGTTGTGAAATAGTCCTTGAACATGAATATTGAATGATGGTGAATTAATTTTATTCACTAAGAATAAAAATGCCTTAGCCAGGACTCAAAAGACAGCAAAACTAAAAAATAAGGTACCGGTAGTGTCTGCTGCACCGGCCCGGTTTCCTACATCAAATCACTAGTGCACTGGCAGCCTATTATATTGCTGTTTTCTAATTGATTCGAGTTAAATACGACACTTTCATGCTGTCAATGCAAAGCCTTGGTAATGTAGTAGTGGGGTCATTCTATTATAAGACAGTCAAAATTTTCAAATTTTGTAACCTACCCTCTCAGATTTTTTTCATACTTGGATATATGAAAGCCATTAAAAAATAATGAAAGTTACAAAAAACGACATCAAAATTCATCAAGCGGTTTTCAAGTTATAATGGTTTCAATATTACCACTTGAGGGCACTGTTTGGCAGTCCCAAATTTTTTAATCTGCGTAAAAATCTTTATCCTTATGCTATCGAAACAAGCAAAATATCAATTTTGATAGATTTTCAAAAATGAAATTCAAAAATGAAGTTAGTTTTTGGAAAATTGCAAAGGTAAGTGGTCAAAATGTAGATTGAAAATTTTTTGAGTGCCCGATTTCATTTCCAATTATCTCAAAAGGGCAAAAAAATTTTTTAATCCAATCATTGCCAAAATCTCAAGAATAGATCACTGTTTGACATATTTAACTTTGGTTAATGTTATTTGTTGCATATTTCTGTAATTCAGGGTTGCCACATCCTGGAAAAGTCCTAGATTTTTTTTCCTGTTCTGGAAAGTCCTTGAAAGTCCTTGAATTTTGTTCATAAGTTCTGGAAAGTTCTGGAAAATATTTGGAAGGTTTTCCCGTGATTGACCAGGACAGAATGTGAATTTTTTTTCATAATAACTGGTACCTTGTAACTGTACAAAACCATTGTTGAAATAATTTGCATTGTGAAGGTCTTTAAAAAGCTTTTTTGTATTGTTAGAAGACAGAGCTTATTTGTACGCTAGCGCACAAATAAAAAAATTGCTGTCTTAACCCTAACCCAACCCTAAATCTAACCCAAACTGTAACCCCAGCTCTAACCCTAACGTTCATCCTAACTCGAACGTAAAATGTTCCCAAACGTTAACGGTAATTTAAACAATAAAAGAGAGTAAATGAGCTCCCATTCTTCTGCTCATTGCTCTCTTGTTCATTTTCAGCAGTTGTTATTTGTACGCTAGAGTGCAAATAAGCATTTCCTTGATAAAATGCCAAAATTTGCTCTTTGCAGTACGGTATGCATAAATTTATTGAATATTATTAGGAAAAGTAAGTTCATGGACAGTACTTTATTGCCATGCGATACTCTAGTAGCAGTAGCGTAGCGTGCTACAAGCCCGCCATCGTCCTATTGATCAAAGTGCACCATAAGAAAAATGCGACGTTTTTTGCACTATACTTCTGAGGCAGTTTTTTGCAGTGATTATAGACTTTGAAGTAATTTAAAGCCACTTTTGAAACGTTATTTAGGGGAGGAGCTAATATTGGTCATAAATAAAGTCATTAATAACTAATTGAAAGGGCTAAAAATAAACACTTTGATCGCTTGATGCTAAATACGTCATGTAGGCTTTGTAAAAAAATTATAAGGGGTCTATTAAGTATTTAATTCTGTTGATTACCAATCACCGCTTTCAAATCTCGTTTCATTAGCCCCTCCTCCCAAATTATCCTTATCTAGCATTATAAAATACCGATGATTTGGATTAGTATCTGTGAGTTTTCTCAAAGGAAGCGCCTATTTTCACTTCAGCATGCAAATGAGCTCTGCTTATAAAGAATAGGCCTAAGAGAGCAAGAGTGGGTGCTCATTTACCTATTTTTTATTTATTTATTATCGTTAGTGCTAGTGTTTAGATTGATAGTTTGGGTTAGGATTAACGTTATGGTTAGAGCTAGGGTTACAGTTTGGGTTTAGTATAAAGTTGGGGTTAGGGCTAGGATAGCGTTTTTTTTTTAATAAGCTCTATCTTTTTCAAATGATAGGATTTTATGGTTTACTGGATGGAAATAAAGGCAGGACTGAAGTTTTACCATCAGCCATCCCTAGAGTTTGACCGATATATTGGTGAGTCGATATATATCGGCTCAGCGCTATCACCTTAAACTGTTTATTTGGTAGAGTATGTTCAAGCGCTCTTGCGTTGTATTTGCTTAGTATGACTTGTGTATGCAATAGTCTTTCTTTCGAGGAGGATTCTTTGTGAAGCTTTTAGTGTCAAGTTAATTGAAAAATAGTAACAAAATGTTTGTAGTTAATAAGTTAATACATTGGTTATCAGTATTGGCCTAAAAATTTCCAAAATATCGCTATCGGCCTGAAAAAGTCATATCATTCGAGCTCTAGCCATTACCCATATATTGTAGCCCAGTTATGCAACCAATTTAATCATGTTTTTGTACAGCTAACTTCTATGCCACGTTTCAAAAGCAATAATTTTTACCAAACTAAGCCTAAAATTAAGTTTGTATTGCCAAAAAATTACAACATCTTCAAGTGCTGAGGGCTACGCCCCCAGACCTCCAATGGCTTCCAGTGCCCCCATACCCCCTAGCACAGCCCTCCCATTGCAAATTTTTAGTTTTGAACCTAGCTAGTACTCAGTACTAGAATTACAATAGCATTACATCAAAAATTTTCCTCAATCACAAGTGCAAAAAAGTACTCGTAGATGCAGGAAAGAGTAATAGTGAAAACTGAATTTTAAGTACAGCAAAAAAAACTTTAACAGTCCTGGAAAATGACCTAAAAAAGTCCTGGAAAGTCCTGGAATTTGATTTTGCAGTTTCTGTGGCAACCCTGGTAATTGGTTTTGAAACATAGCTAAAAACTAACGTTGATTTTTTTGTGACTTTCTGAATTTTTTGGAACACATGTATTGAATAGCATCTTTTAAAATAATAATAGTTGCAAAAAATGAAGTAATCACTTTGTATACACTTAGTAAATCTGGTGATCAGCAAAAATTTTGATTCTAACTCTTAAATTGTTGGTGGTTAGTATAGGTCTAGCTAGGCTAATACAGTTTTGCTTCAAGTTATTTCCCAAGTGAAAATTAGTCAAGTGATAGACATTGACTATTACGGGTAAGGAGAGAGCTAGATTTCTGCCATCCTTTTTCAATTGCTTACTTCTGGGAGGACTCTTGTAAAGTTTTAACCTCTAAAATGGGTGGATTACCATAAATTGGAGTGATTGGCACAAATTCTCAAATGATTGGGTATATTCTCAATTAAATGGGTATGACACAAGATTTTCTCCCTTTACGTAATGGCACTTTCTGCAGGGGTGATAATTAAATGGGATTCTTTATCAATTAGTTGCAAATAGTCAACTTGCCCTTTTGATACATACTTTACAGTTCAGATTTCATTTGAACAGTTAGCATGAAACAAGGTAAACCCATCAGTTGTTGTTGAGTGACAGGAAACCTGGAATGACTTCCTTATATGTGACAATTTAAACAGATAAATTATATAAAAATAGTGTAATGTGCATATTAAGTACTGCAGACTACAGTAAAACCTTGATATTTATCTAACAGAAACTACAATTGGTTTGCTAGTAATATGTTGCATATACTGGATATAATCCAAAGTGTATTTACTGCTAAGTAAGTCTTTTGAATTTCACTTATCTAATTTCATTTAGTACTTAGCACTAAATACACTTTGCTGTATATATACAGCAGTGGTCAAAATTAACTTTTTTAACAACTTGCCTATCGGGCAAGTTATAACAAATATTTACTTGCCCAAGGAGATCTCAACTTGCCCGAACCAAAATGGCAGAGTGCATTTTATGTTGTTTAGTTTCGAAAAAGTGCGCACTACCAAATTTGCATAATATCGTATTTCGAGAAAATCCAGTTCTTGTGTGCGATTTTTAAATCAGATTGAGGTAATAGATACCTTTTATTGTGGGATGGCAATTGCATTGCATGCTTTTCTTTCCAGAAATATCTCATCAAAACAAACAAAAAATCAACATCCATTATCCATTATAAAAATTAAACAAAATTATCTTCCGATTTTTGTCATTAGTTCTGTTGTTCGTTTTCTGTTTTGTCAAAAGTCACAAATTAGGTAAAAGTTTGAGAATGTTTTAGTATTGGTTATGTCACAATCACAACGCGTATTTAAACTAAAGCCTTGCGCTGGCTGAGCTTCACTTTATGTTGTTTGAGATAACAAACCTACTTAACCAAAAAAATCTATCATCGGAAGCTAGTGACGAGTTTATCGCATTGAAAAACTTTTAATTTATCATAAAAAAATCACATCTATTGTTCTAGTCTGCATTGCATCTCAGTTTTCTTACATAACAAATATCGCAGAGGTCATCAATTCAATTGCAATCCATGTTTTTTTTCAATCATTCAATTTACAAAAATTGATTTAAGGATTGTAATTATTTCAATCGTTACGTTAACAATAATTCACGTTGCCGTTTGCTACAAATGCATTTTTTAATTGCGAATATCTCGCAAACTGCACCGGCTAAAACTATGGATTCTTTTGTGTGAAACATAAAAGAACTAAAGATCTTCAAAAAAACTAAAACAAAATTTTTGACCTCGCTTTCTTACGCTCAGGGTAATACTTGTGAATTGTGATACCCGAAAGAGCAATTAGCGCGACAAGCGTGGTAAAAATTTTTGCTAAAAGAGAATGAAACATTTTGCTCCAAAAGAATCGCAAGTCGTGTTTGAGGTTTGAACGAATTTGCGTGCGATTAAGAAATGTTAATTGCGATTAATAATGTGTGTGAGATTAAAGTGTTAAGTGCAACGATTTCACTAAAATAACCCAAGCAAGAGCTTACGTTATTTGCATTTATTTTATTGTACTGTAGCAAAAGCGGGTACCGATAATTTTCGTTTTTAAATAATCTTGTTCAAAGTTGCTTATTTGTTAGCAAACCAATTGTAGTTTCTGTTAGATAAATATCAAGGTTTTACTGTAGTCTGCAGTACTTAATATGCACATTACACTATTTTTATATAATTTATCTGTTTAAACTGTCACATATAAGGAAGTCATTCCAGGTTTCCTGCCACTCAACAACAACTGATGGGTTTACCTTGTTTCATGCTAACTGTTCAAATGAAATCTGAACTGTAAAGTATGTATCAAAAGGGCAAGTTGACTATTTGCAACTAATTGATAAAGAATCCCATTTAATTATCACCCCTGCAGAAAGTGCCATTACGTAAAGGGAGAAAATCTTGTGTCATACCCATTTAATTGAGAATATACCCAATCATTTGAGAATTTGTGCCAATCACTCCAATTTATGGTAATCCACCCATTTTAGAGGTTAAAACTTTACAAGAGTGCTCCCAGAAGTAAGCAATTGAAAAAGGATGGCAGAAATCTAGCTCTCTCCTTACCCGTAATAGTCAATGTCTGTCACTTGACTAATTTTCACTTGGGAAATAACTTGAAGCAAAACTGTATTAGCCTAGCTAGACCTATACTAACCACCAACAATTTAAGAGTTAGAATCAAAATTTTTGCTGATCACCAGATTTACTAAGTGTATACAAAGTGATTACTTCATTTTTTGCAACTATTATTATTTTAAAAGATGCTATTCAATACATGTGTTCCAAAAAATTCAGAAAGTCACAAAAAAATCAACGTTAGTTTTTAGCTATGTTTCAAAACCAATTACAGAAATATGCAACAAATAACATTAACCAAAGTTAAATATGTCAAACAGTGATCTATTCTTGAGATTTTGGCAATGATTGGATTAAAAAATTTTTTTGCCCTTTTGAGATAATCGGAAATGAAATCGGGCACTCAAAAAATTTTCAATCTACATTTTGATCACTTACCTTTGCAATTTTCCAAAAACTAACTTCATTTTTGAATTTCATTTTTGAAAATCTATCAAAATTGATATTTTGCTTGTTTCGATAGCATAAGGATAAAGATTTTTACGCAGATTAAAAAATTTGGGACTGCCAAACAGTGCCCTCAAGTGGTAATATTGAAACCATTATAACTTGAAAACCGCTTGATGAATTTGATGTCGTTTTTTGTAACTTTCATTATTTTTTAATGGCTTTCATATATCCAAGTATGAAAAAAATCTGAGAGGGTGGGTTACACGCTATGACTGTCTTATAATAGAATGACCCATGTACCGAGGGTAGCCTACAGGTATCGATTTGCGCTGCACACGATTGGCAAGTATAGCGATAGAGAGTTATCTAGCTATTAAATTCTTTTTTTTTCTTAGAACCTTATGATTGGAGTTGGGGTTCGGGCAGCGATGCCAGCTTGAGAGATACCGGTAGGAAATTGAACTGCAAAAATAAACGACCGCTGTCGCCGGTGCAGCAGTGATTAGATGTTGGAAACTGGGCTAGTGCAGCAGCGATTGGATGTTGGAAACTGGGCTGGTGCAGCAGACTCTGCCAAAAAAAAAGGCAAAAAAGACTGTCACTTGTCAGGCTACCTGATTAGTCTACTGTTAGTGTTGTTGGTGGTAACGCACTGTCAGACTGTACTGGGGTTGCCAGTGATCTCTGTGTTGAAGTCACTGGTAACCGTTTGGGAGTTTTCTTCTTTCTTCATTGCCCGCTTTTTCGTGAGGGTTGCGGGGGCAGCAGCTTGAGATTAAGCCGCCACACCTAACAATCTTTCATCACCTCAATCATTTCGCTTTAGTGAAGTTCCAAGCGGTTCCATCCAATATCTGAATATCCTCAATGTAATCGGTCCATCTAGTTCGGGTCCATGACAACTGACCGCGATAAACTGACCGCGAACAAACTGACCACGAACAACGCTGATTGGCGAGAAGGGCAATCCTAAATATATTTTTACTATCCCCAGAGCCATCTTGCCTAAACCCTCACTTTGTGACGAAATCACCGCGGCAAAATCAGTGACGAAATCACTGTAACAAAATCGTTGGTTCGCGGTCAGTTTGTCGCGGTCAGTTGACTTGGCTCGATCTAGTTCTACAGTCTAGGTCAACCAACTGGTCTTCTCTCATTTGCTTTGGCAAGTAAAGCTTGTTTGGGGAGTTTTTCCGGATGCATTCTTATGTGGCCAAACCATCCAAGTTGAGATCTTTCAATTCGAAAAAGTAACGGCTTGATGTTGAGAGGTTTTCGAATCTCAGAGCTAAAGCATCTTGTTAAACTGTGTTGCTCCTTCGGTTTTTCGTAGAAACCTCATTTCAGACGCTTGCACTTGTGATTGCACTCTTTTAGTCATTACTCAAGATTCATGACCATAAATGAGAATGGGGACAAAAACTGTTTTGAAAATTGAGAGCTTTGCCTTTTTTGACAATTCTCGTTTCATGACAATTGACAACCGAGTAGTGCAAAGCTCACATTACTGCACTAGCCTTGCCCATTCGGGTATCCAGTTCTTCGTCTTGCCTTCCGTCACTCGTAAATGTAACCCCAAGATACCTGAACTTCTCTCCAGTCACTTGTAATACGCACTGATCAGGGTTTCTTGAATTGAACTGTGAAAGATAAAGTACCTCAGTTTTGGCCGTGGAGTCTTTCGTTGGGGAGTCTTTCTTAAGACATTCTGCTTACATGGCCAAACCATCTTAGCTGAGATCTTTCAATTCGCAGAAGTAACGGCTTGATGTTGGGAGATTTTTATAAAAATTTTTTCCATCTATAAAAATAGCTTTCTGTATCAAACTTTCTATATCATTATTACTTTTAAAATAGTAGTAAAAGGTTAAAAAATAAAAGGACGACAGTCTGTTTCATTCTAAGAACTCATCAAGCTGTCAAGTGCTACTGTATTCTGTAAAAGAATTATGATAACAGTGACTAAAATGTTGAAATTCTTTGAATAAGCCAAAATCGGGTAAAAATCGAACTACATTTCATGGTAAACACTACTACAGACTGTAAGTTTTTGTATCATTATTTTAATTATGGGTTATATAATTTTTAGGTTTTGCAGTAGAGAAACATAATTTTTTTAGACTTTTGTTACTTAAAACTATTTAAACAATCTGACATTTGGGTAACAAATTAGTGCAGTTTGGTTGGTGATTGCAATTGAAATATCTATATACTTAAATTGATTGATATTGAATCATGTCTGCACCAATTCTTGTATTAAGTGAGTGCTGGTACCAGTATTGCAGCCTATATCAGAGGCTATATATGTTACTGTTATTGTTGTAGTGCATATTTATCCTATTCCTTCTGTTCTGTTTGGAGTAACCTGCACTTGTTTAGGAGTTTCCAGCAATTTAATGTTCTTGTTGGTTTCTTTGAATTCTTGTCCATTGAATTTGCTGCTTGTTCAAAGCCACCAAACAGAGATACCAGTAATCATCGGAGAGCATGTTATTCAAGAAAACAACAATGTGACTAGAGTACTAGTTGAACCCAAATGACGCAATCAGGGCTGTTGTTTTATGAGCCAAGTCAACTGACCACGACAAACTGACCGCAAACAAACGGTCCACGAATCAATGATTTTGTTATGGTGATTTGGTCACTAATTGTGTTGCAGTGATTTCGTCACAAAGTTAGAGTTTGGGCAAGATGGCTCTGGGGATAGTAAAAATATATTTATGATCGCCTTTCTCAGCCGATTGGTGTTGTTTGTGGTCAGTTTGTTCACAATCAGTTTTTTGCAGACAGTTGTCATGGACCCGTTGTTTTAACGCCTTGACCCTTTTATCCATGCTGCCGACAACAGTGGTATCACTATTTTAAGCTAATGTGTGATTATAAATTAAAAAAAAAAAGATTTTTATGGGTCAATCCATGCTTAATTTGACAGGCTGTCAACCCATGTTCTAGAATCTCCAAACTTGGCATGGGGGTAGAACAGAGTAAAAAAGCCTGTTTGCAAAAAAATTCACCTTCTAGCACAATCGGTTCCTGAGATATGGTCGTTTTAAAATTGTGCAAAAAAGGGAATTTTGAGGATACGCATGAGTGATTTCAACTTCTAATGCTCAAAGTTGAGATAGGAGGATGCAGTAAATTACTACCCCTCATTTTTACCGTGCCAAATCCAATAAAACTGTCTTCAAGTTGAAAAAAATTTTTTGGAGTTATTTCATAATTTAGGTGTTTTTACTTGGGCCTCGATTATGAGGTGCTCTGAATTTTTTTTCTTAAAAAATGTTTTAACCCCATCTTGGATTACAATTTTTTTATGGCTAATATGAAACCAAGCTTTGTCAAACTGATTTAACCTGTATTTTCAGGTATGAAATGATAGCTAGGGCACTGTTTAGAGCTTTTTTTTCATTTGCCACATTTAAAGCATATCGGCTTCCTTAACCATATTTGAATATCCTGGAACATGTTCATATCATTTTTATCACCCAATATCAGCAAATCAAATTGGCTGCAAGTACATTTGCTCAGACTTAAACTTTTCTGCAAGATTTGATTTTTCGCCAACAGTGTATCAAAAGGTTAAGAGTATGGATTTTGTGGTATTCTGGTATAACTTTCATTGCTGGGTGGGTCTCATTTTAAGTGTAAATGAACCACAACTGGAAGTCAATGTTAAATTTATGTGCCCACATGGCCCATCACCATCATTTTATTGGCCTGAGCAAGATGATATTTGTACTATTCCATACAACCAAATTATTTGCTCAATTGACACTCCTTCTACGTCATTTAGTGGACGAATCTACAAACTTTCTGGACAACTGAACAATTGAACAACTAAGTCTAATTAGCTTCAAACTTTATTGTTGACATTGGTGTAAATCCATTGTGCAATCAATTCAAAATTAGTAATTTATTTCATCATTTTGCAACTTTCGAACTAAATCCCAACTGTGTTCCCTCTAACTTTATGGCTAATCAGCGAGTGCCCAAATTTTCTTTAAACAATTGTGCCCAAAGCTCTAAAAAGACGTTTATGTGCCCTAAATTTCGTACCATCCAGTATTAAAGTATAACAAATGTCATATTTGTACAAATTTGTCAAATTTTTTAAGCTAAGTATGTTAACTATATTGCCAAAATTTATTTGCCCTTGCATCAACAAATCGCCGATTTGCTGGAAAAAATCGGCTTAATGGGAACGCTGAATCCCAATGCATCTTCTTAAGTTCGATTTATTCTTTGTTGCTTTAAGATACAATAAATGACACACTACATAAAAAATAGTTTACACAGCAAAAGCAAAGCAAAAAATAACTGTTTTCCCGACTGGAGACTAGAAGGGACCTGTTATGGTCATCTAGTCAAACAGCCCCTGATTATGCACCTTTTTGCTCATAAGAGCTTCAGGTGTATTTGAAGTTATTGCTTTTAGAGAGATGAAATGAGACAATTGCAGTTACATATTGTTAAAAATAATTGTTTAGAATCAGATTTAAACTCACAGAAAAAGAAAATTTTAATGTTCTTGGGAATTGAGTTCCAGGTTTTAACATCCTGGCATAAAAAAGACTGTTGCAACTTCGTACTTTTCATAAATGGGATAGTAAATATGAGAGAAGTGGAGCTGCGGTTAGGGTTGGAAATGTATTACTTTGGACTTTGTGAAGTAGTAGTTTAGGTTACCGCTACATGGATGTTGCTTACGATATAAATTGAACATTATTTTACCAACTTCATATTGGTAAAGTCATTTTAGTTTCCAGACCTTAAAGTTGCTATGTGAGGGGTTTGCGCTGGAATTCTATTTTATATCTGGGTAACAATTTTAACAGCTTTGTTTTGGAAAATTGAAATTTTGTGGAGATACGATTTGTAGGTAGAACCCCATATCGGAGTCGCATAGAGAAGATGAAGATAAATTAATACATGATAGAATTGCAAAAGAATTTTCTTTGGGAAATAGCATTTCAATCTGTTGAGTATACCCACTGCGTAGGTGATTTTACATTCAACAAATGTGAGATGAGTGTCAAAGTTAAGGTTGTCGTCAATCTATAGTCCCAAGTACTTGACATTACTATTTACGGCTATTGGACAACCATCATATAAGATTTTTGGTTTTTGTGTGACAGTTTTGTGCACTAGATTTTGCAGCGTTAATTGTGAGCTTATTAGCTTTCATTCAAAGACTAGCTATTTCTTATATCTAATTGAATTCCCAAGTGGTGGGTTAAAAAGATGTAAAAATCAGGTTAATGAGTTGAATGCTTTTGGTTACTGATACCATATTTCTGACATTGCGTTGAAGTTTTATATGATGATCTTCAACCGGTATTGTGTCGAACATAGGTCAACATGTTTAGTATGACCATGTACAGCTTGCAAAATTTCAAGCTAATTTTGATAAATAGCAAAGACATGTCTTTCATGCATGCTTTACACAAAGAAAGGCTACTATTAAAAAGTAATTGAGTTATATTGAAGTAAAAAGCATTGAAAAACTTGATTATCTTATGTGACATGTCTCTAAAATGAAAAACTGAAGAAATGCGTGGCTCATTAATTTTGATGCTTCATAATACATGTTAAATCAGCTTGACAAAGCTTGGTTTGATATTGCCATAAAAAATAGTCATCCAAGATGGGGTTAGAACATTTTTGAAGAAAAAAAAAAATTCAGAGCATCCCATGATCGAGGCCCAAAGAGAAACACCTAAATTATGAAATAACTCCAAAATTTTTTTTCAACTTGAAGACAGTTTTATTGGATTTGGCATGGTAAAAATGGGGGTAGTAATTTACTGCATCCTCCTATCTCAACATTGAGCGTTAGAAGTTGAAATCACTCATGCGCAGTGCTCCCTATAAGCACAAAAAAGTGCGAAATTTTTTCCGGCATTTTCGCACTGAAATTTTGCAAATCCCGGCGTTTTTTCTCCTGCCAAAAACCGGCGTTTTTGTTTCCCGCAAAAAACCGTAGACAGCTGCGGTTCACGGCGCCTCGCTCTGGTATGTCGCAGAAATCGCGGAGAAAAGTTGCAGAACTCTGACAAAGGACCTTTTTTTTTGGAGATCAACATAAAATCGGAGAAAAAGTTGCCTCCATCGGCGTGATGACCTTTTTTTTTTTTGAGATCACATTGAAACTGGACAAAAATGATGAGAAAATTTTCGGCATTTTCTATGTTGAGTTTAGAACATTCGCACTATTTCCGGCATTTTCGCAGAAGGTGAAAACTTAGAGGGAACACTGCTCATGTGTATCCTCAAAATTCCCTTTTTTTGCACAATTTTGAAAAGACCATATCTCAGAAACGAATTGTGTTAGAAAGGTGAATTTTTTTGCAAACCGGCTTTTTTACTCTGTTCTACCCCCATGCCAAGTTTGGAGAAGATTCTAGAACATGGGTTGACATTTCACAAAAAAATATAGATTAATCATGGATAGAGACCCTTTTGTGCCCTAAATTTGGGACCAATCCAGTTTTAAAGTATACTAAAAATTGGGTTAGTGATAACACTGACCTAAATTAGAGTGTTTAGATTGATGTGAATACAAATGGTATATATAACAAATTAGAAGTCAGAATCAATGAACAAACTGCTTTTAATATAAATTGAATGAAAGTTTTTTATTTTTGTGTTTTCTCTAGGTATGCACTTTTAGATTGTTAATGTTTACTATGCATCAAATGGCGTCCATTGGAAGATATTAGTGAAAAAAAAGCAACCTGATTTAATTCTAAAATTTTTATTTTATCACTGCCTAGAAATTGGCATAAGGTGTTGCTTTTTTCACTAAGTTTTGTGTTTGGTTCTCAAGAAAAGCACACCTTAGAACAACATTCAAGGATTTGATAATTATGGCTTCCCGGTACCATTTTGGTGGGTCCACGACAACTGACCGCAACAAACTGACCGCGAACCAACTGACCGCTAACAAACTGATCGCGAGCAATGCCGACTGGCTGAGAAGGGCGATCCTAAATATATTTTTACTATCCCCAGAGCCATCTTGCCCAAACCTTCACTCTGGGACGAAATCACTGCGACGAAATAAGTGACCAAATTACTGTTACGAAACCATTGGTTCGCGGTCAGTTGACTTGGCTCGCATTTTGGTGGACTATAAGGTGGACCAAAAATATTTAAATTTCTAAAAAAATAAGTGTGCATTTTATGTATGGATCAGGTTATACCCTCTTTCTCCATAATTTAATTTAGTTGTTTATTAGAATTATTTACAAGTTTTACATTAAGTGCGCCTTAAAATCCGAAAAATATGTACTTTAAACGTTAAAGTGAAAATTGAATGAGCAGAGATTGATTTGATTTTTAGATCAAAACTCAAAGCGAGAATCAGGAAGAAAAGTTCAGTTGGGAAATGTCAATGCTGCTAAAGTGAGTGTCATTAATTACTGCTAAAACTTTCAAAAGTCATCTCTATTTGCTCAAGAGCAAAACCCGTCTTATTCTAAAACAGTGGTTCTTAAACTTTTTTGAGCGCGACCCAAATCTGAGTTTGATGATTATCTTGCGACCCAAACCTCAACCGTAGAAAAAATGTTTTTTTAATGTTAGCACTCTGCTATTTATTCAGATAAGACACAGACAACCAATTATAGTACACACTAACACAGTATTTTGACAAAATTTTTAACAATAATACCAGCAATTTACTATGCTACTTTAGAAAATTGTTTCGAACTACTCCACTATCACTATTATAAAAAGTAATTTTGGCTAGTTCTGCAGTAGCTGGTTCGCCACTAAAATTTTTAAAAAACTATTTACGATGCAATAATCTTATTTTATTTCGATGAAACCGACTAAATGCGGATGATGCAATAATTTTGTAAGACTTGATAAACCATTTTGAAAATTCTGATCTTGCAAAAAATCGTTTTGACGGATTTGAATGACCTTGGCACGACCCATTTTTTAAGTCTTCGCGACCCATACTTTAAGAACCACTGTTCTAAAACAACTTGAAACATGGCTAAGGCATTTTTATTTATGAGTGTTTGCCTTAGATCTGGAGCGTACCCTGAGTGGGTGTAAAGCAGGTATGCAAACTCGAATATTTTGCAGATTTTGAGCTTTGACTGAAAAGCTTTTTTTTTCTTCAAAGCCTAAACTTAAATGCAAAAAATATTTGTTAAGTTCGAGTTTTCTGAATTAATAATTGAGGAAAATGGTCAAGTCGCGGCGCGATAGAAACTTTTGTTTTTTGATATTTATTTCTGGTAACTGACATTTTCAGTGAGTGTATTTAATGCAAATGACTGTGCAAAGTTTAATTTTCTTTGCAAGCTGGCTATTACAAGTTGAAATTGACAAAATCGAACTCAAAGAACTTGATATTTTTGCCATGTAGAACTCAACAAATTCAAAATATGGAACTTAAACTGGAACTCGATTTTGCAAAATTGGCTAAACTTGAACTTGCATTAAAAATCAAAATAATGAATTTGCATTTGTGCTGCAAACTTGAATGCAATTTAGGCAAAGAGGTGGATTTGCAATACCATATTAAAGCAATAAGCAACAACTTTGCTGGATTCAACATTTTTATTAAAAGCAAAACATATCGAACGTTTTTGGCTTAAAACAATCAAGCCCTCTTCAGGATACTACAAACAATAATACATAAACATCTGCAAAGAAAATAGAAGACTAACGGCAATGTAAATTACATATAACTGACTAATAATGTACATTATATAAGGAAATACTTAAAATTATTATCTAACAAAATAAAAATGCCTTTCTAATGTTGGAGCAAAGCAATCGTATTAAAATTACAGTCAAGCAAGCTACAGCATAAGCTTTTTAGCGTGAAATAAAACAATTCATTAAGAATAACTATTAATAGGTGAGTCAAGGTGCAGTGACATTAAGAGAAAATCAAGTCAAACCAAGGTAGGAAATAACTTTATTATGTTATGACGTAACAGAAAATTTGGCAACTTGGAAAATACTATGCAAAAAAGAGGCACATGTAGCATAAAAATTGCTTATTTAACTTAGGATTTAGTTTTTTAATAAAAAGTGCTTCTTGGATTTTAGTTTCATACTCTGTATGGCATCTTTTTGAAATCTGGAAAGAGTTTATGGTGTACTTTTCATTACCAGCAAGTGGCACATGCGCAAATATGATCTTTTGTAAGCACTCTTATGATGTACCAAATAATTGCAATATACAGCAACCACAAAATTTGGTGCATTTTAGGCTTAGGCCTATCACTTTTATTTATTTACATTATTTACAATTTCACTAAACAAACGTTTTCGGCACTACCACTGGCCCTCTTCAGGAATATCTAAATAGCAATAATAACTTTAAGAATCCGAATCAAATAATAAACTAATCTTCAAAAGGTTTAGTTTATTATTTGATTCGGATTCTTAAAGTTATTATTGCTATTTAGATATTTCTGAAGAGGGCCAGTGGTAGTGCCGAAAACGTTCGTTTAGTGAAATTGTAAATAATGTAAATAAATAAAAGTGATAGGCCTAAGCCTAAAATGCACCAAATTTTGTGGTTGCTGTATATTGCGATTATTTGGTATAAAAAGTCGACCTCTTTGCCGAAACTATACTCTTATGATGTCCTGCTAAAACCAAATGTTTGCAAGCTTTTGCAGCCAAATGTCAGGTAGTCATGCCTATGCCGGCAAGGTTTGTATGACACAAACATCGAAACAGGTACACGACATTGGAGTAGAGAGCATGCATTGTTTTTGTTTTCAACTGAAAGTCGCGATTGATCTTGAATGTATCGTAAACTACCCTTAACTTCACACCAAATTCATGATAAACAAGTTCAGACAGACTTTTTGTAAATTGTTGGGATGCAGGACCTATATACAGAACTTTAAAAAAGCAAGTCTCACATTTATCGCTGTTTTCATTTTCTCAAGTATGATGGGATGAAAGCGCAAGAAATTTGTGCAATATTTTGTCAAAGAAATGTGCGGGATAATTATTAGCAATGAATACGATTTAAGAATGTCAACTTCTCTGAAAAATAACGAATTACTAGAACAAATTAACTTGGCACGGTGGAGCATAGAAAACCCTAAACCAGATTTTCATTTGATGGAACTTAAAGCAGCAAAGTTAAGGAATAGGCCTGTATTAGCAGGCTTTCTCCATACCCATGTATCAACAGTATTCTCACTAATTTTGATATCAATATCACGAAATTGCAAAGTGTTACTGAATTTTTCAATTGTAAATTTTGCATAACCATGTTGGCTGTTTAGAATATTTAAAAAAGATGAACACGCATTAACATCATCAAAAACAGCATCATCAATGTAGCAAACATATAATTTAGGATGGCAAGGCATTTGGTGTTTGAAAATTAACATTTTAAGGTATCCCAAAAAGAACATTTAGTTTTAGCTGGACAGCATAAAAGTGCTATAAACGATCACATACGCCATGTGCCACTTGCTGTGATGAAAAGTACCCCTTAACTCTTTCCAGATTTTAAAAAGATGCCATACAGAAGATGAAACTAAAATTCAAGAAGCACTCTTTATTAAAAAACTGAATCCTAAATTAAATTGCCAAATCTTTTATGCTAAAGGTCAGAGGTGGAGTCGTGGAGGACGTCCTTGGCCTCAAGGACATATTTTGAAGTCCTTGGTCTCAAAGCCTCAAGTCCTCGAAAATTGCCTTGTTCTCGGCTCAAGGACAGCACTATTTTTTGAACCGTTGAAATTTTGTAGGAAAGCGCCAGAAACCTTGCAAAAAATTTGCCAAGACCTTTTTTAGTTTTCCTCAAGTGGAAATCGCTTGAAAAAAAATTTTTGAAGACCTTTTTTGCCTGAAAAATTTTTTTGAAGATCTTTTTTTGAGATTGCTTGAAAAAAATTTTTGAAAACCTTTTTTTTTTGAGAACACTTGCGCCTGTGTCCTTGGTCCTTGGCCTCGAGAGGGTCTGTCCTGGGCCTCGATTTTTTTTGTGTCCTTGGCCTTGGCCTGGAGCCTTGTGTCCTCTACTCCACCTCTGCTAAAGGTGCCTCTTTTTTGCATAGTATTTTCTAAGTTGTTTAATTTTCTGTTACGCTATGACATAATAAAGTTATTTCGTACCTTGGTTTGACTTGATTTTCTCTTAATGTCACTGCACCTTGACTCACCCATAAATAGTTATTCTTAATGAATTGTTTTATTTCACGCTAAAAAGCTTATGCTGTAGCTTGCTTGACTGTAATTTTAATACGATTGCTTTGCTCCAACATTAGAAAGGCATTTTTATTTTGTTAGATAATAATTTTAAGTATTTCCTTATATAATGTACATTATTAGTCAGTTATATGTAATTTACGTTGCCGTTAGTCTTCTATTTTTCTTTGCAGATGTTTATGTATTATTGTTTGTAGTATCCTGATGTGGGCTTGATTGTTTTAAGCCAAAAACGTTCGATATGTTTTGCTTTTAATAAAAGTGTTGAATCCAGCAAAGTTGTTGCTTATTGCTTTAATAAACTCAAATGCCTTTCAGTACCTTAATAGTCATCTTGTAATGAATACTTTGTTTTTTATATACTAATTAGCAATTACTAGATCATAAGTATTATTAGAAAGGGACTATTTCACCGGAAATTTTTATCTACTTTTTCATTAATTCGGACCCAAATCTAGCCCTAGCTCAAATTCTTCTGTAAAACTAAACCCAAGGATAACCCTAACTCAAACTCTATTCATAGCTCTTATAAAAGCAATTAAAAAATGCACAGATGAATATTCCTTGTTTTCGTTTTTAAGCAGGGATGTGGAAGCAGTCAAATTTTTAATGCTTCCACTCCTAGCTCCTCTTGAAGTTTTCTGCTTCTAAGTTCACTTTCGCTTCCTCAACTTTGGAGTTTTTTGCTTCCAGCTCCAAATAAAACTAGTTGCTTCCGAGTTCACTTCTACTTCCAGTCTCTTTCATCAAAGTGCTTCCACTTCCACAAAAATTTAATTGCTTCCACCGCTTCGGCTTCCGCTTCCTCATCCCTGCTCAGTATGAAACAGCTAATTGTATTTAGTGTAAAAAAAAAAAAAAATCGGCAAGTTGACTTTGAAAGCCATTTTATTTGACTTGTGTTGTCAAAAGAGCTTGGTATGGAATGGAAGAAGATTTTTTCATATTCCATACCGGCAATTTTTTTTCATTTTATTTCCATTCCACACTAAAAATCTTCCATTCCATATTCCATCCCATACTAAAATTTTCTATATTCCATTTCGTACTTCCATACCAAAGAAATTTTAGACTGGAAGCTATGCAACGTATATTTTGCTGCTTTGCATCTTTACAATGTTGTAAGCAACCGCTTGTGAAGGTGTGTCAACAATACTAAGGTGCAAAAACCAGCATCTGGAATGCATATTGCACATAGTGTAATGCATAGGTGTTGCCAGGATTTTGGATTGGGAGAGGGCTAAACTGTAAATCACATGCAATGACAGCTTCAGAAATTTTTGAAAAGAGAGACTTTTTATGGGACAAAGAATGAAAGATGATATGCTGGGGGTCTCATTTAGCACGTAACCAGGATTTGCTAAAGGGAAAAGACTAAAACTGCAAGTTAAAAAGTTTTACTAACATATCAAAATTGGGAGACATCGTGATCAAATTAGTGCAACTCAAACGTGTCACAGACTGGGCAGAGGGGCCTCCAGCGGCTATGGGAGTCTGAGGGCAAAGCACCCAGCCACTGGGCGATTTTTTGTAAGTTTTGGAAAAAAATCACTATTTTAATACCATTTCGATCACATTTCGCACATTTTCAGAGCCATCTGAGTGAACAAATTTTTGAGATTTCAAAGCCAATTGAACAAATCCCTACCTTTACTTCAGGTCAAGTCCAAAACATGTTTAAAATCTTGCATTTTGGCTTTAAATTTTGTGACTTGGCCTGGTCAGGGGAATCAAGGTACATTGCTTTCTGCAACATTTTTAGCATTAAATCATTCGCTTGAAGATTTGCCTTTGAAGATTTTTGTTTTGTTATGAAAATAACCTGTTTTAGGAATATGTACGACCAGGAGCCCAGGCACCCTCGATTCAACTATAATAATTTGTTCAATAAGCATTTCCCCTAGCTAAGTTTTTTTAAAAGCATTTTGTTGCTTGAAAACTGACGAGATGGAGGTGGATTTTTATTTAAAGTCGGTTGGTGGTGAAGGTGGAATTTAAAATTATTTCAAAGTTGGTACATTAAATAAATGCAATAAATGGTTACTAATCATGTATTGCAATATAAAAGTTAACTGGGCTAAAACATATTTTTGCATAAAAAAGTTAGATAAGGGCCTGAGATTGTTCCTTTTTAGAACAAAAACACTGATATTCTCCGACTTGGACATTTAAATTGGTTCGTAAAACTTTAAATTGAGTAGGCTCGGCCCTCTGGACGTCAATATTAAGTAATTGTTATTGCTGTTGTACGCAATGTACTGTTATGCATCCCCAAAAAATGCTAAAAAAATGAATAAATTGGCTTATGACATCATATTTTATCAATCGGTAGCATTTCAGTTGGGGGGAGACCTAGGGTCTGGGCCCACTGGTTATGTCTATGGTTGAATGATTCCTTATAAGTTTGCCTCTCATATCTTCTAATAAAATTTGTCATAACCCTACTTAAATTTAGGGGGACATAGGGGGGATGCGCCCCCATCAAGAGTTAGTGTTCCCCCATTGAGATTCTGCTATCCACCCCATTCAGGTTTGAGCACTGGTGTGAACAGAGACAAAAGGGTCTGGCAGCACGAATAATCCCACAAATTCCGCCGAATTTAGTCCTAAATTGCAGTAAAGACTCGCAGACAAAACATCTCAATTTCGATGAAAATCTTTTTCTTTTATTGGTCTTCACTTGATTTTGTGGACAAAACTCTTCAATTTTTCAGTGAAAACCTTTTTTTTAATCACTCCGATTTCAGGACAGAAAGACATAATTTCCACTAAAGTGCTTTTGTATTCCTAATGCGTTAGTCCAAGGCTGCAAAAGTTGTCCCCTCATGCAAAATTTTACAGTTCTCATGCATAATTGTTTACAAGTACAGGGTCTTAACCAAACTGCTAAAGAGCATTTACCATAATAGAAATACCAAGCTTTAACACCAAAAAGTAATTATTGTTAGCAGAAAACTAAAAATAAATAAAAATAAGCTGAAACGGGAATGAAATAGCAAATACCAGTTTTTTGTGATGATGTAAGAAAACAAAATCTATGACTTGGCAATTGTCAATCTCAAAAAAAACAAAAAAAGAACAAGTCAAACCTATCAAAGTTGTCAACTATAACATCAATGCTGCAAATTGCAATGCACTTACAATGATGCAATACGTACACTGTTTGCGCAAAATAAACAACCAAAGTACCCGCGATTTGTCGACAAATAATACACGTAGAAATTGAAGTTGAATACTTTTGTTATAATATCATTTATCATCACCCGACATCGGTATGTATTTTTTTGTAAATACAATACACAAAATCTAGTATGGAATTGTAATGGAAGTATAGAAGAAATTCTTCCATTCCATTCTGGCATCTTCCATATTCCATACTGAAATTTCCTTTCCATTCCAGTTTTCATTGCATACCATGCCCTGGTTGTCGATTCTATATTATTATTATTATTGTTACATTTTACCCCAACGGTTGTAGCCAGTTTTAGAGTTTAAAAATTCAGAAGCACCTGATTTTGAATAACTTGCTTCCGATTCCAGCTCCTTTTCAAAACTTTCGCTTCCACTTCCAACTTTTTCCATCAAAGTGCTTCTGCTTCCACAAAAAATTAACCGCTTCCAGCTTCCGCTTCGCTTCCACATCCTTGTTTTTAAGTTGTTATCGATAACTAATCAGTAATCAAGTATGGTGTATTTTTTTTTCAGACAATTGCAGATGTGATTCGAACATGCTTGGGTCCAAGATCAATGCTAAAAGTAATATTATTAATTGTTCCAGTTCATTTTATTATACTCGTTGTATTACGCTGAAACATGCAACGAGTTTGCTTGGGCCCATCGTTGTGTCATTGCGCCAAGGTAACACAGCTTCTTTCGAAGAAATGTCTCAAGTTACAGACCAGTTGGTCAAGTGTTAACGCATTCGTCTCTGAAGCGGGAAGCCTGAGGTTCAAATCTCGGTCCAGTCAATTCGAACACAGAGTTGCCAATGGCTCGCCATCACTGCGACATTTCTTCAAAGAGAGCTGTGTTGCCTGGGCGCAATGACACAAAGATAGGCTCCGCAAACTCGTTACATGCTTCGGCATAATAGAGTGAGTATAATGAAAGATTTGATTTGTTTCTTCCAGTTAAAGTTTTTTTTTGTTGTTATTAAGCAAGCCTAAGCACTATTTTATGTTGCCAGAAAATGCAAATTCATACATAAAAATACAGTTTGGTCTGCAGTGAAGTTTGATAAGAGATTCAAAGGCTAAAGAGAGATTGCTGAGTAGTCACTAAAAGACATGTTTCAAAGATTGTTGTGATCAATTTTCATCATGTAGAAATGGCCAGTTGCTGGACTTTGCAGAATACTAATACCTGTGTTTAACTGTTTTTTTCCATAGCCATACTGTACCTGCCAGTCTGCGACATCCTGATGCAAGACAGCTCATCCCAAGAATCCAGGGATGCCAGGGACATCCTGATGCCAAAAGTTCTTATACTTTCGCGCTCTGCATTTTTTCTTTTTTTCCTTTTTTCTTTTTCGCTCTACCCTTTTTTTCTCAAAGCGATTAACGTTCAGTTATTGTGACGTAAGTATCATATTTCGCATAAATTGCAAACTTTATAGAAATCTCTATTTTGTAGCAACAACTCAAAAGCAAGATGTATTTTCACGAAAATAATCTTGATAAAATCCAAAGCCAAGTTAGCGAATCTGTAAAAATGCTGGTGATAAATTTTAAATGATGACCAAATGCTGCTATTGAAAGTAATACATTTCACTGTTACTGAACAACCAAGTAGATAATTCATGAATAATAATCTATGTGGTTAATTTATAGAGAAAAATGCTCTAAAACAAATGGTATGTTAAAGAAAATATTAAAAATATAATTCAAAGTCAAGTATCGCAAATCGAAATTAATTAATGCAGCGATTAAAATTTATTTTAGTCTATTATTATTGGATAATCACGTTATAATTTTACACGCATTTTCATAAAAAAATTGTTAGTTTTATGTTGGCATTAGTTTGGCGATAGACAACTTTCGAAATTATAGTTGAAACTACGGCCAAGAATCATACAATTAATGAATTTCACAATGGGTGGTTTAATTAGTTTTAGTCTCAATTAATGGAGCTGATAGCCATTGCAATCGCATTGAAAGGACTAAACAACACTTTCACACTCTTTGTATCAGCATTAGGCTGATTCAAAAAACAACTTTTTTGAAAGTTTGAAGTCTTACTTTTGTCAAAGTGTTCCATTTACTGAAAAAACGCCTTGTGTAGAATTTTTTTTTAAATATTGATGTGTAGAGGTCCCCCCCTGAAATTTTCCCGTTTTATCTGAAATTGCTCAAAATTAAACTACTTCAGCAAACCTGCAAGTGTTTGGGTTCATTTTAATCATATTGCAAACCACTACAAGTCTGCAACTTGAAAAGGTTCAAAAGCAAAAAACTAGTGTATACATAGCTTTTTTGAGGCAAGTTCAATAGAATACTACATACTGCAATGCAATTAGTTTTTATCATAAAACAAAACTCTAAAAATCCACAACATTCCACACTTGGGCTGTTTAAGTCGAACTTCACATAGAATGGGTCAGTTAAAACAGTCTAATGCTGTTTAAAGCAGCATTTCATAGGTCATCAACTCATTGTTGCTCTGCTTAAGGTGTGCTTGAGAGCCTGAGGAAATTTTTTGCCATGTTGGAAAACAGCTTGTAAAAGATATTGCAATTGTTCTTCATCTTTAGTCAAGTGTCCAGAAAAGGTTTGCACTAAGGCAACACTTTTTTCAGCATGGTCATTTGCAACTGCTAGAGATGCCCAAAATGCTTTAGCAGTTTGATAGTCATAATTTTCTTTCCAACAGGCAACTGGAAGCTGAAGAAAAGAATCTGGAATTTTCAATTTTGTAAACAGCAAACGTGTGTTGGAAGTTGCAAATGATGACAGTGATCTACTATCGACACTTTCCAATAGTATGGTGGCCTTTTTTGCTGAAACATCTTTCTCGTCTATTGCTAGCATTGCTTGAACTATTTCTTCTTTTACATTGGGCATGACATCATCATCAAAAAGAGCAAGACCCACGGATTCTTCAGAAAGATACCACAAATTACGAATCATCTTCCCAGTTGTTGCAAAACAGATTTCTTTGTTCATGGTTTTGTATTCGCTCAAGCTTTAAAGAAGACACAAGTCACTGTTCGGAGCTTTCACTGCAAGTGGATCAGTAATCCAGACTTTGATGTAAATGCACGTAAAAAACACACACAGGTCTTATAGTTTTTTCGACAGTTAAAGTAAAATGCTTTGGGAACATCCATATCTTGAATGAATAGATCATTTTAGCCATCCACCATGCATGATGGTTAGCCCCAGGAAGTGTTCCCTCTAACTTTATGGCTAATCAGCCACTCTTGAAACAACTGTGCCCAAAGCTCTAAAAGGACGTTTATGTGCCCTAATTTTCATACCAATTGAGCATTAAAGTATACCAAATGTCATATTTCCACTAATTTGTTGAGTTTTCTAGAACTATGTTTATCGTATTGCCAAAAAATATTTGCTCTTGCTCCAACAAATCGCTGATTGGCTGAAAAAAATTGGGCTAGTGGGAACACTGGCCCCGGGTGCTTTAAATTGACTCTTTTGAGATAATGTGCTTCCAAGGAATAATAATGCTAATTCCAAAAGTTCTCTAGTCATTTCGAGGCTGCTTTTCAGTGGTGAATAGGATGCTGTTGATAAAGTTAATTCTAACTTCGTTTATGTCAGCAACTCTATCTAGAGCAATCTCATCTGTAAAGGCATCCTCAAACTTTTCTTGGTTAATATACTCCCAGTAATCTTTTAAAGCGTTTGAAGAGCTGGATTTCTGGTGCAGAAGATGCCGGTAAAACTGTTTTTAATGTAGCCCCTGCAATCCATTCGAGTCCATGGTGACTACACGCAAAATAGAGCAGATCTCGACCAGCAAGTTGTTCTATGATCAGTGATCACACAAGCTTCTGTCAGTACTGAAGCTTGTGGTGATACGCAACTCCTGTCAGTACCGGAGCTTCCATATGGCACAGGTGAAAGTCAGGCTCATGCAATATTTCTAGTATTAAAAGAATGGAATGTGCAATACAGCATTGAAGCATTGTATTTTGATACCGGTACTACAAGTTCCAACACTGGAAGAATAAATTGCAACAACTGGGAAGATGATTCGTAATTTGTGGTATCTTTCTGAAGAATCCGTGGGTCTTGCTCTTTTTGATGATGATGTCATGCCCAATGTAAAAGAAGAAATAGTTCAAGCAATACTTGCAATAGATGAGAAAGATGTTTCAGCAAAAAAGGCCACCATACTATTGGAAAGTGTCGATAGTAGATCACTGTCATCATTTGCAACTTCCAACACACGTTTGCTGTTTACAAAATTGAAAATTCCAGATTCTTTTCTTCAGCTTCCAGTTGCCTGTTGGAAAGAAAATTATGACTATCAAACTGCTAAAGCATTTTGGGCATCTCTAGCAGTTGCAAATGACCATGCTGAAAAAAGTGTTGCCTTAGTGCAAACCTTTTCTGGACACTTGACTAAAGATGAAGAACAATTGCAATATCTTTTACAAGCTGTTTTCCAACATGGCAAAAAATTTCCTCAGGCTCTCAAGCACACCTTAAGCAGAGCAACAATGAGTTGATGACCTATGAAATGCTGCTTTAAACAGCATTAGACTGTTTTAACTGACCCATTCTATGTGAAGTTTTGTGCCAAACTATTGCTAACATACAACTAATAATTTTTTTATGAAAATGCGTGTAAAATTATAACGTGATTTACCAATAATAATAATAGACTAAAATATAAAATTTGAATTATTGCATTAATTAATTTCGATTTGCGGTACTTGACTTTGAATTATATTTTTAATATTTTCTTTAACATACCATTTGTTTGAGAGCATGTTTCTCTATAAATTAACCACACAGATTATTATTCATGAAATATCAACTTGGTCGTTCAATAACAGCAAAATACATTATTTTCAAAAGCGGCATTCGGTCATCGTTTAAAATTTATCACCAGCATTTTTACAGATTCGCTAACTTGGCTTTGGATTTTATCAAGATTATTTTCGTGAAAATATAGCCGCGTTTGAGCTGTTTCTACAAAATAGAAATTTGCATGAAGTTTGCAATTAACTGAAAATATTAAACCTACGTCACAATAAACAAACTTTAATAGTTTTGAGAAAAAAAGCGTAGCGCGGAAAAGAGAAAAGGGAGAAAAAGAAAGAAAAAAAGCGGAACGCAAAAGTTTGTGGTTTTGGCGCCAGGATGTTCCTGGCGTCCGAATTCCCAGCGTGAGTTGTCTTGCGTTAGGTCGGTCGCGTCAGAATCTCCTGTTTCAGTACCTGCAAGTTCATCCTGCTTGCTTGGCCCATTTAGTTATTCTTAGACTCGCTACAATGATATGAAGCTATCACATAGCTCAACAATGAAACTATGCCAATTTTTTTTTAATTGCTTAACTCTAAAACCGAAAAATCATTCACTGTCTCCTGACTAAGGCAACTCGGTGAAAAAATATGTAATTATTAACATTACAATTAGAAATAAAATTACTGAAATAAATTGCATAAAAAATTTTGTTGCGTATTATCTCTATTGCCAAAACCCATTCAAATTATAGCTTTTAAGCAGTTAAAATTACTAGGCTTTAACCGTTAATTATTGCTTCTCGCTTTTTTTTCTGATTGATTCTTTGCTGAAGATGTTGATGGACCCCATGGGCGGCATAGTGATGACAAATGATGGCAATGCTATTTTACGTGAGATCACAGTTCAACATCCAGCTGCGAAGACCATGATCGAAATAAGTCGAACTCAAGATGAAGAAGTTGGCGATGGGACTACATCTGTGATTATTCTGGGTAACATACAGTACTACATTTTTTTTTATAAGAGCCTGTATCTTTTGAGTGAGAATCTGACTGTTCTCGAATTTCCACGAATTTTTAGCCTCATTTGTTTTTATTGGAGAATAAAGTGACTCAAATTTATTCCTCCTTTGTTGACATTTGTTTTTTGTTGTAGATCAACATCACTTTTAGGCAAATGAACAATGCCAAAAAACTGCTGATTACTTACAAATACGTTTTGCTGTACCATGCTCTTATTATTTTTTTCATAGTAAGCTTGGCATTGTTCTTAGTTTGTTCCTAAATTTTGAGAGAAAATGAGGCTTTTGTTCTTAAAAAATAAATGTTCTTATAAAAGAAGGTAGCATAGATAGCTTTTGTGTAATGGTTATTCTGACTCTTGTTCAATTCGCAACTAAATACTTAAATTTAGTGATGAAAATTAGTTTCAGTTTTTGCTTCTTAAAATCTTATCTAAAACATTTGAGTTTACCAAACTGCGTGGCAAATTGTTGGTTTGTTCAAGCAAAAAGCCAGCTTTTGCTGTCACTCTGAGGCAACTTTTTACATTTGCAATCGATTAACACTAGAACTTGAAGTTACTGTGGTGAGTGATAAGCCTTTGTTGTATTTTGTTATCCTCAAATGGTTTATTTCAGCTGGTGAAATAATGTCCTGTGCGGAACAGTTCCTTGAACAGAAGATGCATCCAACTGTAATCATTGCAGCATTCCGAAAAGCACTTGATGACATGCAAGAAATATTGTCTTCGATGAGGTAACGATTCCATTGAAAATTTGTTGCAGGATTTGTGGGGTTTTCTCTGCTTCTGAGTATACTCGTATTTTGCAGAACAACCACAAATGTTTTTTGTCTTTGCATTGTTCATGAAGCCAGAGTTTTTCAGTCTGGTTGCAGTTGGTTTTGATAATTTTACGTTAATTTTTGTTGTACAAATCGTCTTTGCCTCCAAGAGTCTTGCCCAGCTGGGGAATACCTTCAATGAAAGAATAATAAGATTAAAATGGAGTAACATAGAAAACAATTGTGACATGTTGTGTTCTGTTTGTTTCTCGTATTTATGTAATAAAAAAACCACAACAAATCGTCTTTGCCTTTCACTTTTCACCTTTTCTCCACCAAACTTAGTATCTCATCTGTCATCCATTTTTTGCCTTGACGCACTACCGGTAGTTCCTCAGTTTTGATGCCTTACGAAGAACTTTTTTGGTAGCATCCCACCATTCATCTATTAGCGTACTCGGAGTCAATTTTGTACATGACTTCTTTTGCACTCTGTTTCCTACACTTTCCTTATTAAGTTCCGTGCATTGCAAAAATTTTGTCTCAGATCCTGACTTTGTTGTCTTCAGGTTGTCCTCTATTTGTTAAGTAAAGGTTCCTGAAAAAACTGTTCGTGGCTTTTAATTTGATCTATTTTGTCTTGTTTTTTACCTTCAGTGTTGAAGTCGATGTGAAGAAGTCGGAAGAAATGAGAAAGATAGTTAAAAGTGCGATAGGAACAAAGTTCATTAACAAATGGGCTGACCTAGCTTGCGACATGGCTATTAAGTCTGTTAGCACTGTTCTTATTGAGAATGCGGTTACCGGTCGAAGGGAAATCGACATCAAACGTTACGCTAAAGTTGAAAAAGTAAGTGGTTTGTGAAAAATCTGAAAATTTTACGGCTAAGAACAAATTTCTACATAACACTTTTAGATAAAAAAAGCTTTGCATGGTGCATCTTTAAATTAGTTGGGGTAGGGTTGCATCTAAGTGAACCACAAACCTTAAAAAGTTTTTTGCAGATGCTCTGGTCTATGAAACAATAGCTTTTCGCCTGTAATGTTAAAAAAAATTTCACTCATTGAAATTTTCGGCGATTGACATGAATTGCCTCAGTGGAAGTGGTACACTTTTACCGTTTCCACTTTCTCTTGCACATCTCTGTTTAATTCATGGTTTTTATTGGTTACGGTTATTAAATGAAACTACCCTAAGACCAAACCAGTCATCTCAAGTTAATCTATTCCAAAAAAGCTACTGAACCAGCCTCAGTGACTTAAAAAAATCAAGTTTTGTTTGATCGCTTAAAAAATAAAAACTAGGTTTTTAGTACTATTGAGGCTGGTCCATTAGCTTTTTTTTGAATTGATCAACTTAATCATACGACAACTGAGCCACCGCTTCATTTTCTCCATTGTTTTTATCTAGTTCTTTAAGTTGAGAAAAATTCAGTTTTTTAAACATTTTTCAGGTTACCTGAAGCTATGCTTATGAACCAACATCAATCACTGTCTGTGTCAGATTCCGTTATGTTATTTTTTTTAGGTTCCAGGTGGTACATTGGAAGATTCTCAGGTTCTTAATGGCGTGATGCTAAACAAGGACGTTACTCACCCTGGGATGAAGAGAAAAATAGAAAACCCGCGAATCTTATTACTGGATTGCTCTCTTGAATATCAGAAAGGCGAAAGTCAGGTACTATATATTATGATATGTCAAATACTGAGAAAATGGCACCACTTTTGCTAAAAGGCTTGAGCCTAGATTTAAAGTTTTTTGTCCGAAAAATGTCTCAATTTGGGGCGTTGAGCAAACTGGCGCAACTTAAGCGTATCACAGACTGCGGCTGGGGGACTAGGGGCAAATTCTCTACTCGCTGTGCAATTTTTGTGATTTTTCGGGAAAAAATAGTCATTTGAGTGCTGTTTGGATTACATTTCGCACGTTTGTAAAGCCAAATGGCTCTAAAAACGTTTGGAAATGTTTGGAACAACTGAATTACTAAAATTTGGAAGCCAGGTGGAGAATTAGATTGCCCGGGACTTTCAGCCCCCCTTACGGGTCAAGTCCAAAACACGTTTAAATGCTTGCATTTTGGGGTTAAATTTTTTAAATGATTTTGCAAAGGGGGGAATCGAAGCCCCTTAGCTCCCGCTAGTTGCGCCACTGACTGTTGAGGAACTTTTGGGATACCAGGTCGGCCGGGTTCTCGGTACTATTTTAGTGTTCCTAACCTTGCTTCAAAAGGTTAGTAGTGACCGATTTTGAAAAAAAGTTGATGCAAAATATGATTGCTGTTTTCAAGACTATCAGTTTTTGTCGCCATTTATTTTTAAAACCAGTTTGATTGTGTTTTTTAGACTGATTTAGAATTGAGCAAGGACACAGATTTTGAACGCATATTGCAAATGGAGGAAGAATATATCAAACGTGTCACTAGTGAAATTATTAAGTTTAAACCCGACCTCGTTTTCACCGAGAAAGGAATTTCAGGTAATTTGTTTTGAATCCGTTAACATTTGACTGATTTAGCATAAGACGATTTTAGAAGGCGACTTTGACTCTTATTGCAATTATATTTATTGTCACCTTGCTCAGCAGAAGATAACAAAGGGACCTTTTGATCGTCGAGTCAAGCTGCCACCTGGAGGCTTTACAGTGTCCTGTTTAATACTAAACGTCAAGCTGGGAATCTGAAAATATCAATTTTTGTAGTGTTCGGTTGGACCTGACGGGGAAATGAACCCAAATTTACTTGTAGATGCTAGTGACTTCTAAATGCTATTAGCTTTCATTCACATTTAAGTGGCAAGTTGCCTACCAATAGAGGGTGGATGCTTGACCGTAAGACCTAGCGGTCTTTACGCAGTCCCCGTTTCCTTCCATTTTGCACATTAATCGATTATGTGGTTTGTATTATTTAAGTGCTTGTGAGTTGGACGCCATAAATGTTGAGTTGAGTTTCACTAGCAGACGCTTTGCGGCACATATCATATTCCGGTTTTGTCAAAATGTCCCATTGTCCATTCTTTTTCGTTACTCGCTATTTCATGTGAGTAGCTAGAACAACTGATCTGAGTACTCCGTACATCACAGTTAAATAAATTAAGTATGGTGCAATGACGTTAGCGTGTGGTCAAAAGGACGCGTCCCAATGTGGTCAATCGGCTCGGTTGTACAAATTGAGTTTGTGAAATCCGGACATTTTTAACTCTGTTGATCCAATTAATCTTTTGTTTGTAGTTAGTGTAGCTGACAATTCTACAGCCGGTAATATGTAAAAGTTTAATTGAAAAGTGGATACGAAAAAGGTTGACAAAGGTGACATTACTAACTGCTCACAGATCTCGCCCAATACTTCCTTGCTAAAGCTAACATCACGGCTATTCGACGAGTTAGGAAATCGGACAACAATCGTATTGCTCGCGCATGTGGCGGCACGGTGTGCTCAAGAACCGATGAAATACGTGAGGAAGATCTAGGGACTGGAGCTGGCTTGTTTGAAGTGAAAAAAATCGGCGATGAATATTTTACTTTCATTACACAGTGCCAAGACCCGAAAGTAAGCAGTTTTTTATGGTAGCCACTTGATAAATATAATAAATCGATGGTTATTAAGTCATAGTGTACGATGCTTGCGGTGTTTATAGAAATGCTAAGTTTGTTTAAAAAATACCTCTTCTGCGAACAAAACGCGTTTATTTATGAACATAACTTGCTTTTTCTTGATTGTTTATTTTCAAGCTTGCGCAAATGTGCGATTATTTGGTTTTGAGTTTTGAAGAGAAAAACAATATACAACTAGGTTTTAGTGCTTTCGCAAACGTACAATTTTATTCGCGAGGCAGCAACATGGAAATTTAAAAAACAAACAAGCAAAAGAGCAGATTATCGCAGTTGACTTTTCGAAAATGTCGAACTTTGTTGCAGGCAAATTACCGCCAGTGCCACACCGTCATAAGTTCTGAAATTTCTCATTCTTAATTGCTTGCTGCAATCGCAATACACTATCCTTTCTCTTTGCACTACCACTACAGATTTTTTTGTTGAGGCATGTTAAGGACTATGTGTTCAAAAATCTTCAAGTTAATCCACACTCTAAACAATAGGTAATAAAATAATATTTGAACTGGAGTCGTCATTCGATATTAATTTCGTACCAACGCGCAGAAGCAGTTTTGTTAACATTAATATATGCAATACATACATGACAGATGTCGGTTATAAATCTTTTATCTTTGTTGAAAATTTTTAGCCTTTTTTTGAGATTCGAAGAATAACCTAATATTTTCTTGAATAATATGCGCTGTTCAGATAGTACGTTCTCGGGTAAAAAAAAGAAATCAATATTGAAAAAGTTATTGAAAACTCAAAAAACGGTCCCAGGATTGTGGTTGATTGTGGTTATGTTAACTATTTATCAACTCTCAGGCCTGCACCATTCTCCTCCGCGGAGCGAGCAAGGATATTCTGATGGAGGTGGAGAGGAATCTACAGGATGCAATGCAGGTCGCTCGTAATGTGATGGTTGACCCTCGGTTGCTACCTGGTGGTGGCGCTGTCGAAATGGCGGTGGCGCAGGTGAGGCATTTTAAAACCTAACAGTGATCTATCTTTGCGTACTTCGAGTCGAATAAAACTCCGAATGAATTTAGTAGTCACTTAACTTTCCGCAGTGTAACCTTAGTTCAAACAGTGTTTACCACAAACGGTGGAGGTTCTACGCTGTTTCTTTTAAATGCTGTGAATGTCAAGCAGGGAAAGTTTTCTAAACAGGTGGGAGCTTAACTTGAAAACCGTTGTTGGTGTGTGTATTTATTCTCTTGTCCCGGACAGCGTCAGGCGCTAACTGTTGGAGGAATTCGCACCTGCTTAGAAGTTTCCAGCGATCGAATGTTCCTGTGGTTTCTTTGAATTCGTCTCCACTGAGTTTGCTACTTGTTCGCTGAGATATGTAGTAACCGTGCTTGGTAATTGAATATGATAACCTAGCTAGTAACCATTCAGTAGGAACCTTATTGGTACTGCATTTTTCCATATTTTAAGGTTTTGCGCGAAAAATCAAAGTCAATGACAGGAGTGGAACAGTGGCCATATCGAGCTGTGGCCGATGCTTTGGAAGTGATTCCGAGAACACTCATCCAAAACTGTGGCGCCAGTACCATACGAACTATTACGGCGCTTAGAGTAAGTTTGTCAGCCAGTGAATATTAATAGGCATCAAATATGATCTATTTTTGTTCGTATGTAAGTTGAATGTGTCTGCTAACAAGATGTAGCTGAATGGAAACGCTCACATTCCTATATCACGCATTGGAAACAAAATTGTGCGCTCTTTCGTATTATATATTTGACTGAGCAACTTTATGTACGATTGTGTATTATGTAGGCTCTCTATAAATTGCTTCATCACTCTAGATCAGGAGTGCAAAAAAATTTTGTGGAACGGATTGCAGTGACTTTGAGCGGGCTTCGCAATCAGTGCGGGCTCGAGCTAAACAATGGTTTCTTGTGAGATTTGGTGCAAAAACTGGCGGAAATTTAGATGAAGGCAAAAAAGCAGAAAAGGTCTTCACCGCATTTTAATGTGATTTTTGTCGGAAAAAATAGGTGTGACCAATCGAAACAAAGGAAAATTGATTTGGTTTCTTGCAAAATTTCTCTGCTAGTCCATCTCGAAATCACTTGCGAGCCGCAAAATCTTCTTACCGCATGCGGCCCGCGAAACAGGGTTTGGGCAGCCCTGATCTAGATTGATTGAATTGATAGCATAAGGCATTTGACCACCTTCACGAGTAAGGCCTGCTGGCTTAATCTACGCTTGGCGTAAAATTGGTTAATATGCGTTGTACAATGTATAGTTTCCTTGTTTATTTGCTCTTACGCCTGGCTTGCTGCTCACGATAGTAAATGAACAGTTTTTTGAGACAAACAAAGAAAACGCTGGTGTTGTTTTGCCGATTTCAAATCAAGCTACTGCAATAGTGACTTGAACTTTAGTCAATTTCATGCCAAATGCGTGTTTGCTGGTCCACGACAACTGACCACGAACCGACTGACCGCCGACCAACCCTTATGTTGGTGGAGAGTTGACTTGGTTCGTGTTTTACAGGCGAAACATGCAGTAAAAGGAAATACTACGTGGGGGGTCAATGGCGAATCGGGTGAGATAGCTGATATGAAGGTATTGGAAGTGTGGGAACCCCTCTCTGTGAAGCTGCAAACTTATAAGACCGCAATGGAGGTAAGACGATATCTTGACTTCGGAATCGATCAGTGGTCGAGTGGATAGAGCGTCTGCTACTGAAACGGTAGACTCCGGTTCGATTCCCGGTCGAGTCAAAATTTTTTATTCACAGCTTCCCTGCTTGACGTTCAACATTAAAAGAGACAGTGTGAAGCCTCCATCGTATGTGGTGGGCAGGTGGCAGCTTGACTCGAAGACCGAAAGGACCCTTCGTTGTCTCCTGGCCAAGACAACTTGGTAAATAAAGATGTAATTATAGTTAATTACAACTGACTGTATTTTAGCATATAAGGATGTGGAAGCTTCAGATTTTGGTGCAACGCTTCAAGTAAAAAGTGGCTGTGGTCAGTGGGCTTCATTTTTCTCAAGTTTTATATTTTTACCTCCCTGACAGAAATTTAGAATGACAGAAAAAGCTGTTTTGTTGCAGTGGTGGTTTTAGGAAAGGCAAGAATGCAACTTGCTTGAAGGCAAGTCTGAAGAGGCTGAGCCACAAAATGGTGGAAAACCCAGATCTCAAGTTAAGAAAAAGGCACCTTATCGCGGTGGGAAATACTGGTTAAACTTCTAATTTGCGCTGTTTTAATGCAAAAAAACAAAACCTGACTAATTTAGTTCGACAAATTTGACAAAGTTTCATTCAGCAATTAAAATGTTCGTTCCAAAATGGCAAAAGACTTTTTCAAAATCAGTCGCTTTCTCTTGCAGTTTGCGTTTCATAATCTATTGAAAGTAGATAGGAAACCGCTCTTTCGTTCATTTTGGTGCGAAGTTTACGCTTTTTTGCTCTTCCCGTTTTCGGGACAGACCATGACACCTCAAGATGACGTCAAAATAAAACAATCCTGCCAGTTTAAAAATCATCGTTGAAAATCCAGTCAGAATTATTAGACTCTTACTAAATTTTCCTCAAAAGTCGCCTAAAAATGGAACGTGCCATGTTCAGTAATCGGTATAGTCCGTGATTTCGGCTGAATAAAGCGCCATCCCTTCTAAACTGAAAGTTCGTAACTTTTATTGCAGTAACATTGCGTTTCATAAATTTTAACATTTTTCAGACTGCTATGTTGCTGCTGCGTATTGATGACATTGTCTCGGGTAGCAAGAAGGCTGATGGAAAAGAGGGGGCCGGTGCTGCTGCCCCGACAAATGACTGAGGTGAGACGTGCGTTTATTATTTTTGTGGAGGAGTTCCGCTCCTGTTGAGAATTGAAAAATAATAATCCTGGTGGTTATTTTATGTAACCACTTGCGTGAAAGACTTGATAAGTTATTTAATCAGCTATTCGAATGAGCGATGTCTGCTTCAACTAAAGTTTTTCTCGATCAGGTTATGATGACAAGATTGTCTAGTTTCAAAAAGTTCCAAGAATGTCTATGAAGGGTTGGGATTTCTGGACCAAATTAGAAATCCCGAGATTTCTCGGAATTGACTGAGCAATGAAACAAACTATTGCATTGTGAAGTTAACAAGTTAGTTGCACTTGGATTAAATGTAAGTCAATGGTTGTATGGCTAACCATTGTAACCAACTCAGCGAAGCTTTATTTTTCCATTTGAAAAAAGGAAATTATCTGTAGCAGTTTAGTACATAATAATGCGAGCATTTATGTTGCTTTGAAACAGAAGTTAGTGTATAGCAAACAATATTGTCCAGCTCTTAAGATCAAAGTAATCAAAATCAACCATACATTGTTGTGATTTGATATCGAAATCTCGGGATTTTAGGACAAAATATTGCGGGATCGGAATTGGAATTTTAATGACCGTGGGGTCGTTGGTGTTATTGAGCTTTTTTGTTAGGTTTAGAAGCGGAAGTTTAGAAGTAAAAGCGATTTAGCGTCGGATTTAACTAGGCTCGTTGCTCAGTGTTCACACAATTTTGGTATCAGACAAATTTTGACTATTAACCGAAACAATACGCTGTAACCCCGTAGACATTAGACAGTGCCACCAAAACTGATTTAACTTCGAACAAACAAGTTCAGTAGTGTTTGATTGTGGTCCCAAAATGAGAAATTGAAATTTCTACATGGAGCAGACGTAATTGGTTTTATGAATTTAGCCTAAAAATACCAAAAAGCAGTCAAGTTTTTCGTTACAGTGCACACTCTCAATATTACGGCCATATAAATGAGCGGTAATGCGTTCATGTTTAGAGAGGTGGACCGAGGTTCAAATCGGACATTGTTCAAACGGCTCGCCACCGCTGTAACATTTCAAAAGAAGCTGTGTTGTCCGCGAGCGCAATGACACGGTGATGGGGGTCCACTAACTTGCTACACGCTTCGGTGTTAATTCAGCAAGTTATTGATTTGATTTTTAATTTACAGAAATCTATGTTTTTGTTTTCCAGATTCCATATCATTGCGGCGTCCGTGCTAGTTCCTAAGGATATGACGTAACGAAGTGGCGGTAGTGACGTTTTTCAGATGTAGTTGTGTTTGCATGCGTATGATAATAAAATGTGTTCCGTGTCTTCATTTAACACATCTTTGATGGTAATCTCACTTACGCAAGTTAAGTACATGCAGCACTTAAAACCGTGAAATTTTTGTTGGAGGTATGCTTCCGCAGCCATAACCAGACGCAAATGAAATGAAAGCGTTTCCGGGCGGAAACAGAAATATTCACTCTCATAAAAGATCTCCTCGTCTGAATTGGCCGCTTGTTGGTCCAAACTCTTGGCGCTGGAAGCTTGTCACCGGCCGTTTTTTTTGCTGAACGTCAAGCAGGGAAGCTTTGAATACCGAGAAGCTCTATCCACTCGACAGCCGATCGGAAACTTAAGGGTCGTATGCAACAACGTATTTCTATAATTTTCTCTGATAATTACGAAGTAATTTAAGAATATCGTCCAGGAACTCGCAAATTGAGTATATATTAAATTTAATAGGTTCTTTGGTGTAGGTAGAAAATTGATACATTGGTACGTACGATTCTACGTGTTTCTGGTCAATAGAAAACTAGCTACACATAAATAAAATTTAAATTATAAAGATTTAAATTTATAATAATAATCTACAAAAAATGTTTTCGCAACTTAATGGCTCAACACTGGTGGTGGTCCTGTTTTAATTTGATTGTGGAGTAGACTTGTTTCACCAAGAAATTTGGCCTCGGCATGAAAAAGTAATTTAAGACCTGTGGCCAAAACTCTTTAAGTAAAAATATTTTCTTGACTGCCATTGTTAATTCGTCTAAATTCTATTTTAGCAATTGTGATCAAAAAACGTTTAATCAAACAAGAATGAATTTGGGTAGTTTATTTCAAATACAAACTAGAATGTGATATTGCCAAGTGACATCTGGCGACTTCGCGACAACGTAATTTTTGCTTCAATTGCTGTACTGCACACTATCAACCATTTTGACCAACTGATAAATGTTGATACATGTTCTCGTATGTTTTTCTGAACTAAATAAAATTCCAAATTAAAATAATAACTGGGAAAAATATTTGTTATCTGGTGGCTTTAGTTGCGTCTGCAAATTGCAGCTTGCTAACAAGCACCAATACCTTACGAACCGAAATAGTCCGAAACACCTGGCGTACTGTCTTTTAAACTAAAAACATGCTCGTGCTCTCACGATTTTATGCCAATTGCAGACCGAGCCTACGAACTAATTGGGCTGAAAACCCACAAAAGTTTAACAGTCAAGTTAAAAACCAGGAATTTGTTAGTTTTTTTTTTAATTGGTGCAACAGTACTGTCACGTACCCTGCGTAATGCCTTTGAAAACCAAGTCTTCGACAAGCATTGTTATTATTTTTTTATGATTTTCCAAAGTTGAGAGTTTGTGTATTGAGAGCTGTATACGCCTTTTCAGGCGTATACAGCGCTGCTCTAAATCAAGTTTAGCTTTGCTCGCTCTCACGACACTGAGGACGCGAAACCGCATCCAGGGTGAGTTGAGCGCTAGTCGCTTTGGAGCTCTGCAAACACCTACGAAGCATTTGCAGTGGCACTGATGAATTCATCGTGGCGAAAAAAGCTCGAACTACTACAGGTAGCCGAACTAGCTCTCCTGCGAACCTTTTCAAAAATTAATACAACAGACCCGCGATCATAGCGGATCCCAAGCAATAATCCTGGAAAGAATGAGCTCTTGATCTTAGCTCTTACGCTGAGACCCGCAATGAATTGATGATTGCACTACTTAAAACGACGAAGATCAGAGCACTTCCAACGGAACCAATAGTTTAATAGCTTTTTTGCTTGTGGTAACTTCGAAAATTTGATAGCCCTACTTTATTTTCTTTTGTTAAGCACTTTCTTTTTCGTGGGGTACTTGGTAGAGATTGAATTCCGTCCTTCCTATACCACTTTATAAGCTCATTTGAAGACTGGAACAACAAATTAAGTTTCGGATAATTCTTGTATTTGAAAATATCTAGCAAAAATCTACACAAGTCGATAATCAAAACCTGCTAAAAGTCAAACAAACTTTGAGAATAGAAGTAGAACCTCTAATGCACAGTGAACTAAGGTTCTTAGCAAATAGGGGCTGTTCATAAAAGACGTCCGCACTCAGGGGGGGAGGGTGGGTTAATAGATTTGCGGACAAGGGGGGAGGGGGGTTTCTTGAATGCGGACGTCCTTATTTCAACGTTTTCCGCGACGGAAAATCGCAGATTGTTTTATTCCGTTTTCGGTTTTCCGGGCCAGTGTGAACCACGCATAAAACGTACAATCACGTGATTTAAGGGCGCGAAGCGCACACAAAACAAATCACATGACTGTACGTTTTACGTCACCTTGCGCTGTGCTTGCTTTGTGTAAACTTTGTATTAAAACTTAGCATAGGCGTAGCCAGGGGGGGGGGCCCGGGCCCCCCCCCAATCAAAATACCACTAACGACAAAAAGTTATGACAACATAGCCTGGCGATGTTTAGTTGCAGTTTTTTTTTCAGTAATTACGCACATAACAGTAATTAACAATAATATTAATGACAACAAGTGAGTCCCGGGGCCCCCAACTAACAACCAGGGGCCCCTTACTAACAACTAGGGGGCCCTGGAATCCTTAACCGACAACCAGGGGGTCCGGGACTCCTAACTGAAAACCAGGGGCCCCAGGGCCCCTAACTAACAACCAAGGGACCCTAACCAACAACCAGGGGACCCCTTAACTGACAACCAGGGGGGCGTAGGCCCCAAACCGACAACCAGGGGGCCCCAGGGCTCCTAACCCACAACCAGGGAGCCCCAGAGTGCCAAACTGACCACCAGGGGGCCCCGGGGCCCCTAACTCACAACCAGGGAGCCCCAGGGCCCTAACTAACAACCACGGGCCAGGAGCCCCCTAACCGACAACGAGGGGCCCCGGGGCCCTCCTAATTGACGACCAGGGGGCCCCAGGGCCCCTGACCAACAACCAAGGGGTCCTGGAGTCTCTAACTGACGACCAGGGGGCCCCGGGGCTCCTAACTCACGACCAGGGAGCCCCAGGGCCCCTAATTAACAACCAGGGGACCTGAACTCCTAACCGACAAGCAAGGGGCTACGGGGCCTCTAACTGGTAACCAGGGAGCCCAAGGGCCCCCGACTGACGACCAAGGTTCCCGGGCCAGGGGCCCCTTAATGCAAATTTTTAACAATTTATATGCAAAACCTGTGAGAAATCTAAGAGTTTTGACCTAAAAGTTGCCACCCCAGGCCCTCGTTTAACGTTATTATCAACTTAATTATTTACTGCTAAAGTATTGCAGGAGGCAATGTGCCCTACTTCCCCCTGTAGACCAAATCACTTACAATTAAAATTTTATACCATCATGCAAAATTCTTAGCATGTTTCGGGATTTAATTGCAAAAAGAGGATTGAACAACTAAATTTTTTCGATTGGCTTTGAAATGTTAAAAATCTAGTTCTTTGAAATGGCTCTGAACTCGTGCGAAATGTGATCCAATGGGATTGAAATAGCTTTTTTTTCCAAAAACTTACAAAAATCGCCCAGCAGCTGGGGGCTTTGCCCCCAGACCCCCATAGCCACCGGCGGCTAGGGGCTCTGCCCCCAGACCCCCGTCTGTGATACGTTTGAGTACACTAGCTTACTCAACTTGTCTTCCAAGTTAGACTTTTACTCTTTTCAACAATTAGTTTTCGCCCTCTCCCTTTACCAAAATCCTGGCAAAGTGCCATCAGGCTACGGCGTCAGATCTTCCATTCTACGATATCTTTGCCCCACAAAAAATTACTTTTTCGAAAATTTCTGATGACGTCATTGCGTGTGATTTGTGGTTTGGGCCCCCCCCAATCAAAAATCCTGGCTACGCCTATGAAACTTAGTATATAATTAAAGTTTGTAATTAAACTTATTATATAATTAAACTTTGTATTAAAACTTAGAATATAATTAAACCGTGCAAACTTTGTATTAAAACTTTGTGTGTGTCAGTGTCTAATTAACGCATTTTTGTGTCCGCATGGACAAGGGGGAGGGGGGGGTTTAGTCATTGCGGACATGGGGGGAGGGGGGGTCAATTTTTTGCAATTTTGTGCGGACGTCTTTTATGAACAGCCCCATATAAAATTGTTAATCATGGTCAACCTTGAAATTCCGAAGATATTACGAGTAATAATGACTAAGCACAGCATTTCTACATTCAAATGATTGATACAGCCAAACATAGTTTTTAAAAGACACCAAAACTCTCGTTTAACTTTTAAACAAAGAGTTTCGCGAACTAAAACCATAGAATTAGAGCCACGTGATTGTGGTAAATATAGAGGAAATTTCTTGAAATTTACTGATCTACCGAAAAAAGGTGTCGTTTTGACGTCCGCCTAGCACTGACTATGGCGTTTGTCTCTGGAAAGTTTAAAATGCCGGTATCAAATGTTTAATGGGAGAGAAAATAGATTGTTTTACTTTCTGACTTCTTGCTTAAATGTGAATGAGGTAGTTTTAACTCACAGAGTACCTGCAGTTGCTTATATTTTTACATTGGAAGTTAAAAGTGGTTACATAGCTTGGCTAGAAAACGTAACAACAGCGAACTGTGCATAATACATTACTGCAAGATAAACAGCAGCTACGGTAATAGCAAAATATTCTACACAAAATAACTTAGGATTGGGAAACTTGTTTTGTAAGTATTCGTCATAACATCAATTCCACCATATGCTTAAAATTGGTCGAATAAAAAAAAATTTTCAACATAACAACACTATATGAAAATAATTATTAAACAGCAGAAATTTCGAGTTTTTTTGTGAACCTCGAAAAAATATCGGGGCGAAAAACTGATTCACACAAAAAAACAAAAAGATAACAGCAAGCCCTATAAAAACAACAGCCAGAAGAACCGAAATCTAAAAACAACAGGAAAGCAGGGTTTGTCATGTCAAAAAAAAGATAGTTGAATCGCCCAATCTCTGGCACTTCACTTGAAAGAAAAATGGTAATAATCGTAGCACTGATGACGTAACAATCAATTGTTGTTACAACAACCTGTTACAAATCAATTGTTGTACAACAACCTTAAAACAACAGTTGTACAACAACAACAACAGTTGTACAACAACCTTAAAATTTTATGGCCACAGTGATTTTTGTGTGCAAACGTAAGAGTTTCCATTCAAAATGGATCAGAATTTTTTCCTGTTCATCAACTCATCTTCTAATTGATCGGTGCGGACTTGACATTTTTCCTCGGTTACACGAACGACATCCTGGACTTTATCCCAGATTAACCTCGATAACGATTTGGCAAACGGAGGCTGAAATTAAAAAATGGGTATCAAACTTCCAAATAAAAACACTAGACGATAAAAACTACAGGAAATTTAGAGAATCTAAACAATGCCAAATGACTTGTGCAGAAATAAACAAATTTCATATAAATGTATTTTCGAATTCTTCTCAACAGAAATGCATTAAAAAACTACGCTTTTTTTAAGAGCAACTTCATAAGAATGCGAAGTGAGGTTCATTTTTGCTCTAAAAACAAAATTTTTAAGAACACACCAAATTGAAAAACAAAAAATTAATTTCGTTACATATTGTCAATACAATATATATCATACAGCCTGTATCCCAAAAAAAATTTAAAGCGTAAAACAGAGAAATGCATTTTAAAAAATATGATCAATAACAATAGACAAGCAAGAATTAAATAGTGTCATTTTACTCTCTACTAAAATTGAGAACAATTGAAGCTGAAAATTTAAAACAGCCAGCCTCAATTCAAAATGTGCTGGCTCTTACATAGTATCGAAAAAGTGTCTACCAAAACAAAGAACTATACCTCGAACACAAACTCAAGCTTGAAAAAATTTACGGAGAATATCCCTGGCTCGGTTACCAGTAAAAAACGCATCAAGCTAGATTTAGAAATTGCACTTTTGCAATAGATTTGAACTCACAAACACTGAAAATTAGCAAAAAATTACATTTTCTGTCGCAATTTTTTCCACTTTCATCTTCCATATTTCGTCTTGTTGCGTAGCAACCACTGCTTCCGGCCCTGAATCCTCATTTTCTCCTCTCCTCCTACTCGCATCCACAGGGGCCATGAGGTCCTCAAAATCACTCCGGGACATGTTGAGGATGTCGCAAGCAACTTTCTGCGCGTGACTCATAGACGATGGATGTTTGTTGCCCGAGTCGTTCAGCCTAAACACAAACGCGTCATTTTAATTTTTTCAGAGATGCTGCGACTATGATTAGCTATTTAAAAACGAGTTGTGCACGAAGTATCTTTGGCGTGTAATAATACCGTGAATTCATTTTGTTGTTGTGACTTTTATCTGGACAAATGTTAGTTTTAAAAGCTAAGCTGTAGTATGTTGTTGCCAAATATAAATCTTACCACCGCTAATGTGATACAATTGAAGTCATATCACAAGTTGGTATAATGAGAACCGACACATACCTGGAGTGCAAAACCACAAAGGCACTACAAAACAGACTAAAAATTTCAGCCTTAAGACTTTTTTGGCTGTTCTAATCGTCTTCAGCTTCCGACAAAACTTTTAAGATTAGATTCAGTGATCGCCAATTGACCTCTGGGTAAACTTCCAACCTCCATAAATATCGCAATTTAACTGCAGAATCCATTTTATTCAAAATTTCTTGGGAAATATGTTTGATGAGAAAAACAGTAGCACCAATTTTTGAACTATTTTCAAAATCAAATTATCAAATGACATACCTGGCTTGCGTTACAGCGATGTTTTCTTTCTCACGTGACAAGCACTCTCTTTGACGACATAATAATTCTACCAAGTGTGAAGATATGTTCTGCCAAAACAAAAAAGTTTGTAAATAATGGATTTGACGTTAAGCTCATTTTGATATCGTTATTAAAAACAACACCTCAGAAAAAAGAAAGCTTGATTTGGAAACGTTTTTAAGATTTACTTAATTTTTTTGTTTTGGAACACTTTCACAATGGCTAAGGTTTGACCTGTCACACATTACTGAACATGAACGTTGTAAAAAATATATTATGGGAAAATTTTTAAATATGATTGCTTTTTGCAGTTTTCCCACTTAATGCAAAAAAAAAGCAAAAAACTCAGCAGTCCCCTGACCAGAGCAACTTTGAGATCCCAAATTTCAATTTACTTTTTCATTATATCTGGCTCAAAACTAACCTCAACTCAAATCCTTATTTGGCCCTTTTAAAACCAAACGAGAAATGCGCGAATATATATTCCTCATATCCATTTTACTCGCTTTTACTTAAACTTTCCAATAAAACAGTCACTCCCTACTGTGGATTAACTTTTCTTTCTGGCTTAAAGTATCGATTTTTGTAAAACAGTTTCTAACAAAATCAAACACTACACCAACATGCGTTGAGGTTTGCAGCGACTCGGGACCAGTCATATGTCTCAGGTTGCTGCAGACGGGTTCGAATCCCATCCGTAGTCATTTTACAACTCCTGAGAAAAATTCAACTAATAACGTAACATCTACTACAATTTTAACATTTTGTCGAGTTATTTTGCCAGTTGATTTAAAAGAAGCTTCTGAATTATTTCACAGTCCGAACAAATATCAAGCACCAAATGCTTTCAGTTTCTAACCTGTACAAACGTCCCAAACTCCCCAAGTTTTTCTTCAGATTTTTCCAGTTTGCTCCTCAGTTTCTCCAGAGCTTGCTCGCTCCTACTAGCGAGCGCTTGTAGTTGGTGTTCGGCCTCTTGTTCCATCCGCGAGGTGGCGTTTTCCGCTTCCAATTTGCAAGCTTGAGCAGACGAGAGTTGTTCGCACTGCGATGTAAAGGTGATATTTTTATGCCAACTTTTATCAATCCAGTTGATAAACTTTCGAAGCGGTTTGTTAGCTTTTTTATCTTGTCATGACTGAAACTACTGCAGACTTTGCATTTACAGTCTGTGGTTGACATCAGGGTATCAAACAGTGCTCGATAACAAAGAATTAGCGGAAATATCTAAGCAGATAGATTACCACTGTATTAAAACATTATAAACATAAAAAAATAAAAATGTACACTCAGCAGTCGTTTCACTCGTAAATAGGATCAATAGGGGTAAATCTAATTCGAATGGAATAGTCTTTCTCTAACATCGAAAATTATTTTGTTCGAGTAAGATTTACTCCTGATGATCTCGTTTACGAGTGAGAAGACTGTTAAGTTTTATAAGTTCTTACTTTTCAATGTTTTGGTACTGTGGACAATAGGGCGGTTCAAAAAAAAATTTTTTTTCTTGAAAACACACTATCACCTCCTAAAATCGAGTTTTTGTTTTTTTTTTAATTTTTTTGGTTCTTTAAAATCCGGCGATTCCCCTAATTTAAATAAATTTTTTACTTTTTATGCAGTTTTAGACAATTTTCTCAGCAATTTTTATAGGGATGTGGTTTCCAACGTTTTGAGTTAGGTCACCTAATGGTTTGGTGTTACGTCAACAAGTTTAGGGGGATTTTCCCAAAACAATTCTTTAAAATCGAACATTTTAACACATTTTCGCTTCTTTTATTATTGCACTTGGATATATTTTTCTAAACTACATCATAGCCCATAAAGTACGAGATTGTTTAATTGGCGTTGAAATCATAAAATCAACCAATATGAAACGTGATAAAAATTTTGCCTATTCGGCAATTTTGAAACAGAAAAACTCCTTTGAAAAAGCATTAAGGTCACTCTTGCGAAATAATTGTGCTTAATTCATGATGGCCAGCACTCTTAAAACAAGTAATCTGAAAAAAAAACTTTGAAACTTCTAACCCATTCCGTTCATCTGGTGAGTGAGATAAGTGTAGTATCAAACTAAGATGTGGCACCGCTTGAGCTTGCTTTTATTGGAAAGCCTAAAGATGATGAGTTTTCACCACTGCGGTTGCCAATAAACAAAGATGTGTTGCGACGACTTTTATTTTACATCAAGGTTAAAAAAATATCGGAGCAAAAGAGTGTCAACCAAAACCTCGACTGAAATTATCAATATATGGAAAAAAGTTTCAAGTGGAGCAACACCTGGTTACGAGTGCTTTCAGAGTATTAACACCGTGAAGAAAAAGGTCAACAAACTTCTTATTCACAATCGTTCAATGGTGAAAGCAGGAGAAAGCTCTACTGGAAAAGCCAGAAATGAACGCAGAGAGACGTTTCTTAAAATTCGAGACATTCTGTTTGACATTTCGAAACCTGACATCAAAGAAAATCTGTGCGCAGAAGATTACGACTTCAATGTAGACCCACAAACTAATAGAAAGTTTACATTCGGGAGCGTGGACAAAAATGTTCAGCGGCGTTTGCTTCGAAAACGGTCGCGTGAAGTTGCTCAGCAGCCAAGAGAGGACAAATCAGCAATAGAAATTTGTTTGATTAAAGAGATTGTTACAGGTCTACTTGAAGGCATTTCTAGCAGTGAACCTGATTCTGCAGGAAGTGAAACCAGTAAGAGTTTTTATATCGGAAACAGCTGGCGCAAATCGGCAAGATTTCGTCAAACTTCATGTTCCAAAATGAATCGCCACTACCTCTCAAGTTGTTTCAGCAGCAGACAGGCACCGAATTTCAAGCAATGCGTTAAACGATATCCTGGCTGCTATCATCACAGAAAGTAATGGTGATATAAACGAATTTGTTCTGAGCAAAGCAAGTACGTAAAGAGGTCGGAAACAAGCTCGACATTCGGAATTTGAAAATATCAAGAATTTCAAAAACAGTACTATTGGAGAATTTGTTAAAATTCACTGGGATGAAAAGCTTTTAAAGCAATCAGGAGATGTTCAACAAACTCCGCACATAGCTGTTCTTTCAAGTAATGGCAATGATTCCAAACTCTTGGGAACAACTGGTCTCAGGCGTGGTACTGGCTTGCAACAAGCTGAAGCAATCAAAGAATTGCTTGATGAATGGGACCTCACTGATTCATTAGTGGCAATGTGCTTTGATACAACAGCTGCCAACACTGGCAGGTTTAGTGGTGCTTATATACTTTCGGAAGCAATACTAGATCGATCTCTTTCGTGGATTGCATGCGGCCACCACTTTAATTATTTTATTTTGTTTATTTTATTTTAATTATTTTATTTTATTATAAATTATTTTGTCTTGAATACTTCAGCATACTTTTGCTTTTAGTAGTTTTTTTGAAGTTTCATGACTTGGAACTGACTATGGTATAACCTTAATTAAACCAGAGGTGCAAAGGCTTGATGTTGTTTTGTCACAAGTTTTCAAATCTATTTTCGGAGATTCTGTTGATCCAAGTGTTGAGCTGTTTCAGCAATTGAAGAATCAATGGCAGAGTGTCGATTTTTCCCAATCGACTTATCACTTGAATCAGGCAACAACAGCATGTCTTCAAGACGACGTAAAACACGCTTATCAATCGCTTGTCAAGATAAAATCAGACCCATCATACCTTCCAAGAGATGATTACGAAGAACTGCTCAATTTGGTAACATATTACATCGAGGAAAAATCATTTTCAAATTTTTCTTTTAGTCGCCCTGGAGCTCAACACCGAGCAAGATGGATGTCGTCTTGTATTTACTCTCTAAAAATGTTATTGCTTTAAGGACAACTCCAAGTTGAAGAAACTGATCTTGAAAAACTGCAAAGTTTTGGAGATTTTGTTGCTATGTTTTATTCGTCTTTTTGGTTTCAGTCTCCTTTAGCATCAGAGGCAGCATACAATAATCTTATGTTTTACAAAACAATGTTGAAATATCAGAGTTCTTCAAAACTTGGCAATATTGCACACAACGCTGCTAAAGCCCCTGTCACGCCATTTATAATATTTGACCAAAGAACTGATACCATTTGCTCTGTGCTCTAAGCAACTTGCATGTGAAGAAAACGAAGTTTTAGCTCGTAGGATGTTCCAACTCTATCGAGAAAATCAGCACACAGTGCTCGCACCACAAAAACAAGTATTGCCCCACATCACAGAGATAACACGGATTTCAGATTTGGCGGGAAGACGTTCTGTGCTTTTGTTCCAGGGGTTTCGATTCACCAACGATGATGTCCAGTTTCTGCATCGGGCTCAAAGCCAATGGTGCAAGTCTGATTCATACCTAAGGCTTGAACGATTAGTATTTAACATAAAAGTGACAAATGACACAGCTGAAAGGGGCATCAAAATACTTGAAGACTATAAAGACGTTCTAACTACCGACAACGAAACATGATCTTGCATTGCGTCGAAAGCATAAGGCAGAAGTACCCAGATTTTAAAAACAAAACTCTAAGTTGCTGAAAATCTGCTTTGTTTTATTGTATTGCTGTTCATATTTGCGCAAAACTTTTTTTTATCAATTATCGATGAAATACAATGTTTTCAAAACCAAAAATCGAGTTTAGTTTAGTAAATGCAGGTTTTTCGAAAAATGCTCTAATTGTGAAGAATTGCATGGGGTATTTCCCCTAAACTTAATGACGTAACACCAAACTATTAGGGTGGCCTAACTCAACCATTGGTAACAACCTTCCTTTAAAAAATTTCGAGAAAATTGTCTAAAACAGCATAAAAATTAAAAAATTTACTTATTTCAATAGGGGAATCCCCGGATTTTAAAGAAAAAAGAAAAACTCGATTTCCGTGGCGGTGGCGGATGTTGGAGGAATCGAACCAAATTTTTTTCTGTGGTGTTTTTTCAGCCAACCTCATGATTTTAGGGGGTGATAGCGTGTTTTCAAACAAAAAAATTTTTTTTGAACCGCCCTAGTGGACAATCTACAGTAGACTCTTATAAAATAATATTTCAATAATAAAAAAACATGCGAAATCAGAAATTGTACATTTTTTTTGCGAACAGTAAATCGTTCTTACTCTCTTTTCAATCTCTTCCCTCGCTTTGTTGTACATCATTTCATATTTTGATTTTTCTTTAGTGCAGGCTTGTAACTGGCGTCGAATTGAATCGATGTGATTCTTCTTATGACTCACATCTTCTTCCACCACTTTCAATCTTTCCTGCAAGTCCATCTGTAAAATAACAGGAATGAACAGCTGAAGACATTTAAAGGGCTTTTTCTCCTCATATTTTTTTTCTACGGAAAAAATGAATCCGGGGATTTTTAGCGTAATGCTAGAATGTATCGTATGACATTGACACCGTTTTATCATGTTCTCATCGGCAAAGGGCTGATAAATTTTAACTACACAGACATTTTGTTAAAAAGACGGCGAAGCATCTATGGTACACTAAAACAACTCTGACGTGACTACATTATACAGTACAGCGTAAACGAAGTTCAGTGGCTTGTCTGGTGTCAGCTCGAGTGGAAGATCACAAAATCTCTGCGTTGTTTCAAGCCAAAGAAATTTGGTGAATACAACTATTTTTACTCTAGTTTCTAGTTGCAGTTCATAAAAATACCTTTCCGTTATACTCGTCCTTTAATTTCGTCTCGTTTTCTTTCGATTTTATTCTTAATTCATCAATTAGCTGACGTTTCATGCTGACGTCACGCTCCAATCTGCGTTAAAAACCCGTTAAAAAAGCCTAAAATAATTTTAAACACGTAAAAAAAAAAAGTAAATAATAAAGTTGGTTGGTAGTACAGAACTCAAAAATTGCTTAATTGCAATTGTAATTACATTTTATTCACCTAGTTGCCTTGATCAAGAGACGAAGGGATCTTTCGGTCTTTGAGTCAAGCTGCCATCTGTCTACCACAAACGGTGGAGACTTCATACTATCCCTTTAATTGGTAAACAGCAAGGAGGGAAGCTTGAATACCTATTTTTATAGTCTTTGGCGTGACCCGACCAGGAGTCGAATTCGAGTCTCCCGTTTTAATAACAGATGCTCTATCCACTCGACCGCTGCTAAAAAAGTACAGTACGCACTAGACAAGCTGAAAATGCATCAAGACCTCTACAAACAGTTTACGAGCAGAAATGCGTTAATCACAGCTCTGGGATTAATTACAACTTCCAGGCAAAAATCGAGAGTCCAATCATTACCTTGTAACTTTTTCTTTCTCTGTTGTTAACTGGTCGATTTTTCTTTCTAGATCCTTCTTCACATCTTTTACTTGTTCGTTCGCTCTCGTATTTTCCCCATTAGCAAGCTGAAATCAAGCAAACAGTCAAAAGTTAAATACAAAAATAAAAAACTGTTAAAGGATGTAGAATAGGATGTTTCATTTTTTCATCAATTTCGAGAAAAGCTTAGTTTGGGCGATTTTATGACGGGGTTTTGGGTGCAAGTAACGAATCGAGCGTTTTTTTCGATTATGACGTCATTCACCGGTGGCACCGGCCGTTTGAAGTTTATGACGTCATATGAGGCGCCGAAATTAGCATATCTCGCGAACGGGTCGGGTTAGGAACCTCATATTGGTGTCAAACGACGCAGAATAGCCGGTTTCCTATCTGCTCTTAATACATTTCATACGTCTATCTGCTACTACAAACCGATAAATCAAGAAAAACCGTTTTTTTAGCAAAATATTGGTCTTTTTATCGCAATTGGCAGCTCTGAAACTTGTTCAATTAGCTTGCCCAATAAGTTTTGTTAGCGGACAATATGTTAGTTACTACGACATAATAAAATTATAGAACATTTCATTATTTCGGTCGCAATCAATTACTAAATCAGTTTTCGAGTGACATATAATATGAGCTAAAGTTTCCAAAATGCCAGTTACTAGGCACGAAGCAGCCAGTACCCAAAAATTAGACGAGGATTTGAAAGATGACCGTTTGCCGTTAGCAGCAGAAGTCTAAGGTTATTATAACTTTTTGAGGAGATCTGAATCCGAAAGCAATCCAAAATTTTTGCTGCAATTACCAAACTTTACTGACGTCAAGAATCAACTGATCAGTGATGTGATTGGGTTGTGGGGGAAAGCCAGTCTTCCAATTATTTCCACAAAAAGAGTTGAAACTAAACTAAAGGAACTCATTAAAAAGTATACCCTTGCTCTAAAAAGAGTTAGAAAGACTAAAGAAAAGGATTTATCAGGTGAAAAATGGTTATTTGAGTTGTTTGATTTGAGCAGGTGCAAATGTAAAATTAGCGATCATCCAAAGATCCATCAAACAAAAGTGCTGTGCCCTTGCCCATTCGAAGATCGTGTACCTGAAAAGGAAGCATCTTTCTTGAAGGATCAACGAGGTGAACGTAGAATGATGATTTCTGCCAGTAAAGACTTAACTCACACAAAGCAGTTTTTAAAACGGTTAGCTCATAAACCCAAGAACAGCTCGGAGGATGATGAACCTTGTACTTCCTCATCTTTGGCTACAACATTTAATATTACAGTTGATCCCGATGATGCTGATCCAACTGAAGATAAGGGCGATGCTAAAGAGTATTCGCTCGCCAGTAGATATACCGGTTGGTGAAAAAAAATCCATAAAACGAAAATCGTTGCACTTAAAGGATGAGAGTTGCGTGCGTGCAGACAAGCGCATGTTATCTGTTCGTCAACAGTCGGATGCTATTCTTTCTGTTGTAGGAAAAGATGCTGTTGCTGCTTCAGCTTCTACTGTATTTCGCAGCGCCAGAAATTCAGATTAACTGCCCTTGAAGAGTGTGAAGCTGCCTTGAACAGAGCTGAAGCTCTACAGCTTTGCTATGATGGTCAAGTAGTCAATAAAGTTGATAGGTACGTTTTTCTAGGTCAAGGTGTAGGTTCCAATCAAACCATCAAGTCGGAGCATGTTATGGGTGTTAAATCTTTTCCAAAAACATCGTCTGTTACTGGAGAAGCTATATTTGCAACCATTGTAGATCAAATTTGTGGCGGTTACATAAACAAGATTGTATCGGTAATGGCAGATACTACAGCTGTTAATACTGGCAAGAAGTCAGGGGTAAATGTCCGTTTAGGAAAGTACTTTCAAGAAAAGGTAGGACATGGCATTCACACACTCGAGTGTTTGTTCCATGTGAACGAGATATATTTGTCGCATGTCATTCAATCTCTTGAGGGAATTACAAAGGGTCCATCTTCCCTAGAAGGTGATGCACTTATGAATCTGATACATAATATTGGCAAGCCAAACATGAAAGATCTTCTTTCAAGACAAAGACTTGACATCCGAACCACTCAAATTGCTTCTCTTCATATAAAGTCAAAAGTGGAATGGTTTAGCCCATTAAAATCCGATCATAAAACAGATGACAAGTTTCGCAGTGACCAAATGGTGATGCTGACTCTGGCAAGCTATTTAATTATGGATGTGCCGGAAAATCTTATCAATTTTCTTGCTTATCGGCAAGAATCTATTAGTCGTTCAAGGTGGATAACAACCGCAAATGGCTATTTGCGACTTCTGCTGTTTTACTATGATAAACTAAACCGCCACCAGCAAACGACTCTGAAACGATTGGTTTCTTACATTGTTTCTGTGTATGTTCCATCTTTCATAATGATGCATTTGAAACCACAAGCTGCTGAAGGACCACAGTTAACTCTCTTTCAGAGAGATTTGTTGAATTCCTACCAAGAAATTGATAGAGAAATTGCTGATGTTGTTTTCAAGTATTTTTTGGATCATGCTGTTCATTGGCTTTCACCTAAAAACGTTTCCCTCAGTGTGTTCTCTGAAGTGCCACCATACTGCATGGAAGCTGTAAAAACTGCTTCGTTTCCAGATGTGGTCAATACTCGAGCTCTTTTGCAAGATCGGACCTCCCGTCTTCGTCATTTTTTCCCTTCCGCAAGTAAAAATGCACCCTGCATCACCATGACTTCAGTTAGTCCCAATTTTTGGAAAACAATTGATAACAACAACCGTTCCACTGAACGAAGAATTGGTAAATTGAGATCAATTGTACAGAGTAAAATTAGTGACAATGCTGCAAGTGGTTTAGTCAATGTGAAGATTAGAGCATATATATGTGCAATGGAATATTTGCAAAAATAATGCGGTTTTAAAAATCACATTGCCGTCTTTGTTTGATGTGTTATGATTTATGTTTTAATGTTATCTACTATTAAAAATTGTTCTCTTACTAATTGTTTGTTATAAGAATTGGAAGAGGTACGCTAGTCAGCCATCATCTCTTAGGTGAATTAGAACTTCGGTAATAAAAAATGTTAAAAATACCAATATCTTAAGCATGAAAGAGCTGGATACTTGAGCTAAATAAAATCTGGTGTAAGTAAAGAAGTCTGCAAAACAAGATCGGAAACATAACTCAAAAACTAAGATTCTGAGCCATATAAAAAAAAACTTCTAGATCCTTACAACTAACCAAAAACTGTAGCAATTGCTGTGTAGTGTTAAAAATTTCAAAATTTTCAAAAAAACACGGTTTTTCTTGATTTATCGGTTTGTAGTAGCAGATAGACGTATGAAATGTATTAAGAGCAGATAGGAAACCGGCTATTTTGCGTCGTTTGACACCAATGAGGTTCCTAACCCGACCCGTTCGCGAGATATGCTAATTTCGGCGCCTCATATGACGTCATAAACTTCAAACGGCCGGTGCCACCGGTGAATGACGTCATAATCGAAAAAAACGCTCGATTCGTTACTTGTACCCAAAACCCCGTCATAAAATCGCCCAAACTAAGCTTTTCTCGAAATTGATGAAAAAATGAAACATCCTAATGTAGAAACAATAGCGAAGATGCAAAAAAAAAAACAAAAAGTTGCAAAGTAACTATGAAAACAAACACACAAAAAATGATACGTATAACAGCATGCTCGTAAAATGTTAAAAACATGCCGAAAATTAAAAAAGCAAAGCTGGAATGAAAACTACCGTATTCTGTGTATTTATTATCGATAAGAAACGAACCACATCAATGAAAAAAGTAGAATAGCAAATGTGGCTCAGAACAGCAGGCGCTAGACTACACTTTTATCCCTCCCCTATTTGCACCTTGCAAAGAACAGTCGGACTAATGCCGTTGGGTTAAAAGTAGAGAAAACCACCAAATGCTCGAAGATTTGCTGGAGCGTCTAAATAAGCGTCCGGAGCAGCAACCCTCAAAAATAGAGTAACAACATTTTCGATATACTAAAAACATGCACAGCTGTTTTCGCGCATGTCCCCAATTAGTTCGTTTCCATGCGAAAATAATTGTACTGAGTACTCGAAATTTATTTCGAAAAAATTTTAAATAAAATCTCCGACATTTCACATTTGCAAAACAGAGAAAAAATACAACTAAGGCTTGTAAACCAAGTATTTGAAAACACACCTTAAGTTTACTTTCAAGATATTTGTAATCGGCATCTGTGTGAGCTTGTGGTTCAGGTTGTTTACGTTTAGCTTCACTAAGAGCTTGTTGAAGATCTTCACGCTCGCGTTGTAGAACTTCTACTTCACGACTCAAACGCTGTACATTCTGTTATGCAACAAATACAGTATTTGTTGTCATTCAGTTTCAAACATATTTTATAAGCTTTGTTTGAGAGTAAAAAGCCTTATTTTAAGTAACTTTATTACTTAGATGCACAAAAAAAAATAAAAATAATAATAACAATAAACTGTGCAGTAATGTTGACAATTATGTTCTCAAGAGCTCTGTAATAACCAACAATCTTTCCCAACTAAAAATGAAAGCTTTACAACAGATAAAGTAGTGATATTTTATTGTTTGACAATTTAACATAGATGATAAATATGCAACATTAATCCAATATTTTTGTCACCGAATCAGCAATTATTGGGCACACGCCTAACTATTTTTGAAGTTTCAATAATTGTTTACTCATGAAAATCATCGATCTTTTTGGGCACAAGCTGGTCCACTAGAACCTAAAAATACACGTTGCAAGCTGTCTCTTTCAGATCTGGTCTTTAATTTTCAATATTTCGCGTGGCAGAAAAGACGGTGACTATGTCAGACGGTTGAATTAAGAGAACAATAACAATGCAGACTAAAGTTAATTAAAAAACATTTGTTTATATCAGTCTTCTCTTTTTTCTAGGAACTCAAACGCGGCTCCAACCACGGTTCTCCACAACAGAGTTTTAAACAAAAAATGGATGTTGCTACTAGCATGGTAATTTCTCTTCACCTAACACAACGCCGTTACTTTCATTGTACTATCGAATTGCTTTGTAGTGCAATGTGCATATTTATCCTCCTGTCGCCGGACAGCGTTAGGCGCTTAAGTGTTGGACGATTCGATCACTTTTCATTGCGATAACTACTTCGTGTTTGGAAAAAACCACACCTGGTTAGAAGTTTTCAGTGATCCAACGTGCCTGCGACTTTCTTCGAATTCGTATCCGATGAATTTTTTTGCACTGAATTCCACGGAATAAATGCTTGTTCGAAGACACAAAGCAGAGATAATCATTGTAAAGGTCTTAGCAAAGGACGCACAGCATGATCATTGATCAGGGTGCGGGCTGAACCCAGATCATGCGATCAGGGTCGTCGTAAAAACGACGCCTTTACCCTTTCACCGACGCTGCCGACTTTCTGAGGAATATCATGAGTGATTTTTACGAACAAATCCAGTGTATCAAATTAGCCGTTTGATTTTTGCTAGACAAGAAACCAAATACTAATTCAAAGAGACACGTAAAGTTCAGACAACAAACCTGTTTAAAATTCTTGAGTTTATTTTGACATGTTGTAAGTTCTGATTCCAGCTGCGCGCTTTTCTCTTTCTCCTCATTCAGCTGAAATAAATAATGTTAGATCATTTTATGTAACGTGGTTAACGGGTTATTTTAGGACTACAACAACTTCCGTTTGAAAATCAATCGCTGTTCAAAAATCAACTTTTAATTACAAGACCTAAGTAAAAGTTTCAAAGAAGCTGATTTTTCGGTCGAATTTTGCCTTGCAATGGTAGTTTAATAGTTTATGTAATCCAAATTATACACGGTGGTTTAAATTAAGTAAACGCAGCCATCACCAAAAGTAATTAATAAAACACACTCCTAAGCTTCAAAACATTTTTATTACTTCCTGCACACCACGAATTACTAATGACTTGAATTTATATATCGTACCGTAACCAAAAAATGTAAATATAAGTGATAGCGTCAATGTATACCTTTGGGCCACCAGATTGTTAAAATTACCATTAACAAATGATAGTCTTTTATCTGCATAAAAAAAACCTGCTATATTTGACAAAAAGCTCATCTTGATCATCATTCAGCATACCATCATTTTGGAGTAATAATAGATGATAACGAAGATGTGTTTCAGAATCTACCAATTATTTTGGAATTACTAAGTGCTGGGTCCAAACATTTTTTGTTGAAAAAGATTTTCTCGGATATTTTCGGCACAAAACATCACGAAAATACAAAAAAAAAAAAAGAAAAAACAGACATGAACTACGACGCTAGTGCAACTTTACCTCAACATAACGATTCCAGAGTTTTACTACATAGAAAAAACAAACAAACCCGTAAACTCGCTCACTTTCTTAAAAGCATTTTGCTTAGCCGCCCTAAGCGATGTACACTGAGTTTGAAGGGAAGAAAGCCTATGCTTGAGGGTAATCATCATTCCGCTGTCACCGTGACGAGGGAGGTAAGAAGCACGTCTGGAAGACGGACGGCTAGAGCGGTGCGTGTCTAAAAAGAAGTTCAATCATGCATATACCGCAGACAAAAAACATTATTTTGTTTGGCTTGAGCACAATCTGATAAAACTTACCTGGGGATGATTCATCCACCAAAGTGTCATCGTCTTCATCTTTGTCTTCACCTGCGTTAACACATACGCCATTAACGATGACGTTACCATCTTTAGATGACATAAGTAATCGTAAATGCATGTGCTAAATAACAGACTAATCCAAGTAATTATTTGCAGGTGACAAAAGAAAGAAATGAATAACTTTCAACATCATCATTAACGTAATTTTAGTGCTATCCGATCAGTGGAGGACAAAGGCAACTTTATTTCTCGTGAGCCGAACCCCCTTCCGCCTCTTCAAAAAAACACCTCCACCAGCACAATTTTTTTCTATTCCAACTTTTTGGATTAATGCACTATTGGGCTTCACTATCTTTCCGCAATCACTGCTTTCAAAGTCTACAGCTTCCTTCACACGTTACCTTCCTTTCTAACACCTTATCATTTTTTATTAACGTTTTGCATGCTTTTGGCGGTATGAGTTCTAGTGACTCTTTCCTAGGCTGGCGCGCTGGTAGCCTCTAGGCCAGAAGGCACGCAAACAATTAAACATTAAAGCTCAGGCCTGCAGCCTTGAAAAAAAAACATTTTTAATGTTGTGGCATGGTGTACAAGTAGGCCTCACCTCTCTTTTGCCTCCGACAAGCTTTGACGATACTCTGTCCCAGACTGCTGACGTCAGACCTGCCCACATCTTCACTAGTGGAGGTAGAGGGGCGGTTGGGGGCAAACTGGTCTCCGAATGCTGCCTGCATGTCATGCACAGACTGGTTCAGGAATTTCTGATGCTAGAAAAAAAATCAAAAAAGCATTTTGAAAAATAGTCGTAGATACAAAGTTTTAGCTCGAAGGGTTACGAGCTAACATTTAAAATATATCGTACTCACTGTACGTGGTGCCAAGACAGAGCAATAACCAATACAACAGCTAATGCAATCCGTTATTTTTTAATCATATCTAGTTATTTTCGTACTGAGCAGTGAGCATGGTTACATCGCAAGAAAAGATGCTTACTTTTGAACCTGCAAACAATTGTTTAAGCATAACAAAGCTATAAAAAAATATAAACTCTCTCTTAAATTTGGCAGGCCTTTCAGCTCTGCCAATTGCTAAGGGATAAATTTGTTGGAAAAAAGTTAAAATAAATGAACCACCCCATGAGTTACACTCAGACTATCTTGACAGACATGTCGTGTAACTTATGTGGGTGGTTCATTTAATTTATGACTTTTTTAAAACTTATATGCAATCATAATAAATTAGTTAAAAGGACAAAATGGGCATAGGTAACGTTCATGTCATTTTATACTGTATGTTGTTGGCAAGTATGGATTTTGGCTTCAAGCAACTGTGTTTAGTAGGGTTGAATTGAAGTTGATTCTGCTTTAAAAATTTTCGAAATCGTTGATCTAGAATCAGATGCTTCGATTTAAAAAAGATTGTACTTTTCCAACCGCGAATTCGCATTCATTTGCTTTGCTGATTGCTTCAGTTAACGTAATTAAACTACTAAGTAGAAAATCGTACAAAAACAAGTAGCAACCTAGGCTGTGTTCACGAAAAATGGTTTAGCACGAAAAACTAAATTCTCCAATTGTACAATCCGACGTGCTACAGTAGAAAGAAGTGGAACACTGGCCCTTGAATCTAAGCTTGCTCGTCACGGTTTACTATTATTTTATGACACAGATTTTATGATGTATTTTATCGAAATACCTTTTTAGCAGAAGGCGACTTCCAACCTTTTCCCTTCTTCCTGACAGGTTCACCCTTGACAACGGACCTGTCTTTCAACTCCGCGTTCGTATCGGCAAGCTCTAACTTCAGATCGGCGATATCTTGCCGAAGGTCGCTGTTTTCTTCCCTATTACGGCAAGGTGTTGAAACAAAAAGCAGAGGAATGGGATTATGCAAAACTTTCACCCACGCTACTTTGGTGCAGCATAATTAGACTCCCTAAACCAACAGATCGCAACAAGTACTTCTCACCTGAGATCGTTTATGAGGAGATATACCCACAATTAGATTACAATCAAATCAAACGTTTCATTATAATCGCTATATTATGCTGAAGCGTGTTACGAGTTCGCGCAACCAATTTCCGCGTCATTGCGCCCTGGCAACACAGTTTCTTCGAAATGTCGCAGAGGTGGCGAACCGTGGGCAACGTTGTGTTCGATTTGACCAGCCAGAGATTTGAACCTCAGACCTAGCGCTACAGAGACAAACGTGTTACCGCTCGACCAACGTGATGTGAATTTTTCCGGTATATATGGGGTTTCGGATTTTCTGTTTCCTGAAAAATTTCTGTCGGGGTTACGAGATATTGTCATGCATCATTGTAGTAGCGCAGTACGATAGTGACTACTTCAACAGAATGCAAAACAATCAAGCACAACAAAATTTGCAGTATAGGTAGAGCATCAAAGCGGAGGAGACGGGAAATAATTTTTTCTAAATCAACATAAATTTTAAAAGATCACAAAGACAATTTTATCAACACAGGTACAGCATTGGTGAGATATTCCGGTATCTTTGCACCATCAACAAAAAATATTCCGCTTGCCTACTTAAGCTATACTTCTTTAAAAAAATATGCCAGAAAATGAAGGTCTTAACCTTAACGATAAATTTTCGTTACGTAACGCCGACGTTTCTTCTTTTAAATTTTCCATTTCCGACTTATTAGTTTGAAGTTCGACATCTAGTGTTTCGTTATCTGACTTCAATCTCTCGACTTGATGGCGCAAGTTAGTTGTTTCAAGTCGCATCTTCGTACCACTTTGTCGGGCGTCGGTGAATTCGAGTTTGATGGATTTTAATTCGTCTTTTAGATTTCTAAAATATAATAACCTAATAGATGAAGAAAGTTACGCCAGGTGTATTTTCGGAGTGAACCCCTTCTTACAGCACTTCGATTTCGTATTTCGTTGGTTGGCATCGTTGCAAGAACCTTAACTCTAAAAGACTCTGAAAAAAAGGACGCAGCACGAATCGAACTCAAGTGCGCGACTTATTAGACACACGCCTTAACTACAAAGATCACAGAAATGGCGCTGCAGTATAAGTCAAAATATCGTATAGTCAAAAATGGTACCGGTAGAATGCATTTTTTTAAAGAGCACTCGTAAGCTGCATTCACACGGGCGACTTTTAGTTGCGAGAACAGGCATTTTGCCTTTATTCTTTCTCAATTGCTCTTGTTTCTTTCCTTCTTGATTTGAAAAAGAAAAAAGGCAAAATGCCGATTCTCGCAGCTAAAAGTCGCCCGTGTGAATGTAGCTTTATGGTTACAAGCAATCCTTTTCTTTTTCTTCAGAGTTAAGTACGCCATTTTGACAAAAATGCAACGTCTGTGCGGCATGATAGTAAACCGTGCTTGACTAAGGTGGTGTTATTTTTTTGTTCTTTTCGGTAAGACCTTGCTTTACAGTTCGGCTGATATTACCAACCTAAAAAATAGTAAAACGATGTGACAAAAGAAAATTTACGCCTCGGAATATGCGTCTAGGTTTCGTGCAAAATGCAGTAATCATCAAAACCACTAAAAAAAAAATTTGAGAACATCGTGAAATTGAATTTTTGCTGCAATTAAAATTAAGTTATTGACACTGCAGACTGTATTACATCAAGAGACTTGTGATGTACAGCAAATCGCTAATACTTGTTGTTGCGCATTTTATCCTCGGGTAACCGGACAGCGTCAGATCATCCAACAGTTAGCACCGGACACCGACGCTAATTATCGGAGGATCCGCACATTTTTCATTGCATTGATTACTTCGTGGCTGGAAGATCCGCACCAGCTTAGGAGTTTCCAAAGATCCAATGTTCCTGTGGTACACTGAAATTGCTGCTTGTTCGAAGCCACCAAGCAGAGATAATCATCGTAAAGCATCTTATCCAACGACGCAACAAGGTAACCAGGGTGAGGATAGAACCCAGATCATGCGATCACGGTTATCGTTGCATCGCGCTGAAGGGGCTGCTGCATCAAAGCGACTCCTCTAGTGCAAGAGTAGAGCGAGTTTTAATAGCGGCTAAGAAACCACAACGGTAAAAATCGTGATAGTCTAAAAAAATCAAAATATTTGAAAAACTCAGTAAGTAATGAGCTCTTTCTTCTACTTGTGTGGATTAGACCACCTCATCTTCACAGTTTTAAAAGTTGGTGACCAGGACAAATGGAGGAAACTGCGCTGATTTAATCACGATAGTAAAGCACAATTCAAATTACCTACGATCCACACGAAAATATTATTTTAAAAATACATTAGCTGCCTATTTTCAATTTGATATTTCATCGTGGTTGATTAATGCAAACAAACACTTACCGATTATCTTGTAACAAACGCTTTTTGTCTTTTTTCAGAGCTTTGTTATCTTCTGCTGCATTTTCCAGTTTCCGCTCAAGATTCTTCATATTTCTGGTGGAAACTCTGACTCCTTCACTCTTGCTCTTTGGTGTACTGCAAAGCCGATCTGGAAAAAAACAGCAACAATAATGTTCAAATAACGGGGAAACTAATTTAAATCAAATCTTTAATTATACTCTCTATATTGTGCCGAACGCGTGTATCGAGTTTTAGAGGGCACCATCTCCGCGTCTTGTGCCAGGGCAACACCGCTTCTTTTGAAATGTCGCAGCGGTGGCGAGCTGGTAAATCCGTGTCCGATTTGACTCGCCCGAGATTTGAGCCATAGACCTTCCGCCCAAAAAACGAACGCGTTAGCGCTCGACCAACTGTCTGACGTTGGAGAAATGCATAATCTGTTTGTCGAAAAACCTCACCTTCCTCCCTCCTAGCAGATCTGGCGCGAGCAGTCAACTCATCTCGCTCCTGTTTGAGGCAAATGTTCAAGTCGTGGATGGTAGCGCGGTCCATTGCTGATTGGACACGGAGAGCATCCAGTTCTTCTTCTAACGTCAGCCTATAATCAAAAGAAATACGAATTAAACAAATACGTTTCACTGTTGATACCAGTGGCCTCTTTCCAGTGGATGAGAGTATGGTGCAGTAGAAATGCCACACCAAAGAACTCCAGCTGGACAGAAAAACCTGGTCAAGAAAAGTGGTTATATCCACACCACTTAAAAATGGACACCCCTTCACTGCACAGGTGGCCAACACTGATGGGTACTCATTGGTCGCCTTTTACGACCAGATGGGTGGGCGGCTTCACTGTTCTGCCCCGAATGAAGCATGGGTAGGACACTAGGACAGTGGTCGCTAAGCTTGTTGAACTTTTACCGAGCAGCGACTTTTAGCTTCAACCTCTTGAATTTTCATGCGATGCCAAGGACTTCATGCATGATTGCATCATCGGCTTCGAGGCGGGCTTTCTGAGCGTAAAATGTCCTAAACTGACTCGATAACTTTCAAAATGATGGACGATTGTGCAACGCTGCGCTATTTTAGCAACACGTGCGAGGAATAAATAAGCTTAACATTGAGGAAGTGTTGCCGTGGTAATGAGCTAACGGCGAGATTATTTTAGTCTAAACTAAGAAAACTGGCCGAAACGTAAAAAAAGTCTTAGCTAAAAAAGTCTGAAGACAGTCGATTTTAAAAGATCCAAGTAAGTTTCGAAAATTCAAATGTCAATTTGAAAGTCTCAAAAGTCCATAATATCAGACCAAGATTGGAATTGATACGAAAAACGTCAGAGCCCTCGACGGTAAGTAAACTTGCACAAATTTTGGAGTGTTCACTAAGATGCAAACACTAGCAAAGCAATTTTTCAATATTACCTTTCTTGTGCCAGGGCTCTGTTGTCTTGTTTATAACGTGCTAATTCGTTCCAAACCGCTTCAGAATTCTCTCGTCTCATATCTCTGCTTCGACTCCTGTGGTTAACGTTACGTTTTCGGGGGGAAACGCACGACTCGCTTTCGCTACGGCCAGACTTCAGCGACCTTAAAATATCGAAATAAGAGTTAGCAACAAATTTACGAAACAAATCATTGAACGTTTTGGAGAAAAAACGTAGATTTATGTTAGTTTTAAACGATTTAGGACATTATAATCAGTAACAAACTATTGAACTTTTAATTCCAGAACTTTGATCGCGGGCGGGAGATTGAGGTTGCCCCAGAACCACTAATTTTTATTCGATCAGTGGTCGAGTGGATTGAAACGGAAGACTCATGTTCGATTACCGTCGGGTCAAACCAAAGACTATAACAATTGGCGTTTTCCCTGCTTGGCAATGACCAATAAAAGGGATAAGGTAAAGCCTCGACCGTGTGTGGTCGACAGGTGGCAGCTTGACTCGAAGACCGAAAAAGGTCTCTTACAATTTTAACCCCTGCGAAGAGTTAGTTGTTTCTTCGTGAAAAAACCGAAAAATACTAAAAAATCGTTAAAAGCTAAGCATAATTTTATCAACCTGTAGTCTTGCTGAAGCATCTTTAATCTTTCCAGTCGCTTATTGTGAGCTCGTTGCAATTCTTTCACTTCATCTTTCTAAAGTCAGAGTAAAAACAAAAATTAATTTGCTCAATTTTTGTTGAACACTTCAGTTAAAAACACTAGTTAAAAGATTAAAATTCATAGAGTTTCCAACTACGCTAAGATCATCAGCAGGAATATCTTAGAATAAAGATCACATTGAAATAGAATAAGACTGATTATGTTTGAATATGACATTATGCTGATAAAACAGTAGGTTTATCTGTTACAAGTCCGTAACGTTTTCCTATTTCAGACACTTTTTCAGGCTGAAAGAACAATTTTTTTAATACAAACGTAACATAATCACTTAATCAGAGCCGGATATTTTGATGTTAATGAACCTTGATGTTTCGAACAGAATTTTTCCACATTGGAAATTTCGAAAACGCATGTTTTCAGCAAAATTTCGCTGTAATTTAGAATCAACTGAGCAACATCACACCAAGCTCTTGCAGTCAGTATGGTGTAGGCCAAACACGATAACATGTATTAGTTTACTCACTTTTAATTCCAGCAAATGTTTGGTGTCATCCAGTTTCGTTTCAGTTGCTTTTAATCTTTTCTGTAACAGCAGTAACTGCCGACTTTGAGCACACGGAGAAAGAGAACGGGAGCGGGTTACCTACAAATAAGTGAAATTCGACCAAGTCTAAGTAGCTGAACCACTATCGAGTTACACCCATCACATATGCATTAATTTGGTTTAACACACAGTAGCAAAATATGAATACTGTAGTTAAACAATTTAATTGAGAAAGTAACCATCAGACTAGAATTACGATCAAGAAACATTACAGATTTGCACGGGTGGAAGTTTGTTGGTAACTAATTTTCGACAGCCAAATTCATGTTGCTGAAACTTTTACCTTTCTCTTAATTACTGCCACTCTGTATCCCCCCAAAAGCAAAATTTTTTCGTGTATTTGACCAACTTTCAACTGAAGACAATAATTTTACCACGTATATGAAAGTACCTGGCAACCCATGCCACGCTCAACAATGGGCGAAAATGTTTGGTCGATTCCACCGTCGCTAGTCTGTGAGGACCGCCGTGCTCTGCAAAGTATTTTCTTTTTATAGAACATTGAAGTCGGAGTTTTTTTGCTCGGCTTTCTTTCAAAATAGTTTTACAAATCTGAACTCTAACTTCACCAAATTTAAGCTACGAGCTTCTGTTCTCGAGATATAACACCTTAGATTTTTCCTTAAAAAATTATATTTGGTTAGCCAATTACAGCGAAAATAAAATGTCAAAAGTTACTACATGTTCTTAATTCTCATTACGTGTTTTGAGGCAGAGTTGTTATCAAGCATAGTAATCGATTAAAATTGTAAATTAGTTGCTTTTCAAGTAAGTGTAAGTCAACTTTACAAAAGTTAATCACAATACTGTCAAAACGGCAACATCGAAGTAAGAGGAAAGTTGCTAATTTTAAACTGTAATCTTTTGAAAACGGGAAGACATAGAAAGTTTAATTTCGGTGAAAATGTATTTTAGGCTTATCCCGACATTTCGGTCAACAGTGAAAAACTTGACTTGTATGCCCCTTTAAATGAAGGCTCAGCGATGCGCCGGAGAACATAAGAAAAGTGGAACTTGGTTGGTTGATTCTTTTCACTGAATGACAGCATGGAGCAGCAGTGAAGCTTTGATCAAAGTGGGCCACCGCTTGTGAATGTTGACTTGATAGAAAACAGCCGCTTAAGTGTCTTGCTAAGGTTACAACACATTGCCAGTTTGAAAATCGAACCCGGAGCGAGCAACTTTTCGATGGCCAACTCCACGCTCTACCGATTACCCATTCTTCATTCGGCGTAGAATGGTAGAGCCGGCAACTCAAAGGCCACAAATGGGTACCCATGAGCAGAAATCAGCAGCATAAATAGCGGGGAACCCACTCTTTAATGTGGAAATGAACACTTTTTATCCCGGGTTCATCTACCGCAAACCGGGTTCTGTGGTGCGATATTGTACCAACCAGAACTTTGATTTTGCCACCACCAAGCCAAACCTGGTCGAGAAGGGATTCCAAGCCATTTCAATTTATTTATTTCGTCACCAACCAAAGCATATACAACATGTTTCTCAAGACAGAGACCCTCAATAAAACCCTCAAAACAGAGTTGAATTTTATGTCCGCTAAATTGATACAAAAAACACAGAACACAAAAAGAGAATACCTTGCTCGATTGGAATTTAGTCTTCGTTGCAAAGATGTGATTTCTCTTCTTTGGTCTTCCATTTTCTGTTCCAAGTCTTTGAAATCGCGATAGTAATAATCCTAAAATGTGTATAATAATATTTCTACAGACTCATCTATCAGCATGGAATATTGTTAAAACGAGTTGAAACCTAAACTGTAAAATAACAACTCAACTATTCTTATTATAAAAATCAATAGGCGGCGGCGATAGCTCAGTAAATAGAGGTTAGAGCTAGTGATCGAAAGGTTGCTGACTCGCGGTTCGATTCCCGAACTGGCAATGCGTCGTTATGCTCTTGGAAAAGACACTTTACGCTTATTTCCCATTGGGAGCCAAGCAGTCTTTTGTGGTGGCCCAGCCTGACGAAAGGCTTGCAAACAGAACCAAAAAAGTGCTTCGCTTTGGTGTCGGTGGTTAAACAAGCGCAAAGCGTCTGGTTCATAAATTTGACGAATAATTTCAGAATTGGTAAGATAAGCATCGATAGGGCGAAAATTTGCCCCCCCCCCAAAAAATGTACATGAAAATATACTTGATCTAAGGCCCTAGTGCCTTACTATCCTATTGCCTAATTACTTTATTGTCGGATGATATCCAGAACAACCAAATCAGACAAAAATCGTTAAACAACTAGTCAACGCTACAGGTAATTTTAACAACAAACACGTGCAAGAAAATCGGTCAAACGGTAATGCGTTCCTCTATGGAACAGGCCTGAGGTTCAAATCTCCATGTCGGTCAAATCGGGAACAGTGCTACAAATGGCTCGCCACCGCTGCGACATTTCTTCGAAAAGAATTGGTTTGCCAAGGTTCAATGACACGGATATGGGCCCCCCGCCAACTAGTTACAAGCTTCGGCGTAATACAGTGAGTATAATTAAAGATTTGAACTACTAACTAGACCCGTAACCAGTGTGTCGCGAGACGATACTAGGTGTGCCGCAAAGAATTGGTAACTTTTCTAGCAATACTCGCAGCAGATAATACTAGGTTTCCGGCCTGAGGATCTTTTTTTTTTTTTTTGGAGCTCACCTCTACAATGGCAAAAATCGGTAGTTTCCGGACCGAAGTTTTTTTTTTAGTTTAATATTGTTTTTTTGCATTTTTTGTGTTGTCACTGACATCGTCTGTTGCGGTGTAGCGTCGAATTTAGCAAGTTTCATAAGTGTGCTGCAGGTTAAAAAAGGTCGCGGAGCATTGAACTAGACTTAGACAAATAACTGCGAAAGATACGTACTTTTCCGGATGTAGTAGCCATTTCTATAGCTTTCCTTAATTCTCTCTCGCTCTCCTGTAAACTTATTTCTTGCGTTTCGATTCGTTTCAGGAGTGATGCGTTTTCCTTCTTCAAAAGCGATTGTTTTTCTTGCAGCTTTTCATTTGCGCTTAAAAACAAAATTTTAAGTCGATTTCTGCCTTCGGAAACAGCAATTTTTACAGAATGAGCAAGTCGTTAATACATACAAAAAGCGTTTGGCAATGTCTTTTTTCTGAAAACTGCAAGCTCTTCTGATGTTGTAGACTAGTCTAGAGAATCACGTAAGTGCTGATCAGTGATCAATAAAAGTAGCTACCGCTACTGGCATAAACACTTTGATGCACCCAGTTGCTTCAGTCACATTGGCACGTCAGCAGCAAAAACTTAAACTTTTCGAGTAGCATCCTGATTTCTCGAATCTAGATCAAGCAATGAAAAACCTTGCAATTTCTAGATTTTAATTATGCTTAGTGTACAACAGCACTTCAGTGGTGTGCAAATGTAACAAGTCAAATACAATAATATGTGACTTGATTCAACAAATATTTATTCTTGAATGGCGGAGACCAACTATTTCAATCAGTTTGATTTTTAAAAGTTTTAAATATTATTTTGAATGTTTTTCAACAAAAATTAACAAAACATGTAACCAATCGGTGGTCGAGAGGCTAGAGCTACTGAAACGGAATACACGGGTTCGATTCCCGGTCGGGTCTAACCAAAAACTATAAACATTGGTATTCAAAGCTTTTCTGCGTGACGTTCAGCATTAAAAAGGAACAGTGTGAAGCCTTCACCGTGTGTGGTAGACAGTTAACAGCTGGACTAAAAAACCAAAAGATACTTTTGCTGTCTCCTGAAAAAGGCAACCTGTGAATAAAGATATAATTACAATTACAATTTAATTACACACTCTTTTGGGGGCAAAATTGACTGTATACTCCTGTATGTGATTGAATAACTTGATAGAATGCAGTCCAGCCACCTGATTTTAATTCGAATTTTAATACTTCTCACCTACTTCTCACCTTTACACAATAATACACAGTCATTTGAAGTGGGCAATGAATATTTTTCGGAGAGTAAACCATCACAGCTATTTAAAAGTTGCTCTCTACTCGTTTAGGGATAAAAATTTTCTTGCAACTTTAATCTGTTTGACATATCGGTAGACTAGAAAGTTTGAATATGAATATAATTCCGATCTGTGTATACGACAAACGGATCCGACGCAAAACCACCTAGACAGATTCAAACTCAATTTCTTGTCAAAATCAACAGCAGGGGCCTTTTTTGTAACGAGTGTTTACTTTTCTTCGGTCACTACGCGTTGTTAGCATAAAAATAAGGTTTAAAAGCATCAAAACTCTTTTTTATTGGTTTTCACCAGAAATTAGCATGACAAACGGTATTATGGAAGTACTAAAGATCTTTTTTGTCAAGTGAAACATTGGAAAATAAGCCCAGTGCCACCATAACGTTGGCTTAATTTGCTTGACGTTGTTAAATCTCGACAATTTCGCTTACCCTAACACTAAATTCTTGTAAAACAAACGCTGGGCAACAGATTAAATATTCTTGTCCCTGTTCTTACAAAATAAACAAAATCAACAACTACAGTACTAAAGTGGTGCAGTAACATGCTAGTAAATGTAGATGAAAATTCAAAAAAAAAAAAAAAATTAGAGGATACTAGATTTACATTGTATCGATATATTCTGGAACAACAAGTTAACAAACTATTCATGCTAAGCCGATACCGAGTCATTTGAAAACTAACAGCTATGACGTCACAATGAACATCAACAAAAGAAAGTATAAACAATTAACTCGTTGGCGAAACAAAAACTCTCAATGAATCAACACTGGTTAAGCAACTTTTAAAATCTACCGCGTCATATATTACATCTCAATCACCAATATTTGATGCCAAATACATAAAAAGATAAAAATATAAAAGCAACTAAAAACGGTTCTACGTTTTAAATGCAAAACATTGAAAAACGTCCCAGCAGACAAAGACGCAGTTGATTCTTAAACAATTCTCAATCTTGTTCAAATTTAATGCTTATATATATGCAATGCTTTTATATATTGTATTTGAAGAACATTCCAAATAGTTTAATAAACCAAAACATTTTGAATTTATACACAGTATTCTAATATTCGTTATTGCTTTTTTTCAGCTATTCTTCGAGCTCTTTTTTGTACATTTTCTCGAATAATCCTTTCGTTGTTTTTACGTACGTGATTGATTATTAATTTATTTTCTTTTTTTAATGGTGTTAAGGTTGAAAGATTAAGTTTGCCTCATATTTCCATTATGGCTTTTTCAGACTGGCTGTAGACCAAATGACCCAATTTACATTCTCTTTATTCGTGTTTTTTGCTTTTGTTTCGCAGCGCCAATAAACAAACCATCGTTCCATTTAGTCTTAGCTCTTAATTTTTTTTTTCTTTTTTAGCAAAACAAGAAACAATTTTAGCAACATGTAATTCCACCTTCTTTGCCAAAATGCTTTCACCAAGAGATAGCGAAGATACCTTTTGGTCTTTGAGTCAAGCTGCCACCTGTTTACCACACACTGTAGCAAACTGTACCTTTAAGGGTACTGTAAATAAATCAAGAAAGCTGTGAATACCATAATGAAAGCTGAACTTTAAAGTAAGAAAAGCTGTGAATGCCAATACAATATTTTAGGACGACCATGCCAAACCGAGAATCAAATCAAATGTAGCTGATATTACCGGAGGAAAAAAGCTTTCTAACGTAGCAAATACTACAGTGTAAAGCAGAAACGTGGTGGTTGAGCCTTGGAAGACCACAAACTTTATGCCACTTCAACCACCGGGGACATTTTTAGTTCTGTTTGATAGTTTTCAATTCATCTGGAATAAGGTAGAATAATGAACTGGAATCAAAAGGCTTCTGTCTCTCGTCTCATTTTCGAATTACTTCAGGAAAGATAAGCAACGACTGCTTTCCATGCGCCCAGCTGTCTAACCTTTGAGGTACCCAAGGCTGACAAAAGCCTAGCTAATTTAGCCCGAAGACTGTGTTCCACGTTGAAGATGGTCATACATAACTGAGTGCCAGGTTCATATGCATTAATTAATTTAATGTATCAGTGTCCACACAAACGAAAGCCTGGGGACACAAAAACAATTATTATATTGTGACTGAGTTTATTTTATTGGTCACAAATTACTGTCAAATGTCTGAATTCAGACTTAATTTTTCGGCCATTTTCACTACTGGCAACGCGATTTTAGCTGATGAGTTGAAAATATTGGTAATTTTTCGGTCCTTTTGACCGAACTGACAAATTTATTTTCATTCACCAAAAATTTAGATCGACTACCAAAATAACCAAAAAATAGCCCCGTCAGAATCAAGGGAATAGTTTGTGACACTTTCGGTTCTAACCAACACTTTATCAATGAAACCCTAATACAAGTGATACGTGGCTAAGGCATTATAACACTGCGCAATGTCAGTACCGGTATATGTTTAACTGTATGAACCAATAAGCTTACTCTAGTAAATCTTTGTTAACTTGTTGTAACGATTTCTTCTCATCTCGAAAAGCTGCCTCGTGTTGACTCAGCACTTGTTTGGTACTTGACTGCAGGCTTTGTAGCTGGTTGAAAGAAAAACAAAAACGTTAAAGAGTTTTTTCAAAAAAAAAAATATACCTTTAAAATGTTTTCCTCTACGAAACTATTGCTAAACTTGATTTCCATTAAAAAATGAATTACGAAAACACACATGGCTTATCTTCATTTCACTGAAAGTGTGGAACTTAAGCAAGTACTGGTAAGCCCGGAATCGGGGATATTAAACTAATGCCATACATTCGACTGAGCTTGATGGTTTGTAACAGATTTTCGAAAGCTTTTCGATCTATCAAATCTTGGGTTTAAGAAGGAATCGGTTGGAAGCAGTGACTTGTTTTTTCGACCTAAGTTCTAAACTTAATGATAAGGACGCACACTGTTGTTGTTTGCTGCATATTTACTTATTCTCCTGTCGCCAGACGCTTACTATTGGATGATTTCCACACTTTTCATCGTGGTAACTACATCGTGCTTGGAGCAATATCCACCTGCTTAGGAGTTTATAGTGATTCAATGTTCATGTGGATTTCTTCAAATTCTCGTCCCCTTAATTTGTTGGTTGTTTGAAGCCACCAAGCAGAGACAATCAGCATGAAGTACCTTATTCAAGGATGCAGCAACGTGACCCAGATTAGCAATCAGGGTCGTCGTGAGATAATTTAACTGTCTATCTGTTTAAAGTCGAGCAATACGTCCAAATTATCGTACGTAATAAAATTCTTGCAAAGTTAGGACATAAACTCGGTAACACTTTTATCTAATAAGAGAGTAATGCCAAAGGCAATACTGATAAAGCAACATACCGCATAGCATTACAGTTTAACCCTATTTTACACGAAGGGGAGGAGGGAGCATTTTTGTTCCTCTCTCGGATTTTTCGTGATAATTACGATAAACAAACATTTTTATTTTGAATCAACTTGACATTAAAGTCGAATTCATTGACAAATAACTCTTGAAAATTCAAGTACCTGAGGTAACGAAAGTTCTTTAATTTTGAGATTTGCCGAAACCACTTTCCGAAATCCGAGCAATTTTTAACTCAAACGACGTCCTCAGACAATTTTGAGGCGTAACTACTTTAGCTTGAGCATTTTAAGATCCAGTATTAAAAACAAACCTAGGCACAAAAATAAACTGCCAGTGACGAAATCGAAAAAGTGACGTCATTTATCGAAATTACGGCTCTGACGTCACAATGATAACGCCATCAATTCAAAACTCATTAAAAAAAAATTGGCGAACACCAACCCGCATGCCAATTTTGGTGTTCCATAATTTTTGGTTTAGGAATTAGATAAACTCCCCCGCATTTCCCCGAGTAAAATAGGCCTAAGCGTCGGTAAGTACCATACTTATGAGAATAAACTGCATTCAAATAGAAAGCTTTTAAAAAAGCGTAGGACAACCTTCCACCAACAAGACGGTTCATGCACCGAGGATAGTAGAAAACGTCAAAACGGTATACAGACTTCACTTAAGTGGGATAAAGGCGATGGAAAATCGTGGTGTGGGCGGCTCCACCTCATGCTGCAGCCCCGCAAATCCACACACACAAAAAATGGGTAAAAATGAATCAATATTCAAAATAATGTAGATCACTTCAAACGACTCATACTCTCTAACCATAACGTTTAATAAGTACTTCATCATTTTGGGAAACGTTCATGAGCAAAATTTGTGTCATTACCTGGTCGATTAAGTTAAGCTGTTGTTGATTTTGTTCTTCAATATGCTCGTACTCTGCTTGCAGTTCTTTGTAACGAAGTTCGTGTGATTTGATATCATTCGACGCACCGGTTTCTATCTCGTTGTATTCTCTTTGCAATCTCTCCAACTCAAAATCAACTCTATCTTTCTGTTAAAATAAGAAAGTTTTCTTGACAATGCACTTTAAACAGTAATAATATTGTTTGATTGTTAAAAAAAGTTTTGTTTTTTGTTATTATGTTTTATTCATCAAATTGCTTTGATCAGGAGACAGCAAAGAGAACTTTCGGTCTTTCGAGTCAAGTTACCAACTGCAACCAAAGCATCACATTGTCCCGTTTCAAAGCTGAACATCAAGCAGGAAAGCAATAAACACCAAGTTTTAGAGTCTTTAGTCTGATCCGACCGGGAATCCAACCAAAGTCCACCACAGCAGCTGCAGACGCTATCCACTGGACCAGTAATCGGTTTAGAAAACTACTTTGTATAGTGCACGAGATTTCTATTCTTGCAGTGGATTTTTGCTGTGCATTTAGTTTTGCTAATTATAGTATTTTTCACACCAAATATGGTAATAACTTTGTCGAAATGCACTACGAGTTTTGCAAAATTTGAATTTTTAGAACTCACAGGGCGTTATCGAAAAATCCTTATCTCCCACGTTTCAAAATATTTAATAACTATTAAACAGTCACACACTAATATGTTGGAAAAATATTTAAGGGTGGTAATGGCAATTTGTACATCTTTAGAATTGATTGAAAAATTCTACCGCGTTTAGACCAGCCTAAAACGTAAACAAAACAAAGAATCAACCCTTCGTTGTTGAATCTGCAGCAAAAAAGTTTGGACAATTATTTTTCATTGCACTTTTCTCTTTTTGAATTTTTTCAACCTATTCAAAAACGAGCATTCTTTCAATCAAAACACTGATATCAGTCAAAGTAGAAGTTAATTTTTTGTTCATTTTAGTTTAACTTCTAACTCTATAAATCAACTCATTTAAAACTCAACTGAACTGAACAAAAAAGCATTCTACACGATCTTTTGCTCAAGTAACTTCGAATTAGTCAGCTAAATCTGATATCCGAGCCGTTAGACAATTTTTCAGCGAATGAACTAAAACAGAAATTCAAAAGTGTGCGAAATCTTAAGTGATTTCGTAACAATAGATAAGGATTTGCAAAATCAACTACTTAATCCCGCCGCAATTGACTTGTGACTAGCTCAAATCGAAATAAAATCGAAATGTTTTGTGCCAAAACGGTTTGAAAATCAACTGCCTAGACAACGAAATGCCAGTCAGAAACACAAAATAAAACAAACAACAATCTCAATTATAATCTGGTTTACGGCCTATTATTAACGTGTTTATAGTAAACAAAATTATTTCTTTAACTCGCAATTATTCTGTGCGAGAAACTTTGTTTCTCTAATATCAATGGTTTCTCCATAAAAGTTGCCACAAACGAAGTATCAAGGGTTCGATTCCTGTTTGGGTCAAACCAAAGACTATAAAAATCCTATTCACAGCTTCCCTGCTCGATGTTCAACAGTAAAAGGAACAACACGAAGACTCAACCGTGTGTAATAGACAGGTGGTAGATAGTAGTTTGACTCGAAGACCCCAAAGATCTCTTAGCTGCTTCCTGGCCAAGACAAATTGGTGAATAAACTAGAATTACAAATTATGATCAACTTGCAACAAGCTCAAATTTGACCGAAATGTAATTTTTTTATTGAAACTCAAACTCTTGCATCAACACTTAGAAGTGCTCAAAACTCAGAACAGAAAAGATCGACAATCTATTTTACGCACTACCGTCAGGCGCTGGCACATTTCTGTGTTAAGCGAAGCAACTTCACGGATGAGAGCATGCTTGCAGTATCGATCTCATTCTCAATCACTTTCGAACAATTTTTCCGTGAAAAGAAAAAACGGCTAAAACCTTACAAACACACGTGTTGATAAAATTTTACAGAATTCTATTTCGCTTTTCAAATAGATAACTATCAACACTGGTATAACTAATATTACAGGATACTTCATTAACAACGGTCAACCAACATTTTTCATATAAATTCGAAAATATATCTCGTTAGAAATATTAATGTAAAAGTATACGTCGCAAGTTTAAAACATAGCCGGTGCGATTTCTGAACTGGTAATGCGTCGTTGTGTCCTTGGGAGACACACTTTACGCTGATTTTCCATTGGGGCCGAGCAGTCTACACGTTGCGGTAGCTCATCCTGAGGGACTTGCAAACTAAACCTCCGAAAAGGGTGCTCTGTGTTGGGTCCACGACAACTGACCGCCAACTAACCCTAATGCTGGCGGTTAGTTGGCTTGACTTGTCTGCGTTGGTGCGGTCAGACAGACGCAGAGCGTTTGGTTTATTCGCACTGACGAACGGGTTAATACGTACTTCTTCCGCTGTTCTTCTGGCAACTTCATTCCTACGCGATAGATCATCGTTCAATCTCACATTCCTCTCATTCAAACTCCTGTTTTCATCTTCTAATTGTTGCAGTTTGGTCCGCATTTCTTGAATGTCAGTCAAAAAAACAGTCATCTGGAACAAATAATTGTAGCGTCATCAACATCATGCTACAAGATGGTACAAAAAGGAAATATGTAAACATACAATCGCATTAACTTATATCTTACATCAAAGTAACTAGGATTAGGAACGGAAATCGATTAAGGAGGCTCGGCAAAAGATTCCACCTAAACTATACAGGAGTGGTGTTTCTACCAGGGATGTGGAAGCGGAAGCGGTAAATTTTTGTGGAAGCGGAAGCGGTAAATGGGTACCGCTTCCACTTACGTTGTTCGACAATACTCGCACTAAATGTTTTTTTAATACAAAACAAACAATTGAAACATACCATTACAAGAGTTTGTGAAGCCAGCTGTTGCAGAAAGTATCCACTCTTTAAACTCGCAAAAATTTGAATCCACCGCTGTTTGCTAAACTCATTGCCCTCAAATGCGAATCGGGGCAATAACTTTTTAAATCTTTGGTTTAAAACTTTATAAATACTGGCAAAGCCATATTTTGCCGAAATTTCAGCAACAATCCCAGTTCACACTTGGAAAACAAAGCTTCGTGGTTTCTCATTTACAAATTATAAAAGGCAGTTAGCGAATACCAAGTTACCAACGCACTATTTTGCAAACTTGTGTGCTTTATTTGTTTAATTTCTGATATGTTAAGTTACACTAAATTCTATCCTTTCAATACACGTTTGTATCGCTTTTGCTTTCAACTTATTTTACACTCACCATTTTCGTTGGATTTTTCTTTTATTATAGCCGCTGTTTTCTTGAGCTTTTTTATTGCACTCATTGTTTTAAATTACTTGTTTTAATATTACTTTTTTTTATTGCACGGAGTATTGTTTTTGTTCATGTTTACTTTTTCTGTGTGTTAGTAATGAAATAAATCGTTTTCACTTTTCATTTACATACCAGCAACACGTTAATGCATTTTATTCATATTATTAGCTAAAAATATTATGATAAATTTTGGTAAAAGTGGTGGAAGCGGAAGCGGTGGAAGCGGAAGCGGTTGGAAAATAGGCGCTTCCACATCCCTGGTTTCTACGCTTGCAGCAACATAGTTAACTATAAAAATTGTTAAAAATACCTGTCAAGGGTGGGCCAAATCGAAGAATAAAGCGAAATTAATTTCTGCCCGTTGTTTATGAGTTACTAATTTTAATCACTTATTAATTAATTTCTGCCCATTAATTTTACTCACGAAATTAGCCCGTAGTGGGAGTTAACATTTGATTCAACCCACGCTAGACCGATGTTTTGACTATATCTTACCTTAACTTTGAGATCATCCCTCTGTTCTTCTACATCCGTGATGGTCCGCTCATAACTGAAATAAAGTCAGTGTACAACGATTATTAAAAAATCACGTAGTTAAAGTTGGTTTGTTAAAAAAAAACCGCGTGGTTAAAATTCGAAATCAAACAAATTACTTTAAAATGAGTTACCAGCAATGCGAGAATTTAAAGAAGTATTTATCTAAATCGCTTCTTTTACGTACCGCACTTTTAGCTCGAATACCGAGTTTGGAAAAAAAAAATTTGAGTTTAAATTCAGCAAAAGGCTGAAGAGCTTTTTGAGTTCGCAACCTGATTTCAAAAATATGTTCCATACTTCTAAGATGCTATTGTTCACTGCTTAACCCTAATTTACCCAAGCTATTTGACCAGAGCATTTTACACGTGGAGGCAATAATGTCCTCTATCTAACTTTAGAACCGAAGACAATCGGAACACCAAATTTAGCTTAGCATGCACGTTGTTGCTCACCAAAATTTTTTGAAAATTTAAGCATGAGTAGATGGCATCATCATAATGACGTAATTTTTGAGATGACATTGCAGCGCGTTCTAATTCTACACATAGGTTTCTTTTTTAAATTTAAATCATAATATGCCCAAGCCAAGGTGATTACGTCACAAAAGCGTCTTGTGACGTCATTAAATTCAAACATGGCCAAATTTGATAAAGTGGCTTCGACAACTCTCAAAATTGAGAAAGTTCTCCTTACTCCAGCAACTTCAAATTTTTGGAGTTATTCGTAAATGAATTTAACTCAAAAGTCAAGTTGGAATAAAGAACAAATAACATTTGTCTGAAGGAATTCATCACTAAAAAAACGAGAAGAGGAGTATTTTTGCCACCCTCTCTCCGTGTAAAATAGGGTTAAAATAGTACGTATTGAACCTGCTCGACTTTTCAATGTTTTCTGTTCGAGACTTTTCCAAATGCGATTGAAGTTTGGCAATTTCTTTCTCCAGATTCTCGATGCTGAGAAGCTTTGTGTCGCCTTCCACTTCCAAGCTTGTTTTTCTGGAAAAAAAAAAATTTTTACAAATCAAACAAAAAAGTTCTCATAAAATACAATTCGTGAACAAAGCCCTAAACCGAAAACCAAATCTTTATCACGAGCTATACTTGAGTATAACTGATCAATACACCACCAAATTCTAACATTGTTACACCAGTCTTGCAACGATATAGACGAAAAAGTACTATGTGCAGTATGAAGTCGGTTATTCCAGGGTTAGATTGATGCTAGCCACAATTCCATGCATCGTCTGGTTTTATTATCAAATTTGCTGCGATTAGTGATGAGGGATTTTATTGCATATTTATCCTCTTGTCACCGGACAGCGTCAGACGCTAAATGTTTGATTATTCGCACACTTCTCATTGCGATAACTAGTTCGTGCTTGGAGGAATCCGCACCTGCTTAAGGGTCTCCAGTGATTCAATGTTCATTTATGTTTATTAATCGACAAAAAATAAACAATCATAAAGAAAAGCAAAATTGAAATGTCGATAGTGAGACTGTAATAAACCTCTCGGTTATCGAATATCTCTGGGACGACAAGGTCAAGAAGGATGGAGTCAACATCAATCTAATACAGGGTTTCCTAAACTATGTGCCGCGGGTTTTAAAACGACTGAAGAAAAATCAGCTGAGCCTGAATTATAACAAACTTAGTTATACGATTATGAGAAATCGCTTGTTTAAAAAGAACACCTTCAATTTGATGATTAATAGTAACGTAATTACTCAGTCAAAAAACCGTAAAATATCTTGGTGTGATTATAGACAATAATCTCACGTGGCAGCCTCACATTGACGAAATAAGCCAAAAACTTTCAAAACCATGTGGCATGGTTTTCAAACTACGCCATTACGTTCCACTTTCTACTTTGAAACTAATTTACCATGGCATGTTTAATTCTATCGTTCAGTAATCGTAACTAAATTCGGAAGAGCGTCTCGGTACCATTTGCAGAAAATCAAAACTTTGCAAAATCGTTTCTTACGTGCCAGTCTATTCAGTAAAAGACTTTGTCCTCTAAATGTCATGTACAGCGAGTTTGGAATATTAAAATTAGAAGACATGCTAGCAATGGAATACGCCAAATTTACACACCCATTCAGCCACAGCATGTAACCCGTTTATTTCAAAAATTATTTGGATGATTTGGGAACAGTTCATCTACAAAAAAAACCGACAAAAAACTAAAAAAAACTATTTTCATACTTTATGCTAGAACTGAGTGAGGCAAAAAGAGATTGCAACGTGCAGCGTTCAAGGTTTGGGAAAAATTACTCTTAGAACTAAAAGAAGTTCTTATTTTAAATTTTAAAGAATTAAAAGAAGTTTTAGAATAGATGTATAAGCAATCTATTCTAAACGGTTATAATTACACTTTAAATTGGTCTTTAAACAGAAATTGCACAAGTCATTATCATCGTTTTGGTCTTCTTATTGAGCTGACTTAGAGATAAAGTGTTTGTTGCTGTTAGCAGGAGTCCACCACAGAAATCAAGTTTTTCTCCAAAATAAAAGTAAAAAAACAGTCGTTTTAATTTTTATTTTTCAAAAACTTAGTTTTTTCAAATAAAAGCTTTTTCCAAAAAAAGGTTTTTCAAACAAAAAAGTTTTACTTTGATTGAAATGTTAATATTTTCAAAGCTTCTCATCTGATGCTTGGCAAGAAAAATTGTCAGAAGAGAGAATGCAGGAAAAGGAGCGGTATAGAAAGAAGCCGAGCAGTGATTGGCGGGAAAAATATCAATGAGAGAGCGTTATTTGTGTTCAATTTTTAAGCAGTATACGAATTCTTTTTGTCGGCAGAGAGCGGGTTAAAAATTTTGATAAAATTTAAAAACAAATTGATTTCTTATTGTATTTTTTCAATATTTAAAAATGTTTTCCGCAACTTATTCGCAAAGTTTTCCAACCAAATCCAGATGCATGCAATCTCCAGCCCGCGATCTTACATTTTGCAGCGCACGGGCACGAGTTACTTGGTTATTATTGGCACACGCAGCAAGTCGCATGACGTTACACGGTTATTTGGAGTCTACCTCTACCAAGCCGCAGATGGAAACCAATCGGGTCGACCAGCCGATCTGGTCGAGATTCTTCGACCGGCCGGTCAAGCCGGTTGAAACACTGGTCAAATTCTCCTTTCTTGCAACTAAAAGACATCTAAGCACCAACCGAAATATACATATTTTATTATAAATAAAACTTTTTATAAAACAAGTATTAACAAACCACACCTTTTAAAAACACTTGTTGAATGGTTTCAAGCTGTGACTAATAATATGCCGTGACAATTAAGACATGCACATCCAAAGGCCTATTCAGGGGAGGACATTGTGCCATGCCCCTCCCCCCCCCTTGGGCCACAGCACAAAGCAAAAAACTACAAAAAATACGTTATATCGCGTAATCAGATTATAAGCAAGCATGTGGAAGAGGATTGCGCCACCTGGCATTTTAACATCATTTTAATCAGCTTGAGAGTAGAAGTGGAGCAGATTTCAGATTTTTTAGCACATGCTAAAATCTTGTCGCTTTGAAAAGCTTTTTTTAACTTAAATTTACCACAGAGCAAGAAAAACATAGCTCTTATTTTTTCATATCTAACTGGCCATGGCTTGTTCTAAACTAGCATTTCTACAAACTGCTGGGGCATATTATATTTCGAATGTTTTTTAGTCTATGTTATAACACTTTAGTGTTTGCTGCTCAGCAAATCGCAAATAATCCGTCACCAATAGCTAAAAAATTCTTTTCTTGGCCTTATGCATAATATCATCAGAATGAACGTCTAATAATTGAGCTTGTGCTTTTCAGTACTTTTTATGCTTATTTTGTGCACGTTTTGCGCTGCTCAAAACAGGTCTTTCAAACTGAAATTTAACCTAAAAAGGTCTTAAAATTGAGTTATTTTTTTAAAACCACCAAGGGAACCACAAGGGTACAGTGATATCACACTTCCGGGCGGGAAACTATGGTGATCCAATGAAAAAGAGAAAACAACGTCGGTTAACAAGCATGTTAACGATCACAACATTGTGATCGTTAACTCCTGTAATGTTGTGATTAATTCTTGTAATGTTGTGATTAGTTCCTGTAATGTTGTGATCGTTAACATGCTTGTCAACCGACGTTGTTATCTCGTTTTTCATGAGTTATTTTTGCAAACAACACAAAAAGTTTTTAGCGTTATTTTTTTAAACCCCCGTACGGAGTCACAAATTTTAACACCTCACCCATTCCCCCCTCTTCGAAAATTTTTTATTGAATGCATTGAACAGGGAACAAAAACCTTCTATAAAAAGAAAACGGTCGACCGGGCTGGTCAGAAACCGGTCGACCGGCATAGATTTTGAAATTTACCGGTCGACGTAGAGAAAATCCTGACCGGTTCCATCGCTGTACCAGGCAATACAATAAAAAGATTTTCAGAAGCTAAGGATTCATCTCTCGGCAGGTTCCTATTTATGATCGATACACCTTGTAAATATAGTAAAAACAATGTTTAAAAGGATACTTCTAAGTTTAATCGTTACACCTTGTTATGTTAAATTCTTGCAGTTAACTTCTTTAGAATTGCATAAAGAACTTTTGAAGTCGAACAGGATTGTATGCTGCTTCAAATTATTGTTTTACTTTTGAATCATTTTTGTAGTGTGAGTGGAATTAGAAGTGGCTGCAGACTTGACAAGCATTTTTGCCAATTTTTCATGTGGAAGTGCAGTTGTCGAGAGTAGCCCTTTGACCTGTCATTTTACCTCATTCTTAAGAGGGTTGAAGTCATGGAGAACTCTGGGGAGACTCAACAATAGGACCACACCCAAGGTGTGAGTCAGAGCTCAGAAGTCAACAATAAAGAAGGAAAATGAGCTCCGCAGTCACCTCTACCAAAACTTCAAACCCGCCCTCTGCCGACAAAAAGAATTCGTGTACAGCTTTAACATTGTACATGACAAATGCTCTCTCATTGATCCTTTTCCCGCCAATCACTGCACGGCTTCTTTCTATAGCCGCTCCTTTTCCTGCACTCTCTACTCTGACGATTTTTCTTGACAAGTGTCAGATGAGAAGCTTCGAAGATATTAACATTTTAATCAAAAAAAAACTTTTTTGTTTGAAAAACCTTTTATCTGAAAAAAAATGTTTTAGAAAATAAAAGGTGCTTTAAAAAAAAAAAAAATTAAAAAAACTGGTTTTTGAAAAAAAAAACGAACTGTTATTTAAAACAAAAATTTTTCTCTGGAAAAACATTAATTTTTTGAAAAAAAAATGTTTTTCATCTCTGGTGCCTAAAAGTCCCGGAAAATAATCGACTGTGTCTGAACACCCCGTGCTAAAACGTCCGCACATAAAAGTCACGATCAATGTATAACTTAATGCTTTTTTATTGTTTGTTGCTGCGTGATATGTCGCCTAAATTCCAAGTTGTATTTTGTGATGCTGCTGGATTAATTGTCTAGGTACTGATTATAATTATTTTCATTTGTTACGACTAGTACCTAAGTAATTTAATTGTGATGTTTTGACGTTTGCAGGCCAGAGTTTTAATGTTTAATCGTTAAGAGGTACTTAAGTATTGCTGTTATAAACCATATTGTTTTAGCTATAACTGCTATCATTAACATTTTTTCTACGCCTTGCTATAGTCGGTATTTGCTGCCACTTCTTGCATTGCCTGTATGTCTCACTAAGGTTTAGTCGACTTGGTGACCATTTTGGTCATACGCTGTTCCTACCTGAAGTATTATTGCGTTTTTGGTGAATAAATAAATACTGATAACATGTATAATAATACATAATGTCCATTCATCTTACTTGTGGGTTTTGAAAAAATAATTGGCAATTTACTTAACAATGACTTCTTTACAATGACAATTTACTTTACATTGACATTAAAATGACTTCTGAATTTTTGTGTTTTTCATTGTTCATTCAAGGTAGCAATGTTTAAAAAATTTTTTTTAACAAGCAAGGTAAAGGCAGAGCAATAAACTTGATGCAGCAGTTCTAGGTGAGTCGCAGTCGAATCAAACACTTTTAAGGGTACCGCAACCCAAAAAAGTTTGAATACCACTGATCTAATATAATATGATAGCCTAACTTTAGATACATCCGACTCACAACTTATTAAGATCCTCCTTTTCTTTTCTGATTTCTGAGACAGTTTCCTGCAAATTTTTAATTTCTTCATCTTTGGTTTGAAGAATTTCTAATACTTTTCGATCTTTCATTTCAGTCTTTTCCCGTTCTCTTTCCATTACAATGCTGATCGCCTAAATCAGCATACAAATTGAGGGCAATGACAACTAAAAGTTCAACGATTTTTTTTTTTCTTTAATCAACAATGCCATTTCGGTACAAAAAAATTTTTGTTCTCAGCCTCATACGATCAAAAAAATAAACAAACAAAGCGAATAAACAAAATTGATCAAAGAATATACAATAGGGATACAACTTTTTGACTTTTTTTTTCAAAACTAATTTTTTGTAGCACCAATCGATGAACTTTTGCTTATAACTGCCTGAAGTGATGTTTATTCTGCTGAGCTAACAAAAAAGGTCACGCAAAAATCACTTCGAAAATTTGGCCATTAGGTCCTACCATATATAAAAGGTGATTGGGTTAATTTAATGATACACGTTTATGATGTCACTATTACCTTTTTGAGGTTATGAAAAAGGTAATGGTGACATCGTAAACCGATATTATTAACTTTCAAGACACAAGTGTTCGTGCAAGTTTTCATTCAGCGAATGACAAAGCTATGTCGTCAGTTTTCTGGCGAAGGCAATAAAATACCAAGCTCTAGTCAGCAAAGAAAATCCACAAGGCTGTCTTCAAGAAAACAGCTGAAGTGAATCAGTATTTGACTAGAGCATTTCATGGAGAGAACTGGAGCTTACGCTTTGTAGATAAACAAATATAAACCGTTAAACATCAAGTTGTGGTTTTAAAAAATTAAATGGAAACCAAGTTGACAGAGCTTTAATTGAAGTTTTAATTAAAGGAGCTTCGATTGAAGCTACAACCATTGCGAAAAAGAATTCAAGGTCCCTTGGATGACAAAATCTATTCTGGATAGAAAACAAGGGTAATCATCTCGAAAAAAATGGGAGACCCAAACCCAAATGCCAGCACCATGTATTTGATCATATTTTTAGGTAGTTATGGACGATGAGCTGCATGGCCAACCAAATCTCCTAACATTGATTATTTCTTTATGAAGGAATAGGTAGGCAAAATTAATCAACTGAAGTAAGCTTGGGGCAGTGGCAAAGTCAGATCTTTAAAAACACAACCGGTTGAAGGGACGACATGAAATTTCTGTACCACCTTACACATTTCTTCTGTCCCATCATTGAGAAACAAAACAGGAAGTTGTCTTTGTTACCTTCAACAAATTTCTAACATTACCAATGCACACTGGAACTCTAGTGCCATCCATGCAACGCTTGCTTTCATGCTAATGCCTAAAACTTGCATCAAATTTCGTAAAGTTTGTTAATTTTTTTCTTACCCATGAGGTGATTTTGCCACAAAAAAAGCAGCAGTGTCCCTAACCCTTTTGGAAGTAGAACGGCAAACAATTCATGCGGTGCCAAAGTATGGAATCCAAATACAGTGCAAAACCGGTGAAAATTGCAGTTCCTTAGAAATGAAGACCTTTTTATCGTTTCTAGTCCTTACTCTTCACCATAAATCGGATAAAAATTGTGGCTTTTCTGATGTAAACACCTTTTTCGATTGGTCTTCACATCAATTTCAAAGGAAAGCCTGCTCTCCCCCACCACAAAATCCTGCCAATGCCACCATTTCCAAATGCTTCAAAAGCACTGGAAAAGCGATTACCCATCATCATTGCCTGAAAAAATTAATGCAGTGAGGATTCAATAACGGTAATGCAGGAGTTGCAGGCATTCTGCAGAAACAAGGACAATCCCCCTTACTGTAGATTTATTTTATCTTTGACCAAATTACTTTATTGTCTGCTTTCTGAACATCAATACTGCTATATATGTGACTCTTGTAGTTTTTCTTCAAAACCGAAAAAAGTTTGGGTAACCTCAACAACTGGTCAAAAAGCTAAAAATTTGATTATTTAAAATTATTTTGTGCGTGAGGTTTTTAAATCAAATCAACTTAAAAATTGGATTTTATTTAATCTTTCATAAAAATTCATCGAATTATGATACAGAGATATAGTGCTCCAAAAAAGTTGTATAGCTAATATACAAACACTTGTATGAGATCTCTGAGTCCAAGGAGCACCAAACAAGCGTGAGGTATACTAACCAAGGTACTCCTTGTCATCGTCATTTCAACGACGATCTACAAATATATGAACGAATAATATTAATAATGTAAGCTGTGCAGTTAACATAACGCAAAAAAAAGAAAAACAAAAAGAAAATAATCCAAGACATACTTGAATTACACATGAACAGTTAATTGAGTGGTTCTGCTGATTAAAAACTCTTTCAATAAAAAAAAAAAGTACGAGTTTAAGAAAAACTTGATTCAAATGATTCTGAATAATTTTGAAACTATAAGTAAAATCACCATGAGAAGCAACACAGGTTACTATGTAAAACCTTTACTTTTGCAGCGCAAGCTGCAATAAACTCAAAGATAGTTTAATTAATTTTTTCACACAAAAGTCAAATTAAATGACAAATGGTTGAAAACACAAGATATTACAATAAATCAAATTAGTCACCACTAGAACATGAATTCAGCTATTGTAGTCCATTTTAAGTGTATATTACAGTCTATTTTAAGCTATTTCAAATATTTTAAAAATTGGACAAGAATAAGCCGTTCTTTATCTTATGTCAAGCTCCTGCAAACAAAAAAAAAGCAGTTTTCTATTCTGATAACTACTAGCATTTTCTGATAACTACTCGTACTTTCATTATGCAGCTTTGTTCTCTTCCAAAACAGATTTGCTGCCTATCTGATCACTTGCTGTGGTTTCTCCTTTCTTCTCTAGTTGAATTTTATGAATTATAAATCTTTTTATTGCTTCTATGCAGTTACTGCATCTAAAATTTATTACCATCTTTTTCAAACTATCAGATGTACCAGAAGGAATTAAAACTTATAAAGCTCTAAATCTTGAAGAGAAAGAGTTTTATGCAATCGATATATAAGGCGTGGCACCTGAGTACAAAGCGTACAATGTATGCCGTACATTTGATTTTTTATAGAAATTTGAGAGTCTTACAGTCCAAAAAATATGGTAATTTTATGTTAGAAATGGATAAGAATGCAAATAGGGATGTTCATTTCAGAATTTCAAATCAAATAAATTGCAAATGATTTGGAACCATTTTTTTGATTCTGGCAATTCAACATGATTATTTTTCATTCCGATTCTTTTTTTTGTGATCAAACTGCAAGAGTTATCGTGAAGGCAATGCATCGAAACCATTCTAGTGTTTTATCATCAAAGCATTAGCGTATAATGCTGCACGAAGCATACACAGTATTGGCAACGCATAATCGCAATTTTTCTGTTTTTTTAATAAAAACTTTATTAAGTGATTAACTTTAAGTTTGTGTATGCCTGTAAATTTTGATTCGATATTTCTGATTCAGATTCAACTTGAAATCATTCGAGATTTAGTTATGAACATCCCTAGATGCAAACTTAGTACACTAAGTTTACCTGTGTTAAATCTGGTGATGAAACTTGCAGTCGCTTCCACAGAGACCAAACAAACTCCTTGTCTGCTTGGCATTGTCGTAACTCATCACCTAGCTGGCGATTTTCAATCAAAAGTTTGGTGATTTCTGCATCTACAAAATTTACAACCCAATGTCACATAATGCATAATGATTTACCACCTATTTCTTAAATGAAACTGCATCTTGGAAATCAGAAATCATTCTTTGAGACATTTTGCGATGTGCAACATTTAAAATGAGCAGAAAACGAAGTAAATAAATTAACAGTTATTAGTATATTACATATTCACAATACACTTTAGTTTGACAGCTAACATGACATTTTGCATAAAAATGCAGGTATATGCCAGCACTTAAAGTTCATTGAACTGGCATCATTGAAGCATCTTTTTGAAACAAACCTTGCTAAATGACCAAAGTACTAGAAAGCCAGGGTGGGATTGGGAGATCTTGCCCCCTCTCATTTGAAAATACCCATCTCCATCAAATTATTAATAAAAAAAACTTTCATAAAACATCTGCTTGGTTTATTGATAAGGAAGATAAAATTTTTGTCACTTTTTTTGTGCTGACAGCAAAACAATCTACTTATAAACATTTACAGCATTATGAGACCATATCAAAGCATTTTTTTTCAATGACAATTAACTTAGCACATAATACACTTTAGGGTGGTTCATATTTAGGGTAAAAAATTTTTTTTTGAAATATTGTAATTGCAGACTCAGTTAAAAGTTTCTAATTTTTATAAAACCATGCCTAATACAGGGTGAGGCAAAAGTAGGTGGACACTAAAAAAAAATTAGGTGTAACATAGTAATAGAAAACAGGTAAAATTAAAACAAATTTTAGTGCTAAAATTGTAATTATATACCACAAATAACACAGTTGTAACAAACTTAAAATGAACAATTGGATTAAAGTAACTGAGGCATAACTCTATTCCATATGCCGTCCACCTACTTTTGGCTCACCCTGTGTAAAATAATTGGCATATTTGGATGTTTAAAGATTACTCAACCTTCTTGAAATTTTAATATTTTTTGTATTGGTTATAAATGGGAGCACTGTACATTGTGCAAATACATATGCAATAATACAACTTTTTGATTCTAATTTCTCTCAATAATGTTCCTCTCAATAATTGTAAACTAAGAGGACATGCTAGAGTTCAGCTGTCTATATTGAGATTTCATTATCAGCACATCAAACAATGCAAGCTGATCGCCAATGTTTATGTCATCATTTACTGGTATTTCATATAGCTAACTTAGCAACTTCTACTGCAAATTGATGTAGTTAAATTAATGTGATTCCATTTATTCAAGCAGTAGTCTGCCTAAAAAGGGGCTGAAAAGATTTCTTTTAGGTGTTGTTGAGTATATATATTCTCCTGTCACCAGACAACATTGGACACAAACTGTTGGATGATCCATAGATTTTTTATTGTGATAACTACTTCATGCTAGAGAGGAATCCGCATGTGCTAAAGAGTTTCTAGTGATCCAACATTCCTGTGAATTTCTTTACATTCTTGCCCACTGAATTTGTTGCTCGTTTAAATCCACCAAGCAGAGCTGATCATCATAAAGCGTCTTATTTAAGGATGCAAGAATATAACAGGGTGCTCGCTGCAAACTCAGATCATGCCATTAGAGTCATTGAAAAACGACACCTTTGTCCTCTTAGCCACCCTGATGAAACGACTTGTTTTAGCACTGAGGTTTTGAACATAGTGATCACTTATTTGCTGTCTTTATGGTGATCCAGGGATTTTATAAGGAAGTGGCTAGTGTTACGTTACATAATGCCCATAAAGAAAATAAGAAAGCAAAAAGTGACCACTCCTTTACTCTTTATTTTTTAAATTATCATTAGGGTTTGGGTAAGATTTTGAGTTTGGGTTAGGATTAACTTGTTAGAATTTGGGTTAAGTTTAGGGTTGGGGTTAGGGTTAGGGCTAAGATAGTGATTTTCATATTCTTACGCAATGTAACAGCAGCCACTGCAATTTCATAAAACAATAAAAAATTCATGAACAAAAAATCTGTTTTTTCTGTGGTCACAAAATCAAATTAACAACAGAAAATTAAACCATTAAGAAGGATTAATTTGTGTGAATATATATATATTCTTTGAAACCGCCTTCTCCTTATTGGACAAAAAACACTTTTAGGCCTCTCGTGTTAAGCGTGATTGTGTTCATTGTAAATGCAAATGCTTTGTTTGGAACTAAGCACAAGATGATTGGCTAGAATTGTTATGCAACCAGGGAGAGCTACGCAGGTTAAAGCCCCCTCTTAGCCAAGTTCACAAAATTGATTTCAAATTATTGAAATTACCAAATAGCCCAAAACCCATTACCTTTTTTATGCGCACAAAATTAGCAATTATGGAAGAGATGGACAACAGATTGTGAAGGGATGGATCAACAGGTCTTTGAGATAAGCTACACAGGGGTCAAAACTAACTTGTTTAATGTTGTCTAATACAACTAATTTTGTTAGCTTGCCCGTCGAGCAAGTCAAGGTGAAAACTAACTTGCCTGAGACGATTTCAGCTTGCCTCGAGCAAACATTAATTTCGAAACCTGCTACATCTTTTAATCTTTACCTATGTTGGTAAGCAACATTTACCAGTTAATTTGAAAGAAAGCTTTTGGGTTCCTAGTAGATGACGCCAAAAACTTGTTTTTCATGATACAGTATATTGAAATATTCTACAGTACCGCAATTCATTGCAATATTGATCATTTAATAATCTGCAATCAGCAAATATTGCAAATGAAACTTTACCACCAATTAGAGATTGGAGAGCAAAGTTGGTAATTTAATACTCTGCAAATAACCAAAGACGAGGCAGAGGCTGTAGTTACGTTATGTAAGAATAAGAAAAACCCTATCCCAGCCCTAATCCCACCTCCAAACCTAACCCAAAACTCTAACTCTAGCTTTAACCCTAACATTAATCCTAACCTGTGTTCCCTCTAACTTTATGGCTAGTCGGCGAGTGCCCAAATTATCTTAAAACAATTGTGCCCAAAGCTCTATAAAGACGTTTATGTGCCCTAAATTTTGTACCAATCCAGTATTAAAGTATACCAAATGTCATATTTCCACAAATTTGTAGAATTTTTAAAGCTTTGTTAACTATATTGCCAAAAATTATTTGCCCTTGCTCCAACTAATCGCCAACTCGCTGAAAAAAATCGGCGTAGTGGGAACACTGATCCTAACTCAAACTCAAAATCTAACCCAAACCCTAATGATAATTCAAAAAATGAGATAGAATAAATGAGCAAATGAGCTCTCACTCTTTGATGTCTTATTCTCTTTATGGGCATTACGTAATGTAACACTAGCCACTTCCAAAGAAGAAATGTCATTTAAGTGATGTATTTACCTGAATCCATTGTTACATCTTCAACCTAACCTGCTTATAAAAACATTTTGGAAAATTATATTTGCTACTGTATTAGACATTTTGATGTCTGTAAACTATGTCTTTTTTTATCGTTTCATGTAGCCTATCTTAAAAATAACCAAATTGCACCTTTGCATATGTTTTTTTAATCTTTATTGATTATACAGAACCTTTTTCTCTTCACTTGTCACAGCCGTGTGTTTGGGTATTAGCATGACACCATACTGCAGTACCGTACTACCGTACCCAATAAATAAAATGAGAAAACTGAAAACTAAAACAACAAGGCTATGATACCTTTAGATTTGATTAATTCTTCCATCACAACGACACTGCTACAAGTTTTATTGATAAGAACTGAACAGAACTCCAGTCAAAATATTTTTACAAACAAACGGTCATTTTATCTCTAGTCATTTTTAATACCAGTATCAGATATCATTTACAGTACAATTGCAATACCTACAACTACATCATACTGTAAACAGGTATTTTTAATATTTTTAATAACTAGTCATTTTTAATATCAGATATCATTTACAGTACAATCGCAATTCCAACATCATACTGTAAACAGGTACCATAAATACTGTATGTACAGCAAATGCATTGTCAATATTCCATATCTGAGATAAATTCAATAAGCAAGCTTTTATTCTAACTGAACATTTTTCTACAGTTTGGTAGTGTTTGTTCTCTTAATTTTTATCCACAGCACTCAGTATGCTTACTTTAGTCTACTGTAATGTAAATCAAACTAAACTCAAAATGTTTAGACTAAGAAACAACTAGCCTATGGCAGAGTATAAATATCATATAGTAATATCACTCCATGCAAAAACCATTGTGATAAGTGTTCGCATTTTTTGAGAAATAAAAGCAGATCTGTTTTTTTTTGATGTCATAATAGTGACATGGTGAGCGGACGAGGATAGCGCCAAAAAATAGGAATTGTTTTGAAATTTCTCGTGTGTTTTCTTGGCTAGACGACATTACTGCCTTCATCCTTTTTTGCTCCCCCAAACGTTAGAGGTCAGCATTTTCCTCCTCAGCATTACTCCAGATATACCGGGTATCGCGTTCTAGCTCCTTTTGTAGAGTTCACATGGGATCAGAATTGGTCTTGATGGAACCGCCAAAGCTCGGGCTTTGACTCTACAAAATTCTGATCCCATGCGAACTCTACAAAAGGAGCTAGAACGCGATATATCTAGAGTAATGCTGAGGGAAAAAATGCTGCCCTCTTAACGTTTAGGGGAGCAAAAAAGGATGAAGATGGTAATGTCGTCAAGCCAAGAAAACACATGTAAAATTTCAAAACAATTCCTAGTTTTTGGCGTTATCCTCGTTCGCTCACCATGTCACTATTATGATATCAAAAAAAAAACACAGCTCAGCTTTTACCTCTCAAAAAATGCGGACACGCATCACAATTGAGTGATATTACTGTATGATATTTATGCTGTGCCTACAGTACCCCAATCTAAATTTCAGCCCAACCCAGCAAACTGATTTGAATTAATCAGTGGTCGCCTGAAGAGAGAGTGTCTGCTACTGAAATTGTAGACTCTGGTCTCATTCCCAATCAGGTCAACCCAAAAACTGGGCAACAAAATTGGTATTCACAGCTTTCCTGCTTGACATCCAGCAACTAAAGAGACAGTGTGAAGCCTCCACTATTCACAGTAGACAGGCGGGCAGGTGGTAGCATCACTCCAAAGGTCCCTCCACTGTCTCCTGGCCAAGCCAACTTGGTGAATAAAATGTAATTACAATGAATTACATACTACCTTAATCACAAGCTTTATAAACACATATTTTAAAACAAAATAGATAGCCTAATGAGTGGAAGAAGTTTTCATTTTCTTTCTCCTTACTCATTACTGTATTTAATTTAATGAAGATTTGGCGCATGTTTGGTGCATGCACACATTTTGTAATTTGTAATAAAGCCGAAAAAACCTAACTCTAGACCTTAACCTGTTAACCCTAATCCTAAGCTTTGCCCTAACCTAAACCCTAATGCAGACCTAGAACTGTAATAATCAAAACAAAATTTTCTAAAAACGAATGACGCAAGACATCACCAGAATCTTTGTTTATTTAACTGAGTGCAGGTGTGTTTGTTTATAGGCAGTGGCTGCTGTTACGTTGCGTAACACTTCACTCATAGGATAATATTTACCAGTACATAAGTTGCAACATTTCAGCGGTGAGATATTTTTATGTGAATTTTGCCACTTAGCTCTTGCAATGTTTATTGAAGCAACAAGACTGCAAGTGCAAGAGTGTGTTGCATCGTAGAAGCGCAAGAGTAATTATTAAATTAGTACATTTTTTTAGGATGCATTAGGACCCTTCATAACAAATCAATACTTTTTTTAGGACGCTATCAAAAGTCAACTCAACTCTAGATTATATAATTAAAAGTTCCATTGGAATTCAATCAAAATCAACTAAATCTAGTTTTGAATACAGAACAACATTAAATGCGAATTCATGTGGCAATAAATGCAATACTGGTACGTACCATACTAAAACATATCCATCCTAAAAAAACTTCGGAAGTTTTTTTACGGCTTTTACATTTACAAGCTAACTACGGCCTTTTGATGCTCTTAGAGCGACTTCTCAATAGTGTAGTGCAGAGTGATAGGGGCATGCGTCTTCCAATTTTCGAGAACAGGTTCGGTTCGCTGCAATTGCTGTGGCATGTTACTTGATTAGGAAGATTTGCGACAATCTCTTTTTTTTGTTTTACTTCAGAACCTTGCATTCAAGTTGGGGTTCGGGCAGCGATGCCACCCTGCGAGATAGCGCATCCAAGTGCAAAACAAAGCTTTTCATTGCCTTAAATTCAAACTTTTTTACGACAGAGGTGTTTTAGTTATTAGTATGGACCTGTACTGCCTTTATTACCGCATGAATTTGCATTTAATTTTCTGTTATAACTACATTTCAGTTGATTTTAATTGAATTCCAATTAAAGTTTTAATCATATAAACTACCGGTAGATCTAAGTTGATTTTTGATAGCATCCTAAAAAAAGTATCGATATGTTATGATGGGTCCTAATGCATCCTAAAAGTAGGCCCTATCACTAGTAATTTAAGAATTACCAGATTACGCTTGCGGCTTCTCCCTTCTATGATGCAACATGCTCTTGCACTTGCAGCTTCAATAAACATCGCAAGAGCTAAACAGCTAGGTGGCAAAATTTACCGGTACGTAAAAATATCTCAGTCTCACTGCTCAAATGTTACAAATTACGTAATATTATCCTACGAGTGAAGTGTTATGTAATGTAACAGCAGCCACTACCTTGTTTATATATACTTAAATGCGCCAGGGCTTTAACATTTTTATTTTGGAAGTGTCTACTGCACCGTCCCGGTTTCGAACATCAAATCGCTGTTGCACCGGATTGCGTTTTTCGCATTGATTCGATTTAAATACAGCACTTTGACACTTAGATTTCGAAGCTTTGATGGCGTAGTGGTTAGTACGCTTGGCTGCAATGCAGAGGGATGGAATATCGATGCCCGCAGGACGCGATTTTAAAAATAGCGCTGGAGAGCTACATTGCTTCATACTCCTTTTTTTTTCTCTAAAATCTTATTATTAGAGTTAGGGTTCGGTCAGCGATGCCAGCCTGAGAGGTAGTAAATTGAACAGCAAAAGAAAACGACCGCCGCCGCCGGTGCAGCAGCGATTAGATGTTGGAAACCGGGCCGGTGCAGCAGACACTGCCTTTTATTTTTTTGTTTTTTAATAAAGCAAAAAGATTCTGGTGACGTCACTCCAGACTCGTTCTCGAAAAATATAATTTTAATGATACAGTTATACTTATACTGTAGCATAGGCTTCTGTAGGACAGGTTAAACAAAAACTAGGGTTGGGGTTAGGGTTACTGTAGTGTAGGTTTTCAGATTTTATTACGAAGTGTCTACTGTCTGCACAAACCTGGAACAGAGCAAGCGTCAAGCCTTTCCTTTTTGAATGATAGCTTATGTTATTTAATTCAATTCGATCTGCGTTGTCTTACAGCCTTCACATTTTGATTTAAATAGGCTACCATTCTAGTGCTAGTCCAAATCATAGCCTAGGCTACTCATAGTAGTAACGCTAGACCTACACCAATTCATACAGGCTACCTCTGATCTGATAATACTGTAATAAGAATGCCAAGTAGGCTATGGTACCTTCTTAGGTCTACCGTATTTGCTACTTTTATGAACCTAGACTAGAATTAATTTATCAACCAGTGTTAGTTTGCTAACAATCCCACAGCCTAGGTAGGCTAAGCAATGCAAAATTTTATGGCACCCGCTACATTACGGTTCAATGATTTGGTTCTGCATGAACAATAATTTACAGAGAGAAGATCGGAGACGTCGGAGCATGGTCGGAGTTTAACAAGAGTAATATTTAAAGACAATAACTAAAGGGCAGGGAATCAAACCATTGCCGTCGCTACAAGGGGGGGGGGGGGGGGCAGGTGGCCGTGCCCCCTAACGGATGCTTCTGCTCACCATTGTGGTTCACTCAAAATACTGTTTTTGGAACATCACGTAACGATAAGACAACAGACAATGATCGAAAAAGACATAGGTTGGCAGTGGGCACAAGTCCGTTAATCGTTAATACGTTATAACGAAGCCAACTTTTTCATCAACTCGTTAATCCGTTAAAAAGTTTTTTCATGTTCACGGACTAAATTAACTGCACAGAGCTGGACAGCGCTGTTTCGAGTTTTTAGCTCTCATTGGCAGCCAGGCGCGTAGCCAGGATTTGGAAAAGGGGGGGGGGGCTATTTTGAAAGAGTGAGAAGTGCGCAAACGACCTTGACTCGAATTTTCATTGATCTTGAATCAATTTCAGACGGTTTGTCCGAAACTTGAGGCGAAATGTCTCGGAAAGCTCGGAAATTCAAAGCTTTTTTCCGCCCAATATTAGGTGATCTTCAAAAAAAAAAAAAAAAAAGGTCTTGAAATTCAGAGTGATTTTTTGGCCGAAATCCGAAATTCAAAGCTTTTTTCCGCCCAAAATTAGGTGATCTCCAAAAAAAAAAACAGGTCTTCACCAAAATTGTGGCTGCTATTTCGTCCAATTTCGCAAATTCAGACGTTTGTGGGGGGGCTGTTTTCGAATGGGGGGGGCTATTTTCCATTTTTCACAGAAAATCGGCCTCAAAAGCACAAAAAGCATGCGATTTTGCATACTTCACAACCCCCCCCTGGCTACGCTACTGTTGACAGCCCTCAGCTTTTCTAACAAAGTTATTCCCCAGCAGGACAAGACTCTTGGCCGAACTGGGCAAACCTTATGGGCTAGCACAGCGTTAAGTTAAATTAACTTCCGTTAAGTTCTGCTAACAGACTAAATTAACTTTTGTTAAGTTCTGTTAACTTCCGTTAAGGTTTTTATCGTTAATTTCTTGCACCAATCATTCATCGGACCGGTACAAACCAGTTAGCACTGGTAACACTTGTTGCATATTTGCACGGGTTTTATAGAAAAAGCCAAGAAAGGAGCTTTTTTTTGTGGCAAATAATAAGCTGCAGCCTCAGAGGTCTATTAATTATCACTGCTCACAATTTCCAAAGATTTTCCGATCACAGCTTCGTTAGTGCATTTGAACTTATTTTTATGTTGAAATTAGATTACACTGTAAAATGTTACTTCCAAAACACAAAAAGACCACCATAGCAATAAATATTTTCTTGCAATAAGCTCAAGAGCGTCAATGCTGATTCTAGAAGCGAGTGAATAAAAAGCAATGTAAATTACAAGCAAAATATTAACGAATAACGGACTATATTAACTTCCGTTAATTAAAGCTGAAAATAACAAATTAACGTTGACGGAGGTGTGAAGTTTGTTAACGGAACGTTTTGCATTAACTTCCCCACCTATGGAAAAAGAAATAAATACGTTCAAGCATAATTATCTTTTGACGCTTTCTCGATTCTTTGCAAAATCGCTGGCAACCGATTACCGTACATAAATCTAATGCAACAATCAGTCTTATTAATATGCTTTTATGGATGTGTCGCGAACGAGAGATGTAAACCAGCAGGATCGTTACCGGTACTTCATTAGTGATTATGACATGAAACAATACGTAAAACCTTTTTTTTTTGAAGACAAGCTGTTTTGATTTTTGGAGCACACTCAAGATTTTCAGGTCTCAGTCAGTGGCACAACCAGAGTGATGGAGCTTAAACCCCTAAGCCAAGTCACTTAGAAAATTTAACCCCAAAATACGAGCGTTTAAACATATTTTAGACGTGTCTAAAAGTAAGGAGGTAGGGGCGTAGGCGTAGCCAAAGGATGGGGCTGCCCCCACCCCAATTAAAATTCCACCAATGATAAAAATGTGACAAAAAAGCCTATTGTTTATTCAGTTTCTTTTAGCTTTTTTCGCATACAACAGTAACTAGATGGGAGTTTGCCAGCAAACCCAGTGAACGACCGACACATAGCTGACGCTGTGACACTCAAAAGTACTTTTTGTCTACCGTAAAATCAGCAATTATTCAAAAACATCTGATCATGGAACCTCCAGAAAAATGGAGTCAAAATATTTTTCAGTTAAATATCTCCTGATATCACAAAACACTGGCACCCTAGCTTGAGCCGTTCAAAAAATTGATTTTAGGGGGGTCCATTTGGGGGGTCCAGAAGGGGGATTGGCACCCCCAAACTATGTCAAAATATTTGTCTGTTAAATATCTACTGATATCAAAAACAACTAGCACCCTAGCTTGAGCTGTTCAAAAAATGGATTTTTTCGGACCCCATTTTGAGGGGGTTCCCGGTGGACTTGCCCCAAAACATTTCAAGAGAAAAAAATTGCATTTGCAGCTCAACAACTTTACACAAAAATTAGATTTCGATGTGTTGTGGTTTAGGAGAAGAAGAGCGTACAAAATTTAGGAAGAAAAAAAAGGAAAAAAAAGGAAAAAAAAAGAAATAAACCTCATCGCGGCCAAAAGCGGGTTGGTTGGGATGAAAGGGTATCTTGAGACATACAACCCTATCAAATATTTTTTGCCGCACTTAAGCCGTTTTTGACTGAGACCACTCTGTACGCCAAACTTGCGGGGCGGTTTTTGGGTTCTATAATTGAAGTCACGTGATCTATTGCCTCGAAATTTGGTACAAACATACAACTCAATAATCTCAAACTGCTGTCAAAATTTCATGCAGCTAGATTCAATCGTTCTCGAGTTATAAGCAAAAGTCTGAAATTTCGCACTCGTTAGTTGGAAAATGGCCGAGTAAAAACAAAGAAACACGCGATGCGAGCGTTGGTCGTTCCAATAACCAACAATTAGCGCAGATACATGCAATCGATTCAAAGGTTGTATCGATTTATCTTTTTGTTTCTTTATTTTGCGATACTTTTTTTCCCTCTTTTTCGCTATAATAAAGAAACAAAGGATAAAATCGATTTAACTTTTGAATCGATTGCATGTAACTGCGCTAAATATTGCATATTGACGACCCGGCCCCCCTCAATTTCAGTTTGCCAACCACCCACTTTAACTGTATAATCCGGGTGAAATTAAGGGCTTTTGTCCAAAAAGTTGCTACCTTAGGCCCTCATCTAACCTTTTTATGAACGTAATGCAATGACCAAGGCTGGATTTACCAGGGCTGTAGGTTTCGAAACCAATTTTTTGTGGTCTCGGTCTTGGTCTTGATCTCGAACCATGGTGGTCTTGGTCTCGTAGCTTAAAATTGGTCTCGAGACCAGCAATAAAATCTGATTTAGAATTTGCAGCAGGAGATTGTTTTTTAAGCTTTGAAAAGCAAAACTATAATAAAAAAACGTCTTTGTTGAATTTTTTTTCTCACGCCAAAGCAGGTTTTAATTACACCAAAGTTTTCACATCGTGAAACCAGGTTAAGCACCTTTATTTTCCAAACGGTTTTCACTCTGGGTTAAACAACTATTAAGCTCCGTTTGTGTACTCTAATTTGTGCAATATTTTTTTGCATATTTAATTAAATACTATAAATAGTCATTGTAATTAAATGTACAAAAATATATAGTCACAGTCAAACTAAATAGTCAAAAAAACTGCGCACAAAATAAACCGTTGCAAAAATAAATAGTCAAAAAAACTGCGCTCAAAATAGTGTTGCAAAAATGCGCTGTAGACTTTTTTGTATTTTTGGTAGTGGATGTACAAAACAATAATTTAACTTTTTATTCTCTCTAGCGCACCACTAAAATTACTGATGCGCATAGCTGTTAATTTGAAACGAACTTTCGAGGAGTTGGCTGGCTGAGCTGCAGCTAGATTTTAAGTGATATTCTGGTGTGTTTTAGACTGGGGACCTGTTCCTTTTTTATAAATAAGATAATGTAAACGAGTGAAGCAACAGGTTACGAATAAGTTTACTGTACGATATAGATTTACTTGCAGTGTAGTGAAGGTTGGCTAACCCCTGTACTGGTATAGTAAGTTTGCTGATTTTACAATTTTATTAAGTACCGTAGTGCCAGTCGGTTTTTGCTTTTACCTTCTTGCCGTAGTTGAGAACTGCTGTTGCTGTTTTTATTCTTTCGTGTGAGTCCTGTCCTGTACTGTAGTATTGTGATTGTGAATCATAGTTTTACCGGTATTTCTGGCTGTTTGGAGTTTGAGCTGGAGGTTTCGTTACTGCATTTTTTATTTAACCATACGCAAAAATACGCAGGAAGGACACAGCGAAAAGACCACCAGGTCATCTAGGTCAACTGCACCTTTATGGCAATACTTCTACACTTATGGCGGTAAACTTAATTTGAAAAAATGAAAATAAATAATACAACACATAAAGGAAACAGAAAAAAAAAACACTAGACAGTGCTGCCGACCTGAAGTTGTAAATTCAAAATTAATAAGACTTGTTTGGGGTACAGTACTTTTTAAAAAAAAATCTTAGACTCCAAAATTTTATTTCTGGAATGTGTGTAGTGCTCAGTGGTATGCAAAAAAAAAAACAATAATTATTATAATCTACCGATTATTATGAAAGATACACTTTAAAACTACAAGCAATTTAAGGAGAAAAGTTGTAAAAAAAGGAAATATACATAAATAGAAAAATGTTAGCACTAATAACAATAAAACTGCAAATTTTTTGTTACACCAATGAGAGAATAAGATTGAATGGCAAATAACGCTCAGCCAGCCAAAACAAAAGCCAACCCTCTGCAAAATCAACCCATCCACGACAAAACCGACCCCAAACCATCGCCATCCATCATATCTCACTCAAATAGATATGATAGTCTATTTGAATAAGACACGATAGCCGACGACGCCCCGAAACCAAAACCACCATAAATAAATTAATCCCACAAAAAACCGGCCCCCACCTTCGGCCGACTACGCATCATTTACCACTCAATCTTATTCGATTTGACGAACGCGAGGTCGCCTCTTCAGTTACATTTTTTTACTGGTCCTTGGCGTTGAGGACTCGATTCGGCTCTCAACACCAATTGTTACCAATGAGAGAAAGTTTTTTATTAGGCAACACTATTACCAGCTTCAGATATTTAACTGTTAAATCAATTTTTAGTTGTTGGGAGCATGGGATGCAAGGGGTTGTGTCAACAAGCACTGACAGATAGTTGTACTACCGGTAGTCTAAAACAATAGAAAAGTTTGCGGTAGAACAACCCGCACATTGCACACCCAGTGCTAAACCTAGTTCTTGGAAAAGACACTTTACATTTACAACAACCACCTCAGTTAGGGAAAGGGAAGCACACAGAAGATACAAAGTTGAAACGTTAAGTTTTATAACAATGCTCAGTTGCTAGTACATGCTCCAAAATCAAATTCATTCATCCCGACCTTAACCGGCTGCCGCCATAGCCTTTACAGCAGCAAATACAGCTACAACCGGGCTGCAACTCTAAAACCACAGCTACAGCCAATCAGACCCAAGACAAATAAACCGGATCACAGAACGTACATCCAAATAAATTTGATTTTCCATAGTAGCAATACGAATCAAACGCCGGTTATGGGCAACTATTATTGGCAATAAAATCCTCGTAAAAATACAAAATTGAGCATTAAACAATGAACATCCGCAATTAGAATTACACAGCGCAATAGCTTACAACTCAGAACTGCAAATACAAATCAATAGCTGAAGCCAATATCTAACAATAAAAATGTTTATCTTACAATAAAAACGTTTATCTTACAACAGGTCTTAATAATAGCGCTATTGCAACATGTTACAGCGGAGAGTTCTATTAAAAAAAAAGTTATCATTACGAAACATAAATTTGACCAGTTTTAAATTATCGATGCCTTAAAGGCAATGCATAAAAGGTAGCAACGTGGGGTGTTGGTTTATTGTTTTACTGCATATATTGTCCGAAAAAAAAAAAAAAATGGAACATACGAAAGGAAAAAGAAGAATAAATAATCCATTAATCATGTTCTACTCTTTTCACTAGTAGTAAGTTAACGAAATTAAAAGCAAAGGAAAAAACATCTCATATTCAAAACAACAATACTTTTTATACCTAAAGCATGTTCAAGAATATTTGTCTAAAAAATACTTTTTGCAATATTTTTTAAATTTTGTAAACGAGCAATGTCGGAAGTCCTCTGGAATAGTTTTCCATATGTTTATGCCAATATATTGCAGGGTTTTTTTCCCTGCTTCGGTCTCAGCAGAAGGTTGAAAATACTCATTTCGATATTTTTGTCGTGTATTGTGATAATGTACATTTTCAATTTTGGTGAAATAGTTATCGAATGACTTAGGTTGCATATCGTTACTGTATTTAAAAATAAATTTAGCAAATTCCATTTTAATCATATCTTCAAGTTTTAAAACTCTAAATCTGGTATATAATAAATTTGTGTCATATCTACGTGGACAGAAAAGACAAGCTCTCAAAATTTTGTTTTGCAAAATGGAAAGTTTGTGATAGTTACTTTTGGCCGCTCTTCCCCAGTTTAATATCGAATATTGCACATGTGAGTGGAACATACTGTAATAAACTAATGTTGATAAGGGAACATAGTATCTTAATTTATAAATCATTCCACATACTTTAGAAAGTTTTTTTACTAAATTATCAATGTGAGTCTTCCACGTTAATTCTTTGTCTAATTGAACACCTAGATACCTAATACTATTTTTTAATTCAATAGGATGATGATCTATATTTAATTGGAAATTTGTTGTTTTGATACTTTTTTTCCGAATCAGCATATAGCAGCTTTTCTGATAGTTGATCGTCAATTTGTTTAGTTTCATCCACTGGTCAATTTTTTTTATTTCTTCTGATACCTTATCTTGAAGAATATTGATATTCTTGCGAGAGATATGTAAATTTGTATCATCCGCAAACAATGTGGTTTTTAGATTTGACGCATTGGGAAGGTCATTAACGTAAAGTGAAAATAGAAGTGGGCCTAAAACGGAACCTTGTGGTACTCCAAATTCAACTGGACACAATTTAGATACGTTGTTTCCTATTTTAGTGCAAATCACTCGATCTGTAAGATAGGATTGCAATAAATTAAATGAAGGGCCTCGAAAACCATAATGGTGAAGCTTTTTTAGTAAAATATCAATATTAACAGAATCAAAGGCTTTTTTCAAATCAAGAAAAATTGAACAAGTGACTTTGCCATTATTCATATTGGTTAATAGTTTATCATAAAAAGTTGTAATTGCTAGATCAGTAGAACTGTTTTCTCTAAATCCAAACTGTGAAGGAGATAGTATGTTGTTTTTGTTCACAAATTGTGTCATTTTGGTTTCTAATAATTTTTCAAATACTTTTGAAAATACCGGAAGCAATGAGATCGGTCGAAAATCTCCAAATGTACAAGGGGATGAAATTTTAGGTATTGGAATAACATACGCCATTTTAAAACACTTTGGAAAAGTTTCAATTTTTATGCATTTGTTGTACAATTTTGTAAGCACTGGTGTCAAGACGCAATTGGACATTTTTGCAAATTTGGAAGGAATTTCATCAATACCATGTGCGGAGTTCATTTTAATATTATTTATACATGCACTTACGTCTTGCTCATTTACTTCATGTAGAGCAAAAGAATGTTAGTGGCCTGGATTCGTTTAGGTGGCTGCTGTCTGGTGTACAGCCCTATCTTGCGCTCCCGTTGCTCTCAGATCCTTGAATTCGGGTCTCTAGACTACCAGATTCAGGAGGATACACGACTAGCTATCTTATTAGTAAAGTATAGGTTCTTAAGTTATTTAGACTACACACCGCTAGGTGCGCAGAAGAGCTGTTCTGTGTACAGTGGAGCGTGACAAAGCTCTCTCAGCTGCTCTTTGATGCGGTCTCGGCTGGTCTTTAATGCGCTCCAAGAGCAGCCGAGAGCCTTTCGTCACGCTCCACTACCAAAGATACAAAAAAGTCAGCAGCGCATTATAGCAACGCTTTATTTCGTGTACAGTTTTTTTGACTATTTATTTTTGCAACGGTTCATTTTGCGCAGTTTTTTTGACCATTTATTTCGACTTTGACTATATATTTTTGTACATTTAATTAAAATGACTATTTAATTAAATATGCAAAAAAACATTGCACAAATTAGCGTACACAAACGCCGCCCCATAAACAACGCAAATAGTGAAACTTCATTGTGTAAACTGTAAAGGCTTTGAAACGAAAACTTTGATCACATGATGTGTATTGGGTGGAATTAGCTAAGTCTCGAAAACAATTGAGCTCAAATTGGGCAAAAACTGTTTAGTTTTGCCTCTAACGCTTGGATTTTGTTTTTCAATCATTTATCGCAACTTTTTTAATCCGATTCAGGTTTGAAAACCTCGAAGAATGCAAGTTTCAAAACTGTGTTTAAAAAGTAGTTTTCGTTACTTTTGACCCATTCACACCTGAAGAATTTCCTGCCATTGCCAGCATGTAAGGTCGAAAGTTCATGTAACGTAAATTTGTCTTGGAAAATGTATTACCCAACGCGTATCAAGTTACCATTTCGAAAGTTGAATACTTACCGCCGCATTTACTCATAGAGAGTAACCAGCAGGGAGTCCGAAGACTACTCAGGGCATGAACTTACGACCCACGTAGTCATAAAGAAAATTTACACAGCATCCAATAAGCCAATGTCAACAATCCTATAATTTCTGGTTACGCAGCATTCGAATTAAAAGCTTTATACAAAATTTTGCATTATATATGCTGCTAGCACAAAGCAAAAATGTGAAGTCGTTGTAAAAGTATTGTAGCTGTTAAGAAAATTACTGCAGTTTATTCATGACAGATAATACAGTTGTTTATCGTGTTTGATGAATTCAAAACCCTATACTTCACTTTTAACAGAATATTAAACAACTTAATTTCTGATAGTCTTTAAATTTTTGCTTATAGCTTTATTAATTTTGTGATGGCAATCAGTCGAGTCGTCAATTACGTAAAGCCACTGATGTTTTTGCTGACCTTGAACTCGAAAAAATTAAATTTCCGAACTCGAACTTGAACTCGGACTTGCTAAAATAGACCGAACTTGCTAAAAATAGACCGAACTCAAATAAAAATCGATTGAGTTGCGCGCTTGAAATTCTCCTTAATCAAAACTCCTGGCTGCGTTTTGTAGCTACCTTAAATACGGTACTTCAAATATACAATGAGCTTTTTATGATTTTTTTTTGTAATTTCATTTCATGTTTTCGTCAGTTTTATTGACACGCAATTCCAGCTGAAAATAGAGGTGATAAGGCTTCGATCTTCGAGAAGACACTCTTCAAAAAATAACTTTGGTGAAAATGTACAAAACATGACATCGTCGAGATGTTTTGATGAAGTAATCACTTGGACTAAAGCAATTTGTTATCTGAATCACTTGGAAATAATAATCATAAAACCAACTTGTGAGCAAATTTGAGCACCAAAAACTTCTTTCAAAAAATTAAAAAAACCATTGCTGACGTCATTTTTTCTGGTCTCGGTCATGGTCTCAAACGAGTCGGTCTCGACTACAGCCCTAGGATTTACCATATGGCACATTTCCTGGGGCCCTGCGCTCAGATGGTAAGACTTGTTTGGTCTTTACCTATATTTGGCAGGAAGATGTTGCAAAAATTTCCAAAGTACCAGGGATCTCGGGCAATAACATAGTTAGTAGGCACAACCATCTATTGTACCATTTTTCAATAGGAACAATTCACTTCCACCTCGTCAATTTTTACGCGACAAAATACTTTTGAAAAATAAATTAACTTGAGGAAATCTTCATTGAACAATATATTGAATTTAAATTGAGAGGGCCTGGGCCCCCTGGCCGTACATAAACTCCTAAAACTAGTTATTTTTATAAAAAACAAAAATTTCTGAAAAAAATCTTCGAGTGGATTATTATTTACGGCTAAAATATTGCAGGAGACAACGTACTTTCCCTATCTAGGCCAAATAACTTACAAAATTTAACCCCAAGTACAAGATTTTAAAAGTGCTTTGGACTTAAATTGCAACTAAAAGGAGGATAGAACGATTTAATTTTTTCAATTGATTTTCAAATGTTAAAAATCTAGTTCTTTCAAATGGCTCTAAACACGTGCGAAATGTGATCGTATGGCATTAAAGCAGCATTTTTCTCCAAACAATTACGAAAAATCGCCCAGCGGCTTGGGGCTTCGCCCCCAAACCCCCATAGCCTCTGGCAGCTGAGGGCTCCACCACACACCCCCGTTTATGATTCATTTGAGTTACGCTACTTCATTCAACACGTCTCCCACTTTGGGGTTAAGCCCTCTCCTTTTAGCAAAATCATGGTTAAGTGCCAACACACAGGCCACAGCTTCTGGTCTTCCTTTCTACGATACGATATCTTTGTCGCCCAAAAAGTTCCTTTTTCGAAAATTTCTGATGGCGTCATTGCATGTGACTTGTGGATTGGGCCCCCCAATCAAAAATCCTGGCTATGTCTATGGGGTTCGGGGGTGAGGACTGAAGGAGCTGAGTAATTTAATCTTTACCCCATTAATGCCCAGAAAAAAGTTTTAATTTTTGAGTTTTTTTTATATATGTAGAATGACTATCAAGTATTGAGCTTTTACGCGTTGAAAAAAATTTTTGATCATTTTGAACTTGACGAGATATGACCCGTGACATATGTGTTCTAATGGGCATTAACGCGTACACATTTTGCTTTAGTGAGCCAATATAGTCCACGTTCTAATTGTGCAATTGACTCTATTTACGCAGTCACATCGCAATAGTTTGTTTTTGTTTACATTTATTTAATCCCTTTGCAAAACAAACAATACAGTATTGTGATACGTACAAGATGGTGTTACACACAGATACAATGCTGCAAAATAATACAAAATATAGAGTTGTTCATACGTTTTTCAAAAAATGATCATTGCAATATAGTTTGCTTTCGTATAGCTTTTAATTTTATGAAAGGACAAATTACACCCTAAAATAAACCAACATAGCATTTAGAGCACTGGCTAGAAACGCGTTTAGCACAATTAAATCCTGTGCATCTTCTGTGCGATTTTGCGAGAGTCTCAATTAAACAGTGATCAATGCCATCCAGTAGCGTAACCAGGGGGGGCGGGGGGGCTATAGCCCCCCATTGGCCTGTCAACCAAAATGCAGAATAAGAAAAATATCACGTTTTTAGCTCTTCTGAGACTGTTTTTTGAGTTGCATTGAACTAAAAAGTGATTTAAAGCATCTTTTGAAACATATATTCTGGGGGGGCTAATTTGTCAAAAATAAAAGTCACAAATCAATGAAAACTTTGAAAAAAGCCCAAAAATAAGCAATCAAATTTGATGGCTAATGTAAAAATGCCAAACATATAGGTTTTATCAACAAATACATTATAAAGTCAGGAAAAAGGGGGGGTGCTATTCCGTATTAGTTAATTACCAATCACTTCTATCAAATATCTTTCCATTAGCCCCCCCCCCAATTATTTTTCTTTATAAAATGTAGACAAAATAGATTACTCCTTGTGAGTTTTATTGAGTAACAGGATTTTATGATTGACCAGCATGTAAACAAGAAAACTACAATGTTATCATTAGTCACCTCACACATAGCCCATTAATGCAACCAGTTGAATCATGATGCGCAGCCAATTTCTATGCCACGTTTTAAAAACATTATTTTTTATTAAATAGCCCTAAAATTAAGTTATTTTTGCAAAAAGAAATGCAAAATTTTCGATCGCTCGGGGGCTTTGCCCCCAGTCCCCCGTGCCTTGGCCGCAGCCTCCGGCAGCTGGGGGCTTTGCCCCCAGACCCCCGTTTGCCTCCGGCGGCTGGGGGCTCCGCCCCCAGATCCCCAAATCAGCCCCCCATGGCGAATTTCTGGCTACGCGCCAGATGCCAGCGTACTATAGTTCATCCGCAACATGCTTTTTTCCGCCGCTATGAAAATATTTTGTTTATGTTTTGATCTTGGTGATTAGTTCTTCCCACATGCGTGTTATATTCCTGATATATGTACTGGGTTTTGTACCGGAAGTAAAGTGCCATGCTTCCAGTTTAATTATTTGTAAATTTGCTCCTCATCGATACTTTTATTGCTTCGGTCCGTTTGACAAATTTTAATTTGACGTCCATCTGAAAGCAAAACTTCAGCTGGTACATAAAGTTGACTTTCGGCAAAATTGTCAATTAGACCTTCATTTTTTTTCGTTAGCAGAATGTTTATCTTAAGCACAACAGGCCCGGCGCCACGGGGTGGCATTCCGGGGCCGTGCCCCCCAAATGACTGCTTGTGCCCCCCCCAAGCCAGGACTGTGCCCCGAAGAAATTAACTGGCTCGGGGCTACTGAAGTACAAATCGAGGCCTAAGATTCCCAAATTGGTGTTTTCCACCAGTATTTTCGTAATTTTTATGGACTCACACCGGATTTCATAAAACTAAAGACCTTTTTTTTTTAGGTCTTCACTTAAGAATTCGTGAAAAATTGCAAGAATTTTGATACGACAACTAGAATTTGTGGAAATTTTTGAACTGAAGACCTTTTTTGTGGTCTTTACCTTGTTTGTTTGATCCACACTAGAATAAATTTCTCGTGCCCCCGTGCCCCTCTCGAATTTACATAAATAAACTTCTCGTGCCCCCCAAAACTTATTTCTGCCCCCCAGTCACGCTATCCTGGCGCCGGGCCAGAAGCACAATCATCATTCGGTTTCATAAAAATTACTGCTGATGCGTCCTCATCTTCCTGAATGATATTATTTTACGGCAAGTGTATCTAAAAGAGTACAGAAAAATGTACTCGTATCTGCCCATTGGTACGTATAATACGTTCCAGCAAGTTTAAACGTAAATACCGAAAGTGCACAAAAAACTAAAATATCAAATTTTGGTATTAGTTAAGCATTAGATATTAGTATTTAACAATATTCAGATAAAAAAATTTAAAATGTTATTCTAAGTTTGAAATAACAGCAAAAAACTAAAACGTACCTTTCCATAGGGGCAATTTTTCCAGAAAAATTTTCTTCGCCTCTATCTGTCTGGCTGATTTAACGCTACTAGTGACAACTACCGAATAAAACCATTAGAACATCTTGGCTGCTGTCACAGACATTCCAAAAACTCAATAGAATAGTTTGTAAAATGTTAGTTGTGCTGATTAAAAGCAATTTAATTCAACCATTCGTAATTAAGTACCATATTTATGTTCCACTGGACTGATTCGGGTTAAAATAACTTTTGAATTTTAGCAATGTAAGTTATTCATTTGGCTTTAAAAAGTGCGAAAAATTTCAAAAATTAAAATGGCGTTTAAATCGCTATTTTTTTGCTGCAAAACCAGAAAAATTGCTAAGCGGCTGGGAGCTTCGCCCCCAAGTCCTCATTTACAGTGACCAAATATTTAGTGACTACGTTTCGTCTGTGACATGCTAGAGTTGCATCAGTTTCTTTAGCACGGAGCCTAAATCAGACGATTGTTGTGTAAAAAAAATTTGCTTTTGATTAACCTCTCGTATCAAAATCCTGGTTGCGCGTCAAGTAGCATTCACTGCTGTAGATAGATTTTTCAGGCGATTATGGGCCGCAGAAGAAAGGAGCTAAGAAACGCTGCCAACCTTACAGGCCTCTTTTTTTAGACAGGAATTCAGAATTTTAAAATTGTGCATATTTGTAGCCGTACAAGATCTAAAGATTAGTTTTTATATGCAAAAGCTCAGTTAAGTTTAGTGCCCCCCCCCACTTTTGGCTAGTGCCCCCTCACTTCGCTTGCTCTGGCGACGGCACTGAGTCAAACCATCTATTGTTAAATGTTCTGGATTTCATAAAGTATTTGCAGTGTTCAAACAATCAAGCTGAACGCAAAGCAACGCGTAATCCGCGTTTTCGAAAAAAGCACGAAACTTTTGCAGGTGTAAATTATCAATTAAACGTTGCTTAGCATTTGAAACAACTAATTAGCCAAAAGGGTAAAGGCGGCGTTTTTACGACGATCCTGATCGCATGATCTGGGTATAACCCACACCCTGATCACTTGTTGCGTCCTTGGTTACGACACTTCATGCCATTTATCATTGTTTGGTATAGCTTCGAACAAGCAGCAAACTCAGTGGACAAAAATTTGAAGAAATCCACAGAAACATTACATTACTAAAAACTCCTCACCAGGCAGTAGCTTAGCCCCCTCTCCCCCTTTGGCCTGTCGACCAAAATGCAGAATAAGAAAAATACCGCGTTGTTAGCGCCTCTGAGACAGTCTTTCGCACTAGAACTGGAATGGACTCAAAAATTATTTACAGCATCGTTTGAAGCATTTATTTTGGGTAATGATTCACAAACTTTTTCTACTCGCGTACCATTTTGAGCTTTTGTACAGTGTTCGTGTACCACCCAAGTTACATATTTGACAAGAATATATCGAACTAAAAAATATACATTAGTGAGTAATGCTTGCATTGGGGTTGGCAAACCAGGTAAAATGCTCGATGACGAATCAGAGCGAAATATTAACTAGTTACTGACCACCACAATTTATCATGTCCCAAGTCCCAACAGTCTGTTTCCCCCCTGAAGAAAAATTAGCTCGTAGCTGCATTAAAGTTTAACGAACATCAGTCCAGGAAGACACAAAAAGCCAAAAAATGAACAAAACACAGAAAATAGATTTAAAGGGATGGAATGGATGGATGTACCTGCTTTTTCTCCTCCAGCTAGTCTTCGCAACTGAAAATATGAAACGCGATTCATTTTTGACTTATTTCACAAAGGTTTAAATGCGGCTAATATATGGCTATCATTGTACGAGATAATCAGTCAATTAAGATGTTTTTTGACGTTTGCAGGCCAGAGTTTTAACATTTTAATCGTTTTGCGTTAATATTTTAATATTTAATATTTTATATTTAATATTTTAATCGTTTTGTGTTTTGTTTTAATATTTAATCGTTTTGAGTTTTAATATTTAATTCGGTTTAAATAGCCAAAATTAAGCATGCGAGGAGGCGTCTTCTGTAGCTCAAGTGGTAGAGCAGTGGACCGATAATCCAAAGGCTGCAGGTTCGATTCCTGTGGGAAGACAATTTTTCGCATTGCTTGTTTTAAGTAGTCGCCGTTCTGGTGGCTCTTCCTTAGGCTTCCGAGCTGGTAGCCTTTAGGCAAAGGTGGGCATCGGTACTTTAAAAGTAAGTCGGTACCGGTACTCGGTACTTGCCCCTAGAAGTAATTCGGTACCGGTACTCGGTACTCCGTTTAAAATGTACCGACTTACTTTTGCGGTACCGGTACTTTTTGAAAAAATGTGCAATATCAAACTTCGACCATTGGTGGCAAAAAAAAGTGAACTTCATGCATTATTCCGGTTAGGGGGTGTCCTCTCTCGTCTTCGTTGCCACACGTGTTGTAGGCACAGCTTCAAGTTCTGCTCATGTCGTCGCAGAAATGGTCGGAGACTTCTTATTGCAGAACCTGTGGTCATGAACTACGGGATATTTCAAGGTTTCAACGAAGTTTCAAACAGCGCAAATGGTGCTTTTACTTTAGATATTTAGATTAAAATAAAATCGCAAAAATTTAATAATTTAGACAAGACATCGAAGTAGTGAATCTTAATAAAACAAAACATTTACTAGCTCTCGGTGTGCAGAAATTTAACCTACACATGTCACAACAATGCTGCGTCTGAAACTCTTAGAAGAGCTACATTTGGAATTTTACTTTCGCTTGATGGGGTAGCTGTTTTGCTTGAGTGGGATTTACGGTCAAGACCTTGAAGGGGTAGCTAGCTTCGTAGAGTTTCTCCACCCTCAATCTTCAAACGGGATCACTGGTGTCCAACTATGCTGAGCATAAGGAGGGAATTTTGATACTTTACCCGATTTGGAACATCGTGGGGTTGCCACTTTTAAGGTTAAATGAGAGTGACTACCTCCAACAAAAATGTAGTAAATTTTCTCCCCAAATTAGTGCACCTCTTTATAGATATTCTGCCTTCAATGTTAGGGGATGTGACTAAAATACTGGGAGATGAAACCCTCCAATACCCACGTGTTCGGCACCATTAGACGGGATACACAACCATATATATAATAACAACAGCTAACTTAATAGGAAATTAAAAGAATACAATCAACATCAGGAGAGCAAAAGTTGAGATTCTCAAATTTTATTCAAAAAATTTCAGAATTAAGAAAATAGCACGTACTGGTAAGTTTTTATGGTAAAAAGCCAAAATAGCCCACAAAAACTTGTAGAAATGACAGGATTATTGCTAAATGGCATTAATCGATTAAATATTTCGTAAAGATATATGTACTGTTAAGTGTTAACATCAGTGGCGTAAAAACTAGTAATGAAATTAAGACAGGTGAAATAATTAACAACTACAACTTAAATGGAAAAAGCAATACCGGTGCTAAAAATTATGTTGAAACACAGAATTATTGGCAGCTACTAGCTATTATGCTATCAGGAGAGTTTTACTGGCAATCGTTTTGAAGTCGCTTGAAACAAATAAAAAATAATGACGTCGTCATAAAAGAAATTAATCATCATAAAAGCAAAGCTTCACTTAGCGTTTTGTATGACGAATGCTCAATTGCACGCGAACGACGCGAAACTGTCAAAGAGTTGCACACGTTACACGACGTCACGAATCACGAAAGTGCTAAATTTGCAAAATCTTAAAAAAACTGAAGGGTTGCCACCAGGCGCGTAGCCAGGATTTGAAAAAGGGGGGGGGCTATTTTGAAAGAGTGAGAAGTGTGCATACGACGTTGACTCGAATTTTCATTGACCTTGAATCAGTTTCAGACGGTTTGTCCGAAATTTGAGACGAAATGTCTCGGAAACATCGAAAATTCAAAGGTTTATTCCGCCCAAAATTAGTTGATCTCCAAAAAAAAAAAAAAAAAAAGGTCTTCGCCAAAATTCAGAGTGATTTTTCGGCCGAAATCCGAAATTCAAACGTTTTTTTCGCCCAAAATTAGGTGATCTCCAAAAAAAAAAACAAAAAAAAACAAAAAAAAAAGGTCTTCGCCAAAATTCAGAGTGATTGTTCGGCCGAAATCCGAAATTCAAACGTTTTTTCCGCCCAAAATTAGGTGATCTCCAAAAAAAAAAAAAAAAAAAAAAATAAAAAGGTCTTCGCCAAAATTCAGAGTGATTTTTCTCCCAAGTTTCGCAAGTTCAAACGTCTGAGGGGGGCTCTTTTCGTATGGGGGGGGCTATTTTCCATTTTTCACAGAAAATCGGCCTCAAAAGCACAAAATACATGCGTTTTTGCACACTTCACAATACTTCACACGCCCCCCCCCCCTGGCTACGCTACTGGTTGCCACAAATAAAATCAAAAGTACCGAAAAAAGTACCGATTTTGCAAAAGCACTAGTAAGTCGGTACCGGTACTATTTTCAAAAGTACCGGTCGGTACCGGTACAAAAAAAGTAATTCGGTTCTGTAATTTGGTACAAAAGTAATTCGGTACTGCCCACCTCTGCCTTGAGGCCAGAAGCACGCAAAACGATTAAAATATTAAAACTCTGGCCTGCAAACGTCAAAAAACATCTTAATTGACTGATTATTACAATCATACAACAAGCAAGTTGCTGGGTTTAAATAGCCAAAATTAAGCATGCGAGGAGGCGTCTTCTCTAGCTCAAGTGGTAGAGCAGTGGACCGGTAATCCAAAGGCTGCAGGTTCGATTCCTGTGGGAAGACAATTTTTCGCATTACTTGTGGTGGCTCTTCCTTAGGCTTCCGAGCTGGTAGCCTTTAGGCCAGAAGCACGCAAAACGATTAAAATATTAAAACTCTGGCCTGCAAACGTCAAAAAACATCTTAATTGACTGATTATTACAATCATACAACAATCATACAACAAGCAAGTTGCTGGGTTTAAATAGCCAAAATTAAGCATGCGAGGAGGCGTCTTCTCTAGCTCAAGTGGTAGAGCAGTGGACCGGTAATCCAAAGGCTGTAGGTTCGATTCCTGTGGGAAGACAATTTTTCGCATTACTTGTTTTAAGTAGTCGCCGTTCTGGTGGCTCTTCCCTAGGCTTCCGAGCTGGTAGCCTTTAGGCCAGAAGCACGCAAAACGATTAAAATATGGCTATCATGTTGATCAAAATGAGTATTGCGTCGCAAATATGCGAAACCTCAGAGTAAAGGTAACTAAAACGTCGCACAGTGCAACTTAATCTGAAAGTTTTCAAAGTTGTTCAAACTAAAGCATGGTCAACGCTGTGCGTAAAATCGTGAGCATATTTTTGGTTTATTTTGAACAAAAATACGTACGCCCAGCGTACCCTTTACCAGCGTACAAGCTGCTTGCTGGTTAAAACAAACTTAGGATACGCTGGTATCCTTACGATTTTACGCACAGTGTAGACCGAGCCTAAGGATCGGTCTACACTGTGCGTAAAGTTGTCAGCTTACGAGCGTAACCTTAGTTTATTTCAAAGGAAAATTCCGTAAGCCCAGGCGTAGCACCTTACAAGAGTAAAATTGCCAGCGAAAAAAATTTGCTCAAAGATAGAGGTGGCAACAGCGCAGCGTACGCGGCCGCGCGCTGTTGTTGATGTACCGCTCCGCGCAGCGTGGCAACCAAAATCTGCATTACGTCACAGCGTCAGCGCAGCGCCGCGTGCAATAATTTTTTACATTTTTTTTGCAATTATTGCTGGTGATTTTCTCTTTATGAACAATAATGGTTAGTCTGGATGTAACTATTGCTTGAATTGAAGACTAAAACAGTAACAGGTGCCTTCAGTTGAAGTTTATTTTTTCAGAATGCGGAGCATCCTAGAATCGGTTATTTGGGCTACAAAAAACTTAGTTTTGAACGGCTGAACGTGTTTTTTGACACCAGCAAAAACATTTTGGTTTGGGTAGGCTAGACTAGGAAAGGTTTAGGTCGTTCGGTGAGAAGATGAAACAAAGGCAGACAAATGTAGAAGAAACAGATTTGTGGGAAACAATCATTAGAGTAGAGGCACAATACAAAGTCTAGCGACACACCCACCCTGTACGCAGTAGGCCTATGGTATTGGTACAAGCCCAAGGCTACACAACAGTTTCTACAACACAAGCGCTTGCATTTCAGACTGAGTTAGTTCAGTGACTGAGTTAGTTCAGTGTAGCCTATTTGTCAGCAGGTCATGGCATCAAGAATTAGGCTTTCGGTCCTATGTCTGTAGCCTATCTCAGATCTGGTAGACCTATGCAGTAGAGTACGAAGATTAGGCTACACAAATTTCCCATAACAGAATAGCTTACGTAGTAGCAAAATTTATTCCACAATCAAACACACATGCCAACAGCAAAGGTATAATACATAGGGTAGTTTGATACAAGTGTAGTACGGAAGCTTGTGACAGCATGCAGGGCACGTGATACTGTACCTTATATTTCATTATTTGAGCTACTGGTTCAGGATTAGTACAGTAGTTGCGTGGAATCATTAGGTAGACTGGTAGATTGTTTTTGATTGCCAAAACATGGTGCAGAAAAACTAATAGAAAGCACACCCAAGGCAGATTAAACCTGAAGGCCTATAATTGAAACGACTGATCTCACGTCGCATGTTTTTTAGTTTTTACTCGGCCATTTTCAAAGTTAACGAGTGTGATGTGGGAATACCATAGGTGGGCACATGTCCGTTAATCGTTAATCCGTTAATAACGAAGCTAATTTTTCTTGAACTCGTTAATCCGTTAACAAGTTTTTTCATGTTAACGGACTGAACTAACTTCCGTTAAGTTCTGTTAACTTCCGTTAACGTTTTTATCGTTAATATCTTACACCATTTATTCATCGCCCTGGTACAAACCAATCTGCACTGGTAACACTTGTTGCGTATAAGCATGAGTTTTATAGAAGAGAGTGAAGAAAGGAGCACTTTTTTGTGGCAAATAATAAGCTGCAGCCTCAGAGGTCTATTAATTAGCGCTGATCACAATTTCCCAAGATTTTCCGATCGCAGCTTCGTTAGTGCATTTGAACTTATTTTTATGTTGAAATTAGATTACACTGTAAAATGTAACTTTCAAAACACAAACAGACCACCACAACGATAAATATTTCCTTACAATCAGCTCAACAGCGTCAACATGTGTTTTAGAAGCGAGTGAATATAAAGAATTGTAAACTACACGCACAATGTTAACGGATTAACGGACTTTATTAACTTCCGTTAATTAAAGCTGAAAATAACGGATTAACGTTAACGGAGGTGTGAAGTTTGTTAACAGGCTAGTGGTTAACGAAGCTAAAGTTTTGCATTAACTTGCCCAGGGCCCACCTATGGGGAAAACGGTTAACTCCGTCTTTCGTAATTATATATTTTTTTGGCTACTCTTTTTTTTTCTACTACGCAACGATTAAATGATCAGTCTTTCTCTTTCGGCTGCCAACGTGGCAGGATAAGCAACAACTAAAATTCATCTGAGTTAATCGACGATTGTGGTCATTTTTGTGAATATATTTTGGTAACATACAGTAAAATGGAGAACAAGCAATCACTCGAGTAATCTATCAAGCTGGAAGGAAATTGTGGCCCCTCGAGAGGCAGGCTGGAAGGAGGACCGCCACAAACTGGTGACCCCGCCGACGACAACTGGATTGTCTGAACACATGCAACCGACATTTGCATCATTATTTGGCTTTGCAATTATCTCAAGAAAATTTCAACCGGACAAAGAACAACAACGATAAAGAACCGGACTCGGTATTGCGGTAGGCCTACTAGCCTAGCAATATTTACTGTTTGTTTAGCTAATATCCTTTCGATGAATTTTTCAAATTTGGCCTCAACTCCTTTTGGCCGGGGAAGGGGCAGCTGGCCCACTTCGTCTACCTTACCCGGCACACCCCATTTTTCTGCCTTTCAAGACCTGGGTGCGCCAATCAAGCTCCCAAAATTCTATGATGATGACGGCCTGCTATGGTTTAAAGTAGCCAAGGCAATCTTTAGCTATCGTGGCCTGAGTGATGACAAACGTAAATGCGAGCTCCTATCCGCTTTAGACCACAGGCATTTATCGATTTTGGAGTTCCCGTTGGCACACCTAGGAAAGCAACCCTATGACGATTTGAAATCTGCGCTTTTAAGGCACTATGCTCCCACGGAGGAGGAGAAGCTGCATCAGCTTCTGTATCAAACCACGCTTAGTTTTGAGCAGAAACCAAGCGAATTGCTTGGCAAAATGCGCGGTCTCATGGGTCCAAATGTAGTGCTACCCCCGCGTGTTTTACGCAAATTATTTTTGGATCAAATGCCGTGCGAAACACGAAAAATGTTATTGATGCATGACAGTGAGGATTTAGATGGCTTGGCCAAAATGGCAGACCAAATTCATGAAAATGACAGTCGTGTCTCTCGTACTGCTGCCAGTTCAGCCGGCTATTTCTCTCAAGTGACCAAAACGCCTACGACCTCATTATCGTTGGATTGGGTCTCCGATAAACTAAATGATTTGAGTGTGTGTGTTGAGAGGCTGAATGCTACGGTCAGTAACCTTTGTCGATCTCACCCTGCTTCACACAACAACTTTTCACCACAGCATTTTTCGACTCCTAAAAGAGATGGTGAATTTTTTCGTGGCCCAAGAAACTTTCGTAATTCCCAAAATAACTTTCAGGGCCCAGCTGCAGAGGTGGAGTCGAGGACACAAGGCTCGAGGCCAAGGACACAAAAAAAATCCGAGGCCAAGGCCAAGGACAGCCTTTCCAAGGACAGACACTCTCGAGGCCAAGGACAGGAATGCTCGAGGCCAAGGCCAAGGACCAAGGGCACAAGCGCAAGTGCTCTCCAAAAAAAAAAAAAGGTCTTCACAAAAATTTTTCAGGCGATCTTCACAAAAAAACGTTTTCCAAAAAATTTTTCTACCGCTCCACGATATTTTAACAATTCAAAAAATAGTGCTGTTCTCAAGCCGAGGACAGGCCAATTTTCGAGGACTTGAGGCCTCAAGGCCAAGGCGAAGGACTTGACCTTCGAGGCCAAGGCCAAGGACTTCAAAATCTGTCCTCGAGGCCAAGGACGTCCTCGAGGACTTCACCTCTGCCCAGCTGCTCACGCAACGTATTCGAAAACACACAATCGAAAGCAAACTAGCAAGGACGTTTCTTTAAGATCTGAAAACGAGTTTAACAAGCCCAACTCGGATTTGTGTTTCTATCACGCACGCTTCGGCGCTAGCGCCCGTTCTTGCAGGCAACCGTGCAACTGGCGTGGCTCGCGGAGAAGTCTGTTTCGAAACCCTAGGGACAGGCCAGTTGGTTTGATTAATGCTAATTTAGGTGTGTGGATGGTAAAAGACCCTAACACTTTGGTAAACTTTATGGTAGATACGGGCAGTGCGGTCTCACTTTTGCCTTGTTCCCGTTCTGCAGGCGACAAAAGATTAACAGGCCACATGACGGCGGCTAGTGGCACTTTAGTTCCGACCTTCGAGACTATCCTGTTAACGGTAACTTTTGGTTTGCGCAAGAGTTTTAAATGGAACTTTTTACGCGCTGGTGTTAGTTGTGCTATTTTAGGACTTTACTTTCTGACTCACTTCGGTTTTGTTTTGGACTTAGCAAATAAAACGTTGTACCTCCCATGTCATGATAAGGTTGATGCTAAGCTCACTCGCCCTCGTTGTGGTAGTGCAATAAAGGAACCCGACGTTTCGATCGCTGAAGCTGTTGAGCGTGTTGACAATAGTTTTTCATCAGAGGATGAGGCATCGCAAAGAGATGTTGTTTTGGACCATAAGTCCTGTCCCAAACTGCCAGCTAACGTTGTTGAAAATAGCCTAGTTGATGTTTGTAGTTTTGACTCGGTTGATAGGCTTTGCACCTTTTACTCTGATTTGTTTGACGTTGACAATTTTAAAAAACCGACTAAGCATAAGACTCAGCATCATATACGCACCCCCGGCCCAACATGTGTTACTAAAGTTCGAAAATTAAGCCCAGAAAAGTTGGAGATCTTACGCACGGAGTTGGATAAGCTACTCCAATTGGGAATCAATTACGGAAGCGGGAGCAAATGGGCTAGCCCTGTGCATTTTGTCCAGAAAAAAGGCGGCGGCTGGAGAATTACTGGAGACTTTCGTCAACTAAACCGCCAAACCATATCAGACCGCTACTCCATTCCCCTTTTATCTGACTTTGTCGGTGATATGGAAGGTTCAACCGCTTTCTCAAGCCTTGACCTGTACAAAGGTTACCATCAAGTGGAAATCGCCCCAGAAGATCAATGCGAAACGAGTATCATTACGCCGTTGGGCAACTTCGCATTTCGACGCCTCCCCATGGGAATCTCTTGTGCAGCCAACTTCTTTCAACGTTTCATGCATGAAGTTCTTCAGGGAATTCCTAATGTTTTTTGCTTCATTGACGATCTCCTCATCTTCAGTCGGAACGAGAAGGAGCATATCCGACACCTACAATTGGTCTTTGAACGCCTATCCCAATACGGCTTAATCTTTAATCGTGACAAATGCATTTTCAAAGTCCCTGAAATTGACTTTTTAGGACACAGGATTAGTCGCAAAGGAGTCCTATCTCTGGTACAAAAAGTTGAAGCTATTCAAAATTTCCCCATGCCTAAAACCAGCGACAACTGCGTAAATTTTTGGGGATGATCAACTTCTACCGACGTTTCATCCCGCAGGCTGGAGCAATATTGCACCCCCTGGAACGGCTTCTTTCCCCACAGAAGAACAGCAAGAAAAGTATCCCGTGGTCAGAGGAAAGTATCGATGCTTTTGAGTCCGCTAGACACATTTTGGCAAATGTTACTAGTTTAGCTTTTCCGGTAAAAGGAGGAGAGACTATTTTGACTTGTGACGCTTCGGATGGAGCTGTTGGGGCCGCTCTTAATCAAGTTGTGAGTGGTGAGTTGACACTGATTGGTTTCTTTTCGAAGTCGTTGAACGCTACACAAAAAAATTATCCTACTTTTGACAGGGAATTGTTAGCTATATTCCTAGCGATAAAACATTTTCAGTATTTTCTAGAAGGGCGCGATTTTGTGATTGAAACGGACCATTCCGCTTTAGTTTTTGCTCTGAGGTCTAACCATAGGGAGTATTCTGGTAGGCGATTGAGACAGTTGCAATTCATTTCTGAATTTACGTCAAATATTCGCCACATTGAGGTAAAGCAAAATGTGGTTGCGGACTGCTTGAGCCGACCCCCTGACATTGGTGCTGTGTTTGGTGACTTCCAGACGGTAGGTTTGCTCGAGATTGCTGCTGAGCAACAGACTGATTCAGAGATAAATGAAATGATTAGGGATAAAACTCATTCCTTGTGTTTGGAGAAGGTCACTATCCCTTGCTCTAATGAATGTATTTGGGTGGACAAATCTTGTAATGTACCTCGAATTCTAGTTCCGCAAAAGCTGTGCTTCCGCATTTTTGACGAAGTTCATTCTTTAGCGCATTTTGGTGTGAAAGTGACCAGAGAGTTGATTGGTCAGCGATTTGTATGGAGGGAATGCGAAAAGATGTGGCAAAGTTTGTTAGAACCTGCATCCCTTGCCAACAGTCTAAGATTGTTCGCTACAATAAAACCCCTTTGCAAAGGTTTAAAACTCCTGACGCTAGATTTGCCCACATACATTGCGACATTGCAGGCCCATTGGTTGAGTGTAACGGCTGTTCGTATTTGATGACCTTCATTGACAGGTTTACGAGGCACGTAGAAGTAGCGCCCCTTTAGGGCACGAGCGCCAAAGAATGTGCTGACGCATTTTTGCACACTTGGTTTGCCAGATTCGGTTGCCCAACAGAGTTAACTTGTGATCACGGAGTTCAGTTTACTTCGCACTTGTGGAATGAATTGTGCAGTTTTTTGGGTTGTAAACTAAACCACACTTGTGCGTATAGACCCCAAGCTAACGAATTTTGTGAGAGAGTGCACAAAACTTTGAAGGCGGCTCTTAAAGCCCAAAGAGAGCCGCACAGGTGGTTTTTTAAACTGCCTTGGGTTTTACTCGCTCTGCGATCTGCCCCTAAAAAGTGATCATGGATTCTCTTCCGCGGAATTGACATTTGGCACTACCCTGCGACTGCCTGGTCAGTTTTTTGAGTCGCCTAAATCGGTCTGCGAGACGACATACGTAAAAGAGCTTAACTCCTTAATGTCGTCTTTGAAAGCTCCGCCGACCAACTATCGCACCCAACCATACCTGTCAACTCTCCCGATTTCGAGGATTTCTCCCGATCACCCGATCTCAACAAAAAATCTCCCAATTTCACGATTTAGCTCAAAATTTTTTGAGTTTAAAAATGAATCAGTATTTTGAAAAATTAATCAATTTTGCCCGCAAATCTTTTTTTTTTTCTAAAAGGGAAAGAATGCACTTCGACTCTTGCTTTTACTGATTGTACTGTAAATTTTTCTAGAGTTTTGATTGGAAAAGTAATGTGTGATCTTGCTTTCACGTAACGGGTAACATTAATTTAAATTGTTAAGAATTTACAAATAACAATGGCATGCACAAATTGCGGTCTCTGGTATCGGTCATTGCAACTGTGAAGAGCTGAGCTCTTTTAATGGCGTCTGTCGGAGAAGGTGTTAGTACTAATAAGCACAAGGGAGATGGTCACTGAAAGTTGCAAGAAGAGGCGGTAAAAGTAAAAAAAAAGAAGTGTAGCTTTAAACAAGTTTTGTGGCTTTATGGGACGGAAGAAAATAGCCGGTGAACAAATTTTCAGCAATCTGGCTGCATTAATGAAATCGCTTCTGTGAATACCTTACTCAAAGGCATCTGGCGAAAAAACCTATTTAATGGTGCAGAAGATTGTAACCAAAAGTAGAACCAGTTTGCAGCACAATGACAATGTGTGCGCGCTTTTAACTTGCAAATTAAATTGTGACCGCGTTGCAGCTGACTTTAAACCTTCCAAAGTACAGCGAAATACTGCCAAACTGCCAAATAAGCCACACACAAATATAATCATGCCCACAAGAGTTAAAGTCAGGCGCACATGTCTAGTAGAAGCAAATGCTTAAGGTAAGGGTGGGAGGCGAAATCTAGTGAAGAAGGGGGGCGAAAGCTAGCTAATTAATATACCACTATACACGTACTACTGATTTTGTCTACGTTGGGGGCAAAAACTTTTTCTGGAGAAATAGGCGTACCGGGGGGGGGGAGGGGGAGAGGCAGAATGCCTGCCCCCTCCTTTTAATTGAAATGCTACCAATGATAAAAATGTCACAAAACCTACTATTGTTTCTTCAGTTTCTTCTAGCATCTTCGCGTACAACAGTACACGCATACAGCAGTAATTAACAGTAATACTGATCCAGGGAGTCCGGGCCCTCTCAATTTAATTTTTACCAACCACTTTAAATGGGTCCCCTGAATAATATTTAAATGGCCCCCAATTTAAATGGGCTCTCAACAATAACATTGATCCAGGGGGCCCAGGCCCCCTTAATTTAATTTTTACCAACCAATTTAAAAATGGCACCTCTAATAATATTTAACTGGACCTCAATTTAATTGGACCCCCAGCAATGATATTGTTCCAAAGGGCCCGGGCCCCTTCAATTTAATGTTGGCCAACCAGTTTAAACATATAACCCGAGTGAAATTAAGGTTTTTGTTCTAAAAGTTGCTAACTGAGTCCCTCATCTAACCATTTTATCAACGTAATGCAATAACCAGGGACGGATTTAACATATGGCAGAGTGCCAGGGGCAGGCCTGGCGCCAGGATAGCGTGACTGGGGGGGGGGGGCAGAAATAAATTTTGGGGGGCACGAGATGTTTATTTATGTGAATTCGAGAGTGGCATGGGGCACGAGAAATTTCTTCTCGTGTGGATCAAACGAACAAAGTGAAGACCAAAAAAAAAGGTCTTCAGTTCAAAAATTTCCGCAAATTCTGGTTATCGTCTCAAAATTCTTGCGATTTTTCACAAATTCTTAAGTGATGACCAAAAAAAAAAGGTCTTCGTCCCAAAACTTTTATGAACTTCCACAAAAATTACAAAAAATACGAGCGGTAAACACCAATTTGAGAGTCTTAGGACTCGATTTACACTCCAATTGCCCCGAGCCTGTTAATTTCTTTGGGGCACAGTCCTCGCTTGGGGAGGAAAAATTTTCGTTTGGGGGGGCACAAGCAGTCATTTGGGGGAAGCACGGCCCCAGAATGCCCCCCCGTGGCGCCGGGTCTGGCCAGGGGCCCCGCGCTCAGACTTTTTTTGGTCTTCATCTGCATTTGGCCGGAAAACATGGCAAAAATCCCAAAGTGCCAGTGGCCCAACTCAATGCAAATCCGGCCCGGGCAATAACATGGTTTGTAGGCGTAACTATCTATTGTACATTTTTCAATAACGATTCACCCGCACCTCGACAGTTTTTATGCAGCAAAATACTTTTGAAAAAAATTAGCTATAGTAAGGGAAATGCTTATTGCACAAAATTTTGAATTGAGAGAGCCTGGGTCACGTGGTCGTATATGTACTCGTACAACTAGTTGTTTTCAAGACAAAGCAATAATCTCTAAGGAAAATATTCAAGTGGATTCTTATTTCGTGCTAAAATATTGCAGAAGACAATGTATTTTACTTCCCTCTACCTCGGCCAAATCACTTACAAAATTTAACCCAAAAATGCAAGATTTTAAACGTGTTTTGGACTTAAATTGCCAGCAAAAGGAGACTAAACAACTTCATTTTTTCAATTAGTATTCACATGTTAAAAATCTAGTACTTTCAAATTGCTCTGAATACCTGCGAAATGTGATCCAATGGTATTAAAATAGCTTTTTTTTCCAAAAAACTATGAAAAAATGCCCGGCGGCTGGGGGCTTCGCTCTCAGACCCCCGTCTGTGATACGTTTCAATTACAGTGCACTTTTTTACTCAAACACGTCTCCCAATTTTGGCATTTTCGCAGTTTAACTATCGGTTTAAGCCCTCTCCTTGAACGAATTTCTAGTTACGTGGTACACCAGGCCACGACTTCTGATCTTCCACTCTACGATACCTTTGCCCCCACAGAAAATTCCTCTTACAAAGTTTCTGATGACGTCATTGCATGTGATTTGTGGTTTGGGCATTCCCCAATCAAAAATCCTGGCTACGCCTATGTATGGGGAATTGCGGTTGTGGTTAAAGTAGACGTAGCTGAATGATATTTCACTTTTATCGTTCAGTATTTTTTGTAAACATTCTGCTGCGCTTAATGTAGCGTGAATTTTTACGCCGTGTGTTAGTGAAGTGTATGAAACTGTACTGATGTCACCGGTTACCTGGTACCGTACACGAAATAAAAATCTGCTTGATTTAATTAGTGTGTCTTTTAGTAGCTAGAACTGCTAGAATCTGAAGTGAGAATGCCAAAATTTTGGTAATGTGTTAAAAGATGACAATAATTATTCAAGCAGTAGAAGAAGGAGGGAGGTCTGTGAGGAGAAACTTTCCAGCTATTGAATTTGCTGAAAAAAAATCTCCCGATTTGGCATTTTCAAATGTTGACAGGTATGCACCCAACGCGACACTTAATTTGAAAAAGCATTGGCGACGTGTGATCATGTTTTTGTACGCGATGAAACGAGTGGTGGATTTCACAGAGCGTACAAAGGACCATTTCGTGTTGTGTCGAAACATGCCAAGTTTTTTACCTTAGATCTTAGCAACAGAATTGACACGGTGAGCGTTGATAGATTGAAAGCCGCTAATTTGTTGGAAAACGTAACAGACGACGATTGTTTGGACTGTACATTCAATGGCAACGTAGCTTGCGAGTCCTCTAATCCTGTGGAGTTGGCAGCAGCGCCGTTTGATGAGCAACCTGCTCCTGTTTTTCGCAACAGGCTGGGTAGGATAATTTGCATGCCGGCCCGTTTTGACGATTATGTCCCTTTGTAAAGCTAAACAGTTCCTTTTTCGGTTAATTTGATGCTTTAGTTTGTTTTCGTGAGTTTTTTGTTGGGTACAAGCGCCCGTTTCTTTCGGAGGATTTACAGCCTTGTCACGCGTGAGTTATTTGTTCATTGCTTTGTTTTTCCTCGTTACTGCTTGGATATTTCAGTTTTGCTCAGAGAGTTAAACCACGGCTTGGATGTGTTAGAATTTTTTTCTCGGGTTTTCGGCGTTGTTTTTCATGGGTGGACGACTGATCATCGTCCACAGCTCTTGGTCGTTCACCCCAGACTCCACTGGAGATCTCGCCGATTTTTTTTTCAGGTGCGGTTGCTGAGTTCCAAAATTATTCTCTATTTAATCCTTCCTTCTGAGTTTCAGCTATTCTACAGCTGTTACTGTTCTTAATACTCCACTTTTCTGTTTGAAATCTTGTGGCTGGATATTTTTTTTGTGTGTGTCTGTGACGCGCTTGGTGTAGCCTTGTTTAGGCTCAGCAGTTTTTTTTGCTGAGAACGGTTTTGTTTTTGGTAATTTTTTTTGTAATCTCACCTTTTTCTTTTTTTTCTTAGCTAAGCTTGGTGGGGGGTCGGTCCCTAACTGCTCTCCGTTTTGCATCTGAAACTCCAAAATAGGACACCTTTCCTTCTCCATCCCTGGATTTTTTTTATTTCGAGTTTTGGAGCAGACTTCGTTTTTGTTCTATACCAAATCATTTCAGCAATCTGTTGCTCAAAATTTTTTTCCCTTGCTCGCAGCCACTGACGTCTGATCCGGAAATATGCAATCCTTTGTGGACTTTAGCACAAGAACTGTCTTCAACCACCCACTGGAAATATTTTTTTTAACTTTTCTTTTTTTCGCCCCCAGCCTAAAGCGGAGGCTGATTCTTTTATTTGTGTCAGTTTTCTCGTTGTGTATCACTACTTGCTTTTGTTAATGCTCCGCTGTGATCACATTAGTTCGTTCCTTTGTTCATAAGTTTGTTTTTTTTTGTATTCCCACGGACTCGTCATTCAGGCTTCGGTCGATTGCACCAATCGTCCGATGCCTTGGTGGGGGGTATTGTGGGAATACGGTTAACTCCGTCTTTCGTAATTATATATTTTTTTTTGGCTACTCTTTTTTTCTATTACGCAACGATTAAATGATCAGTCTTTCTCTTTCGGCTGCCAACTGGCAGGATAAGCAACAACTAAAATTCATCTGAGTTAATCGACGATTATGGTCATTTTTGTGAATATATTTTGGTAACATACAATAAAATGGAGAACAAGCAATCACTCGAGTAATCTATCAAGCTGGAAGGAAATTGTGGCCCCTCGAGAGGCAGGCTGGAAGGAGGACCGCCACAGTGAAGTTTCAGACTTTTACTTAAAAGGGCATTCAGGACGTTTTTGTTCAAAATTTTTTTCTGCAAAACCATAGTGAAACAACTTTCGCAATTTTTCAAAATTTTTTCGCACCAATTTTGATTCTCTTCGGCCAAGAAATCGTAAGATATTCGCAATTCTTTTTCTCCTTAGACTAAGGAGAAACGCTTTTTGATCATAACCAAACTGAAAGGACGTAGGTCTAAATCGTTCCAAATAACTGACTACAATAGCAGCTGTGGAGGAAGTGGCTTCGTAGGTACCTGCTGATAACCGTAACAAACCTAAACGAAAAATGCTAACTAAAATGCTTAGCACTGAAGCTTGCAATTTCATATTTTCGTGAAAAACTAACTGGCCTTATCTGATCTTTAGGCCTAAACCAATCGCGAATTAATCGCATAAAACTTACTGGCTCACTAAAAACTAAAATCTTCGTCTAATGTCATGTCAGCTACGATGCCTTAGCCTTAAACAGGCAATAATTTTTTCGGATAAACTATCTATACGAAGCAAGAGTCACAATCTGCAATAGGTTATAGGCTACTACGCCTAAAGCACTAAAGCCTTATCTTATTCCGACTACTTAGCTATATCACTTAGCAGACAAAGCATACTAAGAAAGCATCTAACCTCTCTGAATTCAAACAGTAGCTGTTCCACTAATTAATTTACCTATACCTTCAGCACACAAAAAGCCCGGTACATATCAAGACTCGGTAATGGAAGTTACTAACTGATTTATTGCGCAATCTACTTGAAACAAGATGGCCGAAATTTGGATTCTAAGGGGAAAACGTAAAATGTTTTGTCTTAGACTTTCTTAACCGGATGATTTGCCAGAATCGCAATGAGGTCATGTTGGTAAACATATTTTTAAAGTTTTTTTCGCAATTTTTCAAAATTCAAGTTGAATGCCCTTTTAAAACTCGATAATGGTTTGGTCTAGCTACATAAAATTTTGACAGCAGTTTGAGATTCATAAGTTATTTGTGTGTGCCAAATTTCAAGGCAATGAGTCCCGTAACTTTAGGTTTAGGACCCGCAAACTATTTCAAAAGTTTGGTGTAAAAAGCGGTCCTATTCAAAAACGGCTTAAGTACGGCAAAAAATATTTCACATGGTTATATGTCGTAAGATACTTTTTCATCCCTACCTACACTTTTAGTGGCGTTGAGTTTTTTTCTTTTTTTGCTTTCTAAATTTTGTGCACTCTTCTTCTCCTAAACCACACAACATCGATATCTAATTTTTGTGTAAATTTGTTGAGCTGCAAATGTAATTTTGTCTCCTGAATTTTTTTGAGGCTTCTCCCCACAACCCTCCCAAAATGGGGCCCTAAAAAACTAATTTTTTTAATTGCTCAAGCTAGGGTGATAGTTTTTTGTTTATATTGGTAGATATTTAAGTAACAAATAGTTTGACATAGTATAGAGGTACCACCCCCCCCATGGGCCCCCAAATGGACTCCCCAGAAATTAGTTTTTTGAACAGCTTAAGCTAGGGCATTACTTTTTTTTTTACATCGGCAGATGTTTAAAAAACAAATATTTTGACATGGTTTGAGAGAGCGACCCTTTTGAAAACTCTCCAAAATATTGCGACTTATGGTTCTAATAATTAATGAATTTAAACTCCGCCAAATAATAGAAATACAAACGTCACAATAAACTTTAAATAAAAATATATTTTATTACAGTAATCTCTAACTAACCAAAATAAAATAAACCTACGCTAAGCGGTTTAACTATAAATAAAGTTTAAACAAAATACTTGATTTGAAATTGAAATGAAAACGTCGACGTTGAAAAAATGTTGTTGTTGTTGCTTGTTGTCCCAAATCCGAAAGAGAACTCAAAATAGTTTACTGCGTCTGAGTTCGGACAGTGAGAAAAAAGCAAATGTCACGGCACCAATCAGCGCATGCTCTAAGCAACCTTCTTGCAAACGCCAACAGCGACGCAAAGTCACATGATTAGCATCACAAGCCGGTTGAGTAGAACAAGGCTTCGATTCTAGGTGAGGTGACAGCCGTCACAATATTACCCCTAAAATCAATCTTTTTATATGTCGTAAGCTGGAGAGCTAATTTTTTTCTGATGTTAGTGGAAATTTAAAGGATATTTAACTTGCGGTGCGGCGCGGTGCAGCGTGAACTTGGTTGTGTTTAGATGCAGTGCGGTGCAGCATGCGGACAAGGTTTGCAGACGCAGCGCAGCATGAGGATGCATTTTTTGTTATCTGCGCCATCTCTACTAAAAGAGCAAATTTTTTTCGCCGGTACGCTCGTAAGCTCACGATTTGCGTGAAATTTTGAAGAACTGGTTTGCCAGGTCTCGGGGTAGGCTAAAATTAGGTTCATAAGTTTTGTTGAATAAAAGTTAATTTTCAAAAGTGAAAGTCAGCATGTTTGTTTGAAATAGCCTAGTTCAACATGAAAATGGTCAATTTGCGGCTCTATGAGAAAAAACTTGCAAAAAAGAGGCCTAGGTCGATAGGCCCAAAAGTGAATTATAAATTGTTTGTTGTTATGTAACATTTGGTTAGCTTACTCCAAGTAACGAAATTTGAAAATTAAAACTGATGTGTGGTGTGGCGATGCAGATCACAGTCCTGACCAGGATGACTAGCTTAGGCCAAAACCATTAGCCTACGGTACCAATAGGTCTGCCAGTATCGTGCGCCTTGGTACGGTAGGTCTACGTCTTGGTGGTACTCGTACCCAGGGTGTCGAACCGAACCTTGACATTTTGGAGTTCACAAATTGTTTCATTTTGGAGAACCCGAACTGAACCTGAACCAGCAAAATTTTACTTCAGTGAACCTGAACCAAACCTGAACCCTCAAAATTGTGCTCAAGTGAACCCAAACCGAACCTGAACCCCTAACAAAAGCAAGAATATATTTTTCCATATCCGGATGCCGCTGGCGCTGGTACACGCGCAATAAGAGCAGTGGTGATCATCAACAAGATCAGCAATTTCTCCTTTTTTTTTTCTGGACGAAACTAGTAACGACAGTTAAGTTTTAAGTCAATGAACCCGAATCGAACCTGAACCAGTAATATTTTACTCGAGTGAACATGAACCAAACCTGAACCTCAAAAATGGTGCTCAAGTGAACCCGAACCAAACCTAAACCGCTAAAATATTTTGAGCAGGAGCTAAACTCGAACCGTTATTTGAAACAGTTCGACACCCTGCTCGTACCTAGGGTGTAATATATACCACGTTGTTAAAGTAAACTAGTAATCTTAGCCTGATAGCTGCTGTAGGCTAGTTTAGTTCAAAAGGTTTAACCTACTGGTGCACTTTGCAGGTGCAGTGATGCTGCATTATACTGGTAAGAGATACTGGTAAACAAGCAACTTAATAGCCAAAGCTACTGTTAGAAAATATGCGAAGTTAAAAAATCAGTCTGCCGATAAAATCTAGGCTCTGATTTTTTATATCAATGAAACTCAAAAGTATTAGAGTGTACATTATCTGTTTGCTTACAGCTACAGTAATAAAAGTAGAATTAAAATGCTATAATCTACCAATAGGTGTACCATGGTACTAGCCTACTGATATGATAGGCTGTGCAGTTACAGCTATATAGGCATGTAAAATTAGTCTATTTCAAGATGTCCTCACTTATTATTCAGTAACTATCAGGTTTTAGACTTTTACAAATAGTTGAGTGGAATTGCAGACACTGCCAAGCCAATAGGTTTGGCTTACTGTCATGTCAATAAGATAGTGAAATCAAAAGTTTTTATTATCTGCTATTGCTTTTCAGAATTGTAAATTAAGACTCTATTAGCAAGTATTTATTGTAATGAACAAAATATAGTAACTGTAAGTATTTGGAATTTAACAAATTTATAAATGATAAGGTACTTTGGTCCAGACTCAAAGAGACTTATTGATGAATTTATGAAACAATGTTTATCTTTAATGCTCAAAGATTTCAAGAATGATAACCAATCTAACAGTGGCATTGTCAGGTTTTCAAGGTTAGTTATGTGTATTTCTAGATTGACAGTCTTTACCAGCTATTTGAGCTATTATTAAAAAAACAAACTTCAAGCATTTTCATAATGAAAATAAAAAAACAAACTTGGAAGTTTTATCTAAATCATTTGCTTTTAGTTAAAATAATCATTTAAAATTAGCAGTGAACCAAAGAAAATTTGTCACTTGTAAAGTTTTTTCTAATGTGATTGTGTGACAAGACAGTGTTCACATCACTGCAACTTAACTACACAATTTCAACTTTCTTGTATCATATGAGTAGCATTGCTTGTTTTTCTTAGGTGCAACTAAGATTTTAAAGTGTCATATTTTTCAAACCATAAGGTGCACCAATGATACTTAAATTTTTTAAGAAATCCAACTTGTGCCTTATACGCTGATGCATTTAATCTGTACTCCTGGGTATGCTCTCTTACGGCCAGTTGATGAAGTGGTAATGTATTCGTCTCTGGAGTAGAGGTCTGAGATTTAAAGGCGGTCAATCATCCAGCCAATTTCGGTGGTTTACAATAGCTAAAATTGAACTATAATTTTTGATATTTTTTGTTTTGATTTTGGGGCTGCGTTTGCAAAGATATTCAACAACTACAAAAAGATGTCCCCCGTGAAAAAGTTTTTGGAAACTCTGAGTTTTGATCTTCCCGCCAAAACCACAGTTCTCTAAACTATTAGGCCTACTGTAATCTTATTAAACTGTTAGGCCTAACTATCTCTAAACTACTAGGCCTAATAGTTTAGAGATAGTTAGGCCTAATTAGGCCTAAACTATTTAGAAATAAACTTTTAGATTTAGAATTTAGAAATAAACTATCTCAAAACTATTAGGCCTACCACAGTTCTCTAAACCATGGTTTTGGCGGGAAGAACAAAACTCAGAGTTTCCAAAAACTTTTTTCGGGGGACATCTTTTTGTATTTGTTGAATATCTTTGCCACCACAGTCCCAAAATTAAAACAAAAAATATCAAAAATTATGGTTCAATTTTAGCTATTGTAAACCATTGAAATTGGCTGGATGATTCACCGCCTTTAACTCAGCCTGGTCAAATCAAACACAGCATTGCCAGTGGCTTTGTATCACTGCAACATTTGTTTCAAGGCAGCTCTGTTGCTCGGGTGCGATGATGCTGTGGTGGGCCCTGCCAAATTTATGCGCTTCGATGTATTACAGCATGTATAATGAAAGACTTGATTTGTGATTCCATAATTTCATTCATAGTTAAACCATTTAGATTTTTAAAAAGTGCGCTTTATGCTAGAAAATAATAATTATAGAAGCCGTTTATCGATACTATGACAGCACGCCAATTAACAGTTGTATGTTCCAGTTTGCTGCACTTTATGGTTTAAAAAATGCTGTAGGGATATCTTCGCTAGAATTAATTTTGATAGAATAAAGTATTCTTTGTTTAGTTTTAAAAAAAGTTTGTTTTTTTTGCTTTGATTTTGCTAACTTGATTTGATAGCTTTGTTCTGTTGTGTAGTATTGGTGCTTTTTTGAGATTTAATGTGACCGGTTTGATGCAAGAAAATTCGATATGGTTAGGGTTTTGCGTCAAATATCTTTTGCGTCTGGTTCGGACTATAATTAAAGTTGGCCAAGTCAATTGTCTTGTGTGAACTGGTTGCCTCTAAAAATTTTGGACTCTTCTCTGAGTGCAACTGTTTTATGCATAATTGGTCTGTTTTTTTGATATGTCTACTGCTCATGACGGTTTGGGACACTTTGCAGAATTTTGAACTTTTTTGGTAGGAGAAATTGTTCTTTGTTTTACTCTAGGTCTTCCAACGCTTAGAAGATAATTGGAAAATTGTTGGAACTGCATGATTGAAAACCAGAAGCCATTAAGTTCCATTAATGTTTGTTGTGTATTTCTGCAACACGCTTCATGGTCATCACAACCTACTGGAAATTGATCATGATTTGGGTTAAGCACTGTTGACTAACAGTATGACATTTTCTCCTTTAGTGATAAAAGTGAAAAGCAGAAGTAAAGTCATCAAATTTCATTAATGTTTGTTCTGTATTTCTTCAACATGCCTCATGGTCAACACACCGTAATGAAAATTGCTCATGGCTTGGGTTAAGTGCTGTTGGCTGAACTTGTGACATTTTCTTTTCCCAGCATGAAATCAATCAAGACGTTGGTAATTATTAATTCTTCATAGAGTTGCTGCTTGACTTTTCCAGGATCCAGGCATTACTCATATTCAAGTTTTATAATCAAAATATTGGTGATGTATAATAAAATATCTGCTTTCTGAGACTGATTGGACATTGGCATCCTTTTTAATCCTCTGGTTATTTTTTCCTACAAGTTTTGATTAAACCTATGAGACAGCATTTGCTTTAAGCAAAAACTCTTGAGATGAACTTTCGTACAAGTTTTGATTAAATCTCTGAAGTAGCTTTTGCTTTACACTTGTTTATATATCGATACTATCAATAATAGTATGTGCTTGTCTAATCTGCGCTGATATCTACGTGAAGCGACAACCAGATGCGGGGTTCCTTACTCCTTCCGAAACATTACAATCGTAAGAGATGCCCGATGTGTTACTTTCTGAAATATTGACTGCTTTGCGCTTAAAATTTTGTACTTTTGCTAGCAACAAATTTAGTTTAGTGAGTTTTTGAAAATATTGAATACAGTTGTATTACAAAAGTGGCAATATCTGTCTTATTGAGAGAATTCAAAAGTTTCCCCTCGGAGTACAGTAAACTTATTGAATGCTCTAATCGCACAGTCAATTTTCTGCAGTTTCAGTCGTAATAATATTACTGCAGTATAGGGTAATTGAAATTTTTTAGCTACCATAGTTCGCCCTATTTTCGTTCTATGTTTTATGAAAGTGCAAGTAGCTGGACATCTGTGAGATTTCTCTTAATTTTTGGCTAATGCTAGGGTAAGCATTTCTCCGAATAAGTTTAGGTTTAGCGGGTGAGGGATTGCATCCCAAACTTTTATTATCAAATTCTTGTGCGTTACTGTGATACAAAACTACCAGAGTGGTAGTAAAAAAAGCGTTCAGTAGAAGCGTTTGTGTGAAAAAGAAAAGATGAATACTGCAATAATGTATGCTGATGATTTATGCTGCTTTGCTGCAAGTGCTGGAGGGCTACAAGATTTATTAGATGTGTGTAGTAATTATGCCAAATTACATGATATTGTTTTTAATTGTAAAAAGACTGTTGGTATGATTTTTTCTTCAAAGGATATGTACACGTTTATGCGTTGATATATGAATATTGATGGTCTGAAATTAAGGTTGTGAATAATGTGGTATATCTTGGAGTTAGTATTAGTTATTTATGAGATGATGCTGATATTGCAAGACAAGCGAGATATTTATATTGTGCAGCCAATAAGCTCAATCTCGTTTTTTCAAACGTTCAATTGAGGTGAAAAACATTTTATTTCGTGCACACTGCATGTGTTTTTATGTTAGTCAACTATGGCGTAACTACTCCACATCAGCTATAAATCGGTTAAAAGTTGCCTACAATGATGCGTATAGAACTCTGCATGGCATGACTCGCTATCAGAGTGCCAGAGCAAGTCAAATATACTATAACATTGATTCGTTCTACGCTCTACAGCGTAAAATTACTTGTAAATTTGTTGAACGCTGTCAGTTATCTCAGAGCCTTTGGCTTAAAATGTTAATGTCTTCTGATTGCTTCTATGATTCTATATACTATGATCATTATTGTGGCATTTTGTTTGTGAATGAATAGAAGATGATGTATGTTGCACCATTCAGGAAAAGAACAGCTCCTGTTGTACAGTGTTTCTTTATTTTTTTTGTGTGTGTATAGTGCTTGTATATGGACTTCATGAGTCTGAAATAAACACTGAATAATAATAAGCATGTCAACAAAAATTTTAGTTATGAAATCACGAGTTATAATGCAATTCAATCTGATTGGTTACAAGGAGTTAACTCAAACCGCTTGGGGGGAGGAGTCAATACAATTATGATAAAATGCGTGTTGTTTTTGCAGAAGGGATTAAATGCGGAAAAGATTGTCGTTTAATGTGTTCGCGCACTCAAACTGTTTGACAATTCGAGAGAATAACCTACACCTGCATGCTATGCATCACGCACCTTCTGTTGTGTTTCCAGGAGCGGACTGGATAAAGTTTATATAAAAGCTAAAATGGGAGAGAGGCGAAAGATGCTCAATATTTGGCTTGCACGGACATGGGACA